>JAVYIG010000087.1:0-600000 GCA_035222895.1 Strongylocentrotus droebachiensis
CGGCTTCGAACCTCGGTCATCAAAGGTAACAGCACACCAGTAGATTGTATTGTGCAACCATAGAAAACGGCAGCTGCTTGGAATAATTTGTTGCCAGTTGGGTCTCCATCTCTAAAAGCTCCTTGGCCCTACCTAACATCAGGGTGAAACCGACGTAGGCCTACAGCCCCCCCCCCCCCCCCCGTTTTCAAAGGCAGGATTGATTTGATTTAATGTGATGTGAGATGACTTGATTCGAGCTGATAAGATATTATTTGATTGGATTTGAGTTTGATTAATTTTGGTTTGATTTGATTTGTCAAGTATAATGCATTCAAAGCGTACGAAATGTGTAACAATGGAATATTCATAAAATACTGGATTGACAAATACCTCAAATGCGGTCCTAAAAATAAACGTAGACGACTTTCTGAAGAAAAAAAGACCTGAATAATCGAATTCTGTTCCACATATTTACATGTAAGTAAAAATAACGGCGATCGCTTCATACGTTTGCAGGACACCACTTCGACACAAGCTCCAATAAAAAAAAAAGCTGTTCCTCGGTCACTAACCTACAATACCTAACTTCAAACCTAGACCGACCGCTAATCCTAACACTAAACCCAAATGCAATCATAGCCCAAATAATGAATAGTGCTTGTGGCAATATTGCCTTTTTCATAAAATTAAAGGTAAAGACCAGTTTTGGAAACGCCCCCCTCTCAAAAATGAAATGGTAGCTCTTATTACCAGTCATGTGAAAGAATATGTTTTGACTAATAAATGATGATACAAAATTTGCCGGGAAACCGCCTATACTAATTGATATATTTGGTAAATAAGTTTATCTTTTTGGACGTGATAGATATAATGCACATGTGTGCAGTCCCATACACGTCTTTCTGTGTACAGTGCTTGTAACTTTACGAAGACTGGGCCAAATTTCTTATTATTTTGATGATTCCAGAACCTTGCAGTACTCACCAATACTTATATGCTAGATGATCAATTTTCTGATCGATTCCACAACGTTCCTTTCACAATGCAAACACATGACCATAACTAGTCTTAAAATTTCCAATCTATCTCGTAGAACGTCTATGGCGAGGTGTACGAGGTCGATGACGAGCTCCTTGCTCACCTCGACGAGGTAGAGGGTTGCCCAGACAGTTACCAACGCAGAAAGATCAGGATAGGAATGGACAAGATAGCAGATGGTACTGAGACGGACACATTAGATTGCTGGTGTTATCTACTACCAAGGTGATTCGTAAATGATGCGTTTTTCCTCCTTCTTCTCTTTCTTCTTCTTTTTCTTCTTCTTTTTCTTCTTCTTCTTTTTTTCTTCTCCCTTTTCTTCTCCAAGTTCTCCTTTTTTTTCTTTTTTTTTTCTTCTCCTTTTTTTTCTTTCTTCTTCTTCCTTTTCTTCTTCTTGTTCTTGCTTTTTTATTCTCGTTCTTCTTCTTTATTCTTATTTTTATTTTCATTATAATTATTATTAATATCATTGTAATTTTTATTAGTATACAAATATACACTATCTTGAGAGGTTCTGGTTTAAACTATGGGCAAGAGGTGACTCCAATAGTACTATTTGCTGAGGGGCGCAGCCCCGAAGCAAATGGAACGATTGGAGTCACCGAGGCTCATCGTTTTTACCAGTAACTCGAAAAGAAGGCATGGTATATTTTTTGTATATCCAGCATCAAAAATGTAAGAGGACACTTTAATCGCACCGACTCAGCCAGCCGAAAAGTCGCTCAGTGGGGGGGGGGGGGGGGGGGGGGGGGGGGGGGGGGGGGGGAAAGAGGACACTTATTTTTTTTTTTGGTCTCGAAATTTGAAAATTTGACATTTTGATCCGTTAGGGGGGGGGGGGTAAGGTCACCTTTTTTAGGTCAGCCATTGGCATAATTTTGTTTTTCTTTTATTTATTAAAAAAAAAAAAAGGGGGGGGGTTTCACAAAAAATATACACAAGACATACATATAAAAAAAACTCAAGGGGGGGGGGTTTAATCCCAAACCCCCCCCCCCTGCGTACGCGCCTGAGTACATGTACTACTTCTACTATCATAAATGTCATCATCATCACCATCAAAACTACTTTTTAAATATTACAAAAGGATAACCTTTTTACATGTTTTGATGTATTAACGGATATCAATACCCAACTTCCTTTCAAATAACATGTCGAAAATTATATTTACTCTATTTCAACCGATACAGGTACAGACCATCTGTACTGTCACTTGAGAAATATGAGAGCTACGACAGCAATGGCGCCCACGGCAAGCAGTTCGACAAGACGAAGGGCCCGGGCGAGCCATTAGAGGCAGTCCACAAAGAGATCGCCATGTTACGTACGATAGCAGATGGGACATCCCAGTAGACCGACAGCCGAGTAGGCTGACGTCCCAGTAGAACGGCCTCCAAAGAGAACGACAACCTAGTAGACCGATAGACAAGAGACAAACAGACCATTATACCGACAGCCCACGAGAACAACAACAACATTGTAGACCGACAGCCTACGAGGCCGACAATTTTGTTATTATGAAACTTGTTAAAAATGTATCAGAGGTCCGCAAAACCGACATGTCGGTCTCACGTCGGCTTTCTTGTTAGCTACCTTGTTAAATTCTTTGACTATATATCTCCAGAGAGTTCGTAATTTTGCACCCATGCAGTAGAATAAATTCGAAAGTTCTTTGCTCTGTTGTAGTGATAGACGAACGAGGCTGTGAGGGGGGGGGGAGAGGATCCCCGATTATTTTCAAAGTTCTAACATTCAAGCAACCATTATCTCATATTCGGGAATCGACATGCCCACATATTTATGAATATCATTATATTTATATCATTTTTATATCTAAGCTAGTGAATTTTGATGCTGGAATAACATTTTAAAGGAATCCAATTTTTCATTTTTGCTTGCTCGCTCCGCTCACTTGCAACATCTTACAACAGGTTGAGTCTTGGCAACGGGATGCCCCCCAAAATCCTCATATTCGGGCAGCGTCTTTTTTTATGACGAAGTATTATCTTGACTGCAATGAAAGCGCATATTTTTCTCGCTCGCTTGTATGAAAATAAGTTTGGGCGGGCACTAAAAGCCTAGCTACACCACTGGAAGGGAGGAATTGTGGAGGGAAAATGAAGGAGGGAAGATGGAGGGAGGGAGGGATGAAGGGGGTAAAGATGAAGGATGTGAGAGAGGAGGGGAGAACGGGAAGGGGGGAGGGAGGTAGCGTGATCATTCTTTAATGTTTAACCTTAATTTCCATCATCTAAAAACAAAGCAACTCGCGAACCCATTGATATCGTCATCTCCTTGATCATTATCCTTCACGTCACAAAACAATCATCGTCTACCATCCGGGATTCGGGTTCGCTTCCAGTAAATACCCCTCGGTTGCCCGGTTACCACATCCAGCTTCAGAATCTTACCCTTCATCGATACCCGCATCTTAAAGGCTAATTTTGATCATGTAAGATTGTAATATATTACGATGTATTATTCTGTCAAATGGTACAGCATTCTTTCCTTTTTTTATATGTGAAATTATTTTGAAAAACATTTTTCGAATGGTAATAGCAATGATTGGCTGGTAATAAAACTGTCAAATGTCACGTTTTACGTGATATTCATGAACCCTTCTGTCAATTTTCAATTTAATGTAAAATTATTGCTCTGTAACCCTGTCTTTTTTTTAGATTTAAAGGCTAGGGGGAAAAGCAATGAATATTTTCCCAGGGTTCATGACATTTAAAGATGCCAAAGATAGATATTTATAACACATAAAATGTAATAGGCTATAACTATATTTCATGAATTGCCGAGTCTTTGCTATGATGTGTACAAAGACCTAAAAAGAAAGTGGAAAAAGCCTTCCTGCTGTTCTTTCTTGGTTTAAAAATAGAAACGCTTAAATGAAACATTTAGTATCGCGATAAATGAGGAGTTTTCAGACTTAATACTCAAAAGATATTCAGATCGCAGGCATAAATATATATAGATTTTTTTTTGGAACTGTCTGTATGAGCACTTCCGGCTGCAATTATCGGTCAGGCGGGAAAGCAGTGCAAAAAAAAATCGTTTTGAATACAACTATTCAAATTTCATAGATTCTGTTTCTAATAGGTGAAAGGAGCGCACATCCGTTGTATCGCTACCTTAAACTTTGAATTTAAAGGGACGTCCAGGCTTAAAGGTAATACAAAGTTCTGGGAAATTTTGAAAATTAGATGGATAGTGATTATTTACAATTTTGATATATTTGGATGCTCCTGTGGATGTATTATAAGCACTAGAAATGTTAGCCCCTAAAACAATTCTGCTTTCGAGTAAAATTGAATTATAAATAGCGCATACGACCGTTCAATGGTAGCTGCGACCATGAAAATCCCAGAATATAATTTCCAAACGGGAATAGATAATCGGTCGATTTTAGTCGAGAAACATTGTTTTATAGCTTAACTAATATCTTAACCTTGAGAGGGAGCTTTACAACATAAAGAGTTTATTATTTACAATTTCATAACTTTAGACTCGATTTCAACCGCGACAACGATCACTGAATATTGTAGGATCCATATGCTTCCAACATGTTTATTTGAACCGAATTCATGACCCCATACCAAAACTTTGTATTACCTTTAATAAGCAATTTGCTCCAGGTGAAAGGAAAAAGACCAGAGAAGCAGATTGGACGAAATCACACAAACAATAAGAAAGGTAGGGATTGTAGAAAATTGTAATCACTAGGTCTTTTCATGTAGTGCCCGACATAATATATCCGTATTGTTACAACAAAGAAAACGACTATTTTTTTTCTTCAAAATGTATTTCTCCGTAGGGTCATTTCTTTTCGGAGGGTCGATATAATGAAATGCTATCCATAATACTTGTTGATAGGTGCCCAAATGGAGAAGCCTTTAATATAGGAGAGAGACTTAATTAGAGCATTAGAGAAAAGTAATGATGTTCTATATAGTATACGACAAACCAGAGAGTTGACCGTGGAATACGTCACAATCCACTACCCGCATTGCCAATCTGAGATTCGCATTATTTAGTGATCTCATTTTTCAGACATCCATAACTTCTTATTACTTGTCCGATTTTATTTATTTTTTGTATTTTTTTTGTTCGTATTTTTTTTTTACTTTATCGAATTTTGTAAATATGTGGTTTTCATGATTTTGAAGAAAAAGAAAAAGAAAAAAAAGTTTTGGAATTCTTTTCTCGATTTCCTGCTTTCACACTATCACAAATGAACTTATTACAAAGGTTGGTTGCCCTTTAATACCTTTTTACAGCTTATTTTAAATGACCTCTCTAGAGAGAGAGAGGGAGAGAGAGAATGTAGGCCTACATCAGCGTGTGCACGTGACTAGTGACATGTACATCGTGGAATTTGTTTTCCCCTTCTTCCTGTTCATTGTCCTCTCATCGTTTCTACTCCAAACGGGATTTATAGAAAATAATGCGATTAATTTTGTTTTAATGTTATAAGTTTGAATGAACGGGATATGAAGGGCAGATAATTCTCAGTATTCATGCTTCCAAGGTTAAAAAGCTGTGTAATGAAAAGATGCGGCAAACTGGAATAATTTGAAAAGTTGTTTGTATTGCAAATTTCTTGCAAAAAGGTTGGATTGCACTTTAATACCCTTTTTACAGCTTGCAAATGCCCTCTTAAGATATGGACGATGTACATCAGCGTGTGCACGTGACTAGTGACATGTACATCGAGGAATTTTTTTCCTCCCCCTTCTTCCTGTTCATTGTCCTCTCATCGTTTCTACTCCATGTAAAAAAAAAAAAAAAAATTGTAAGTTAGAATTTCATAAATTGAATGAACAGGATGTGAATGGCAGATAAATCTCAGTATTCATACTCGAAAGTTAAAAAGTTGTGTAATAAAAAGATGCGGTAAACTGTACTAATTTGAAAAGTTGTTTCTGTAAAACCTTACCTCGTAAGCTGTACACAACATTGGTGATCAACTTTAGTGGTGGGTCCCACATTTTATAATATGGCGTACCTTAAAGACACAATACAGAAAAGAATAGAAGTGTCCCTAAAAGACGCCACGTAACCCCCCCCCCCCCCCTAAAAAAATATATATAAACAAAAGAAAATGAAGGAATTAGCCCGAAAAGGCACCTGAAACTGTGATTACTATTTCTGATTTTATTTTGCTCGGCAAATATTTTTCACTTTTTTGTATTGGCCCCTCCCCTTTGTAAAATAGCCTGGTATCGCCGCTGTCAGAGGCCCCCTTTAAATTCGACACCTCCGTGTATCTTTTGTAAGAGATTAATTTATGATGCTGTATTACAAAACTATGTGATTACTATACTCTTTTCAAGCATCAACTGTTGTGGCTTACCGCTGTGTTGTATAGTCATGGTCTTATTTTACCTGCATCTCCTGTCGTGTTTGGATTATCAAAAAAACTTTTTAAAATTACTATGTAAATCTGTTAATTTCACCAGATACAATTTTTGAGGATTGCCCCCAAAGGGAGCGGTAGTACCCTACAAACATATAATGTCAATTGACAAGATGATCCATCACATAATATTGTTCTCGTAAAAGCAATGAAACCTGAATTTCTATTCGTGAGCTCTTCAGGAATTCACAAATTGGGGGGGGGGGGGGCGTGGTGTTTTTATCTCGGGGAAATAGCGATCGCGGCTAACACTCTAAGTGCCCCCGTGTCCAAACATCTTTATTTCATGCATATTTCAGGAAAGGCTATCCTGCAATAGACACAGTAGTTTATTTATCGATGTTTACAGATATAAAATGTAAATGCCATGGGAATGAACTTGGTCAGATTTTCATGGACCGAACGCAAACTCTACCCGACGATGTTCTTTTTTTTTTGGGGGGGGGGAGGGGTAGTAGTGCTTTGGCAGCCAAGATCACATAGATTCTCTTTAAGAACACCACACAAGTAAGAAAAGTGTTAGAGAAAAGCACAATGGAGGCGGAAAGAGAGAGAGAGAGAGAGAGACAGAGAGAGAGACAGAGAGGGATAAAGAGAGAGAGGTGAGGGAAAAAGCTACAGAGAAGAGACAAGTATAGAAGGGTTTCGACATATATTCTTAGAGATAATTTGAGCAAGGAGGGATGAGAAAATGGGAAGAGAAAAAGAAGGGGGCTGAGATATAAAGAAGTGAACAGAGATGGAATAGACAATTTTGGTAATGTAATCAAATTCAATGCACAAATCATTGTAAGGTGCTTCGTTACAAATTATTTAATTCACCTGTTACGAATAATCGTTTTCCGATATAATAGTCAGAATGCGAATTACAAATTGATCGTTGCTGTGTATATAGGACAGCAATTATGGCTTGTCCTACCTACCTAATATAATGTATGCAATTATACTATCATTTGTAACAGGTCAATTAAATAACTTATAACGAGTCACTTAACACAGATTTGAGCATTACATCTTATTACATTTCGAAATTGACCTATCAAAGAAAAAGAAAGAGAGACAAAGTAGAAGACAGATTTCGATAAACATATCATTTACGTCACAATCTAATCTGACTGTGTTGACAATACTAATCAAACATTTCGGCTTTACTAAAAAAAACTCTGTCAGCGCTACTTCGATAAACGTAATTGGACTTTGTCTCTACGATGTTAATTGATTGTCAGCCTTAATTAAGAAATGGCAAATGCATCGTTTATTTTGAGCGATGAAGGGGTTTCCGAGTAGTTGTAGCAAGATTTTTTTTCTTCCCATCTAGGATTTTTATTGTGACAGGTGTTTAGGATAATGTTTTATCCATGGATTTTCGGCGCCTAGACCGTACTAATTTACAAGGAGGGTGATGGGGGGAGGTGTGTATGAATTTATATTATGTATATATATATTATGAAATATGAAATATGAAATAATCTTTAAAGATATTGATTCGTCAGAATTTTTGTCAGTTTATTGTGTTTTAAGGAAATAAAAGTAATTCAACAATTTTGTTTAAAGGTACTATGTCCCTTTTGCAGCCAACCTCAAATTCTGTATAACTTTGCAGGAATCATGAATATGTCATGTATGTCCTATCTGTGAAATTTAAACGTTAGCAGTGTCCTCATATTCAAATTATGCAAGGAAACCCGTTTACTTGCTAGACTTCACTGTCAGACACTATTGAGTGACTGACTGGCTTTTTTTCTTCTTTGGTAATAACATACATGAAAAGAGTTGTAAAGGGTACATGAGCATTTGTCTACATCAATAACCCACTTCTTGTGGTGGCCAAGATTAAACTGATTGAATCTTTGCGCAGCATAAAACGTATGACCATTCGGTACAATTGTCTGAAAATCAAGACTATTACTTTTGGGCTCTATAGCCCTAAAGTCGATTTGACAACTAATAGTCATTATTTTCCCACTTGAAGACATTTTCAAGCCCCACCTTTTTTAGGGAAGTTCTAAATAAGTATTATCTTTCAAATGCAGTTGGAATTTAACTTTTTCATTTTTTTGGGCCTGCAAATGGGACATAGTACCTTTAAAGCATGGTCGAATTAATATCACCTTTTCCTTTTAAGTCATACACAAAAATATTCCTTTTCCATGAACAAAATTAAGTTAGTAGAGATAAGAGTTCTACATAATACACAAAATAACTTCTTCTTTTTAAGATACATCAAACAAATTCATTGATTCATAGTTAAAATCTATCTTTTTATTTTCAAAATCCGTTATGTAATCTATATAACTCTGAAGAACTTTGGACTTCGGATTATCAATTCGTGTCAAAGGAATATACATCTCAATGTTTTGGAGAAGTCCCTGTACCTTGCGATTCCGCCTAAAAACCAAGTGAACGTCTGCCACGCCCACCTACACCTTGACCATCCGAAAGAGAAGGCAATTCCCAAAGTCGCCACCTATTACCCTCTCCAGTCGCGGAATAAACGGACACTAATGGTATGACGTAACAGCGGGGGGAAGTCCCTAATAGTGATATCATGACCGTTTTCGGAGTGGTCAGCATCATCTTGGATTTTAAAGAAATGCAAAGGAAGACACGAATGGTGTGTGTGTTATCTCTACGATGTGGCTGATTGTTAATAGACCTACAGTGTGTCGGAAAATACCCGTTACCAGTAAAAGGGAAACATATAAAGAGAGAGAGGGGTGGGAGAGAAAGAGAGAGAGAGAGAGAGAGAAAGGGAAGGGCGCTGTAGAGGAAGAAAGAGAGAGAGGTGCAATGAGGAATAGGGATGACAAATAAAAGGAACAAATTAGGGAGGAGGAGGAGGAAGAAGAAGATGAAAATTCAAACACATCCAGATAAAGAAAAGGGAAAATACCAAAAGGGTTTGGGACGTTTATGTGACTCTTTGATTAGGTGTAGTTGACACTTTTATATCCCCTGGCCTGTAACACTGGTATACACTATCTAACGGTGATGTAACACATTTCTTTTAGCACCCTTTTCATCGCCAACATTGTAGATATAACATACCTCGATTCAGTGGCATTTGGGGTTCACAAACGGATTAATATGTTGCAATAAAATAATCATGATCGCTGTTAAAAATAGAACTAGGGCGGGTTTGTAATGACAGTTGTTTTCATTTTTTACTCCGGAAGAAAGTGAAGTATAGTGAATAGAGACTATCTTGGTTGACAACTTTCCCCTCCAAAGCAAGAGCATTATTTATAACATGAATAGAGTGCCACATTTTGCCCTACTTCCATCTCCAATGCTATTTTATTGATTTACATCTTCAAGATCTCTATGATATATATGGTTTTCGGAATACTTCTTTCATGTGTACACATTTAGAAAAAATGGGTCCTTTCTAACTGTTAGTTGCCAATTATACTACGAAATTATTATGCAACCAACTCATTAAAAGTGTTCACATACCAGGGTCCTGGAATTTGGAATTCAAAACATAATAATAATACGTCCTGTACAACCAGGTACTCTGAAATGAAAATGTCTACCCCCCCCCCCTCCTCTCAAAACAAAAGAATGAGTCAGTTAACCTAAATTTCTCATCCTGTTTCTGCCCTACGTACTTTGCTCCTCTTCACTTTCTTTCTCGTTCCTTTTATCCTTCTCATTTTATCACTGTGTCTCCCACTTTCGGGGAGTCGTGTGTATGTGTGAGTTTTTGGTGTGTTTGTGGATGTGGATGTATTTTGTAACTCCATTACTCCACTGCATGAAAGTAATATATAGGAATTGATGGATAATTATTAGTTGAAGTCCCTTGCATTGTTCGGTGCCGTAACGATATGAGAAAATGAGCAAATATTTTAAAGTCACAATAATTAATATCCCGTAACACCCAGCTACGACTAAAGTTCTGACAATATTGCTGTCGTAGAAAATAATTTTGAATCGAATACATTCCTTGTGACGGGGTTCCCGAACGATGGTACGAGTATAGCGATGTGGGAATTATTGAAGGGATGGGAGCCTACCCGTCCTAGAAAAGCCCCGATTGGTTGCAAATCGCTGTGACGTCAGAATGGTCGTATGATTGTCCATTAGCCTGTTTGCATAGCCGATTTTCTCTATTTTGAACGCTTGACGTATCCCGCACTTTGATCTCAATGAGATATAATCTTTGATTTTGAAATCCGATATTTAATTGAAATCAAAGAAATGTTATTTTCTTCCATTTCTTTTCTCTTCGCATTTCACAACTATTCAAATGATAATTTATCCAGTGAAAAATGAACTTAACACCAAGAGCGACGTAATAGAGGGAGGAAGGTGTAAATCCCTTTAAGCAGAAGCTTCTGCTTTCCTTTCTTGTTTTTATCACCTGCGTATCCAAACTGGACGATACATCCGTATGATATGAACGGTGCATCTCGTGTTATAATTCGAATGTGAACACTCCCTTTGCTAATTGATAGTGACATTAAAGCACTGAATGGATAGCATAACCGTGTGCAAATCTTGCTCAATATCATTAAGGATGTTTGCTTTATACCGCTCGAATTATCAGTAAAATACCTGCTGGTATATAAACATCGTCTGTCCCTCTGTTGTGTCAGAATCAACGAAGGTCTGGTCAATTTGTAGGAGGTAGTTCCGTTGTGAAGGATGTTTAGTAGCTAACCCATATGACGTAAAGGTTGAGGCATTTAATAATAGCATGATTCGTCGTCAATCGGGAGTGAGGAGATAACATTTCTGCGTAGCCTTGAAGAGATTGCATTAACGACTGCTGAATGGTGAGTTATGATAGCTCAATTTTTCTATTGTGTTTTAATATTCGATGTGTCTCATTGTTTTTATTTGTTTCTTTTGCATGTACTTTGAAGCCTAGTAGGTCCTAAAGTGATTCTAAAATATTGAGTTATGATATTTGGATTTTTGGTGGGGTTGGGGATATTTGGAATTTTCCATTTCATGATGATATATGATCTGTCCCTTGGTTTATTTTTGTTTTGTCTTATTTGTATGTATTTTGATGCCTCAGATGTGAATTGGTTATACAATAGTGATGATATTTTAATTTTATTATTTGGGGGGATATATGAAATTTCTCATTTGGCAATGATATAGTTCGGTTACTTTAGTTTAATTTGAAGTTGTCTTATTTGATGCCTATAGGTTTAAATTATTCCAAGAGATTTACGTTAAGTAGCCACGATGGAAATTAATTCTAAAATAATCGCTCTCATAAACTTTTAAATTCTTAGTGACTATGATATTGTGATACTGATGTTATATGATAGATGTATGAAAAAGTGTGTTCATCAGTTGATAGATGTTAGTGGTTTATGTAATAGTCATGTAAATCTTTGAAGTGTATATACAAAAGCAATCCTGAACTTAAACGCTTTTTTAAAATGAATTACTCCGCATGTTTGCTTTTGGTTTATGACATAATGGATAAGTGTATAATAAGGGAAAAAAGAAGGAAGAACATAATTTTGAAACAAAGAAGAACAAATTGTTTTAGCAGATAAGGGGAAGGCAGAAGAGCTATAGAACAGGCATATGAAACAGAGTGGCTGACGGGGAAAACACGATGTGTATATTTCGAAACCATGGCAATAAACGCAAAAACGCGGTGTCTATAAATATTTTTTAAAGTTTCATATAATTTTTACGTTAAAAGCCATCATTTTACGCGTAGACGTATTCATACAATGATATCGATTTCGAATGTACATAAACGCACAATTATGGCCGGCGGACGTGGACTGAATGTGGCATAAAACTATATTTCCTAGTGCTTCCATATCTGATATCGATCGGTATAAATTAGGTCGCTTTACGAATGTAGTAACTTCTTGGTTTTCAACAAAAAATATACGATCAGATATGCCGCTGTACTATCAGGGTTGTTCTTTTTTACATTCTTTAATAAATTATTGAGTAATTGATTCACAGAAAATTCAAATGTTGAAAAGCTATTGGGGAAAGCTCACGCACACTCCTGCTCACATAATAAGTACGAGTTGGATATATTACGCTAAATCATCCCTTTCTTTGGATAATGACGTTGTTAAATCTTTTGCTTGTCACTGCTTTGTATATCAACTCTTCATCAGATCATTTTTCAAATTCTCACAAAGCAAGATATGGTGAAATTATCCACCCCTCCCCCTATATTATTTCGCTGCTCCTCAACACGTCTTATGTCACACGAATACGTTTGTTTTGGCAAGATCACGTTGAAAACAGAACATGATAAATCATGGCATATCATAATCTGTATGCGATGTGGAGAGGTGGTGTGTGCGTGCGTGCGTGCGGGGGTGGGGCCACTACCGGTGATAAAGTTATAGACTGCTTTGGCGTTGTATCATTAAAATACACACAGGAATGAAATGTGTTCATGACTATGCTAAAGTATAGAACATTTTCTAGTATACGAGAAGAAGAAAATTCAGGCCAAATCATTCAATCAATTTTCCAAACATTACTTTTCAAACAGACTCCTTTTTGGCAAAGATTTGTATTAAAGTGTCACACACCAAAACAGGATACAAATGTTCACCGGGCTTAGAACCCGATATTATATTTTCACGTTTGAAATGTTTGCCGAGCAATCTTCAGCATAGGAAAATTGTGATAACATGATAAAGCAGAACCCACTCAAAGTGAATGAATCAATATTGACTTCAATCCGAGCTCTTTTTGTAAAACACTTTCCAAACAATATCTTTCGAACGGAGTTCTTTTTGGCAATGATTTTAATTTAATGTCACATACCAAAACGGGATATAAATGTTCACCGGGCTTCGATTTTCTAGATTAATTATCATTCATTCGGAAAAGAACTCGATATTTTATTTTTCACGTTTGAAATGTTTGCCGAGCAACCTTCAGCATAGGAATATTGTGATAACATGATGAAGCAGAACCCATTTTCAAAGTGAATGAATCAATATTGATTTCAATCCGAGCTCTTTAAAAAAAAAAAACCTTTTCCAAATATTACCTTTCAAACCAAATTCTTGTTGGCAATGATTTTAATTTGATAGTCACATACAAAGACGGAATATAAATGTTCACCGGGCTTCGATTTCCTCGATTAATTATCATTCATTCGGAAAAGAACTCGATATTTTATTTTTCACGTTGAAATGTTTGCCGAGCAATCCTTCACGTTTGAAATGTTTGCCGAGCAATCCTTAGCGTAGGAATATTAAGATGAATTGATAGAGCATAGCCCACTTTTAAAGTGAATTAATCAATATTGGATTCAATCTAAAGTTGTCTTTCCCAATAAATAACATTGATTGTGACTGAAGTACTTTTCTGGGGCACTGCCAATCAAATTACAAAGTATTTCACATACAATTTTTTTTAAAATATATGTTACAAGCAAGAAAAAGCATTGCAATTTTCCAACCAATGTGGTCATTATCAATTCTAACGAATCCAGCCTTCCTCTCTTTTGTTATTTTGTTATTAATTTATTAGTTTATCCATTTTTTAAATTTATTGATTGATTGATTTTTTTTCTCGATATATCTATCTATCTATCCAGTTACTTATTTACTAACTTAGTTAGTTATCAATTTATCTATTTATTGTTCAACTGACCAGCAACGTATACGTTGTAAGGCTCAGCTTACGAACAAGTAACAACAATCTTTAACAAAGGCATTTTTAAATTCACATTACAAACAACGTGACGGACATGTGCGCTATATAAGAAGCCACCATTATTATTAGTAGTATATTTATTTTAACCGTTCAGAATAAAATGTAGAATATTTGATTGACATCATATTCTGTAATTTCAAACCCGTTTGTTTCTTTTTACAGACTCAAACAGCGATCTGACATTTCGCCTAAACTACAGTCACCTTTGACAAGCAATCTTCATTGTTGTGTGTTTTAACTGGGAACAGGAACCTATTGCTCGTAATTATGAAATGGACACCAGTATGACATTAAAAACTAGTAGGACAAAGAAAATCTGTATGGCAATTTTCTAGAAACGCTATACACAGACAACCTCTGATTTTTTATTTGCTCTCCATCTCCATGATGCTTTTTCTAATGGAATCCAGGCAGCTTTCGAACAAAATCATTAAGCATTGATGTAAATTGATCAGGAAATTTTCTTGTGTAAAGGATAGGAAGTCGGGGTTAGTCCTACAGAGACTCTGTGAATAAAGTATGAACACTCTCACATTCGACCGAGTTGTTTTTACTAAAAGCCATTAGCAAGCACAATATATATAGATGGATAAGTTCAGGACTTACATATTAACAGACTAACATAAAATAGTTATAAAGCAAAACGGACTATTACGACGCGGCATGCTCTTCGTTGTCCTTGTCCACGTCTGCGCATTGAAGTTGACACTGAAGTATACACAATTAAGAGCTAGCGTATCTGTCAATCTAAAATTCCGTTATCAAAAACTAATTCAAAATGAGTCAATTTACGAATACTAGTGCAATATCAACAGAGTTTGCAATCATGGATAGCTACATCTTTGGAACAAACAGGACGACTGCTTCTCCCGAGCCCCTCCACGAAAGGAACAGTCCTGAAGGGATATCTGAAGCCACTACCCTCATCATCATGATGATCGCTTCGTTCTTCGCAAACATCTTGGCGATGACGCAGATCCTGACGTCGAAGAAGCTCAAGAAGAACCACCACAATCTCCTGATCGTCAATCTCAACGTGATCGACCTAGGAATCACTGTTTTCAGCATGACGTTCTCCGTTGCCTCCTTCTTTGATGATGGAGATCTCTTGAGGACCAACTCGCTCGTCTGCACGGTAGGTTGATCTTCCTTTCCCGTATGTTTTAAAGATAAACTTTAGTTCTGGTTAAAAAAAGAAAATCAATTCTCACAGAATCTAACGAAACTTACACTGAATGTTCAAGATTACATATAAATGTCATGTGCCAAACAATTTTGGAAGAAAATGTATACTGGCTGAGTAATGAGCATAGCCAAGATTAGGAAATCAAGTAGTACTAGCCTCGACACCATTTGTGTTGTCCCATATACATCTTTATGTGTAGTGTGCATGTTACTTTTCCAAGACTGAGCCAAATTTGTCCGAATTTGATGACTCCAGAACCTTGCAGTACACACCAATACTTACATGCTACATGATCAACCTTTTCTGATGCATTCCACACCTTTTCTTTCACAATGCTATCGCGTTACCAGAACCCACCTTCATCTTTAAAGGGAGAGGAACACACGTATTTACGAAGTTTTATTTTCTCTGAAGGTTCATTTTCCTAATTATTAATGGTCCATATTTCAAGAAGGTTCATTCTTCTGGAAATGAAATATGGTCTTTTGCACTTTCAAACCTTCGGAATGATGATACCTATTTCATTTTCAGAAGGACGACACCTTTTCATTTCCTAATTACGAACTTTCGGAATGAAAAACCTTAGCACTAACGAAATTTTGGAATAACAAACCTTAATGAACCTTCGGATTAACGAACCTTCGGAAAATTACCCTTTTTTAAAGAGAAGTTTAAGTACTTGTCATGTAAGTGCTTTGTTAATGAAACTTTATCAAAATGATTGAGATTTCTGAATGATCGAAATTGCAGCCAATGGACAGAAAAGTGTTGAAAATCGGAAACAGTAAAATTCACTGCACACAGAATATTGGGAAATGGGACCACCCACATAGACGTGCCATTATTAATTTGGTCAAAAATCTTTAAAGGGAGGCTTTACTACTTCAGCAAGAAGGGATTAGACCACCCAGTGAGCCATCGAGGTCACTGTGACAGGTGGCTATCTCATTAACTCAGCTCTCATTTAACATAAGAAAAAGAGGATCATGGAGGACCAACAGGCACCGATTTGGGAAGTTTTCTATATAGAGGGAGCAAGTAGCTACAAGTAGGACAGTGTGCCTTTAATACACTTCTTGTTATATTCTAACATTGAGTACAAAAAAATCCATGGATACAAAGATGGTTTATCTCTATCTGCGAAAAAGATAAAAGCAGTATAACCATTAATTTCCCATGAGATTTGTTAGCAATCCAATCGTGATAGTTTTGATGCCGATTATGTAAATCATCATCTTATCTGCCAAAGTGAGCACAGCTGTGATGAGCTATCACATAGAAACGCATTAATAAAATTCTATTAATAGAAAACGCACCGAAATTCCTGATATCTATAATATTTTTTTTTTAAACGCGTCATTTTCTGCAGAAGGAAAATAACTGGACAATCTATTGGGCTTGTAAGTTGGCATATATTCCAATACTTCTTTTTTCCCGAAATTAAGACTGGAACGATGGCCTTCTATATTGGTTAGAAGCTTGTTATATACATGTATAATTAATTATCTCTGAATAATACTGTACCACTTCATATACCTGCAGCTGACTGGTAAATGATCCCGGATACTCTCAAATTGAAGTTGGTGTTTAAAATTCATACCCTTTAATAATATTGAGGCATATCAATGGGAAAATTGAAATTCGGTTGATAAGAGAAGGTATTCTGCATTTGCATTTAAATTGCACATAGTTCTATTGGCTAACAAAAAAGGGAGAAGGTTCTTAAAGGGCACCTAGTCATATCCATTATTCCGTTACTACAAGAATTGGTTTGCGTTGTTAACGAGATGTTTAAAAAAACATCCGAAATAACTTTCATAAATCAGGAATTTTGAGGGGGATTTTTTTATTTTATTTGTTTGTTACAAAACCTAAGATATGATGTAAATTAGCCTCCTCTATTGCGTGTGTCTCCGCCATATGACTTCACTATCCTGCCCCTAGCAGTAGTGGCCCCTACGATAAACAATATGTCAAGTTTGTGACAGCTTCCTGGTTGAGGGGTCTCGGGCGTGTATTAGATAATCGGCCTTAATCTGTAAAACGAAATCATCCAAAAGCCTATTTAGAACTTTAATCGGCCACCCACAGCAACACGATAACTTCATCATAATCTAATCCTAGAATATGCAGATCGAAAATACTTATTCGCTAAGATGGAAAAATGAAGAAAAAAAGAAAAGAAAAAATCGAACAGGTGCTTGGAATTAACCTACAATGCTCTTTTTCGAATTTAAATTAAAAGAGGAACTGCTCTGTTTAGAGACGAACCCTATCTAACATCAGTTGCGCTTCCCTACCAAACAATGTCGTTAAATTATTTATATAACTAAGACTTAATCTCTACTGATCAAAGATCTTTCTGTTTCGCTTGTGCTATTTGTATTTTGCAGATCCTCTTTTGTTGCTCAGATCATGTCTTGCATCTTATATCTTTTCACCTGTCAATGTTGTGATTATGGTGGTGAAGATGTACCTACGACTTTGGGGTCATTATCAATTGCGAAGCTACAGAGACACTTACCCCCCCCCCCTTCCCCATCAAATGGAAAAAAATAGTGGACAAATAGTAAAAAAAAGGATGACAGAAATAGATAGAAATAGTGGGAGGAGGGCAGGCAACATGAAACGAGGCGAAACGACGCCTCTAGAACAATCATCTTATTCGATGGCATACTTTTAAATATTCCATCTACCTGGTAACACTCGTGTCGCTCTCTACAGTGCGTATCAAAAAAAGTGTACCCAACTTTGGTAGCTTCTAGTTAAAGAGTTATAACCTATATGTTTAGCTTTAGTAGCCTTTGAGTTTTCATACGCTATTCGCGATAGACACCTGATGCTCCTATTACCTACGCTATCCCGCATTATATACAAAAATAACATTAAGAGTGAAGATTTTATCAATTGAATATATATAGTGCTACAACATTTTCATTCAACACCAAATTGCATGTCCAGTAGCCATACTGTCTTTCGGATGTAAGGTTCAATTTGACCCAACACTGAAATTGCAATTGTTGACGGTATCACCACCACGATGCCACCATGTTTGAATTTACAACTACTGGAGGAGATGAGTGACAAGGAATACGTATCGCAATATCAAATCGTACTTGCTTTTCCACTCAAAGTCCGAATTTTCTCACATTTTTTCCTACAGATCAATGGATTCTGCGCCATCACCTGTAGCGTCGGCAATTTCACCAATGTCATGTGCATTGCCGTTGATCGATACATCTCAATCGTCTGGTCGACACGTTTCCCGGCATCGAGACGTCGAGTGTACTTCATGATCGCTTTCGTCTGGGTGGTCAGCATCACCATCACGCTGCCACCAACGTTCGGGTTTCTCTCATCCTTTGTGTACACCGAGAAAACCCACCACTGCTCTCCCAGTTGGCAAGATTATAGCTATTACATAATATGGTTCACGGTTATTTTTGGTGTGACAGTACCGGTGATGATCATCAGCTATGCATGTATTATTTATCACATCCGAGAGAGCGATCGACAACTCCGCGTTTACGACGGTATGAAAACAAGCGCGAAAATATCCAAGCAGTTATCAGGGTCTAAGGGCAGTGGTAGTCTGCAGGGTTCACAAAACCTTGGGTCGAATGCATTTCGTGATTCGCATCGCTGTCGCTTACCACAGCCGAATGTCAACGCTCAACACGCTAACCTCGGGAAACACAGCAGTGATGGTGTCTCTGAAGCACGTTTGAACCGAGGATTTCAAGGTGATGGTCTCGATCTTCATGAGATCGTAATAGACGAGAATGAAGCCGAAATAACCGATCTTCATGAGATTGTAATAGACGAGAATGAAGCCGGAAGAATGGCGTCAGGACCCTTTGTGATTTCTGGACGGAGATGTAGCTTATCAGGAACACAGTCCTTGCCTATCTTTGGTCCATCCAAAAAGGACAGCGACTCAAGAACGCAGGACGCCAGTCATAGCAACAGTCAGCGGGAGGCTGGTTCAACGCATTCCAGGTCGAGAGCAGTTACCTGTCCTGTAGAGAATGAGCAGCATTCGAGGGGACACACGGACTCGGACACACGTTCCCATCTTGACAATGCACTGAATAAGCTGTCGGCAAGGAAACTGAGCGCGGACAAACGGGTGGCTGTCACTGGTAAATATTGTTTAAACTTCACTTTATTCTTTTACTTTTAGCACAAATTATTCAGGTATTCAGGAATCGTGCTAAGCGAAGACAGTCCAACCTTAAGAACAAGCTTGTGAGCGCCCTTCCTGATTTACAACTTGTTGATATATAGCGTGACAACAATCCTCACCTCTCAAGAATTTATTTTGCCCACCCCCCAACAAAAAATACATAATTGACCAGGTTACCGTAATGAATATAAAATCCGTAGCACACGAGGCGTCATGTCCTTGACGTAGGACTGCGTCACCGAATGGGACGTCTTTGACGCGTGTTGTGAGATCTTACCAAAATAATAATTATAGCTACAGGAACAGTGCGCATATTGCGTTGACTAAACGGCGCATAGGCAAATCGACAAGCCTGATTAACGCATTTTATAACGCGACCAGAATGGCAAGTCGTATTCAATGGATCCGAGGCTAATATCCGAATGTGTTTTAGAATATCACGTCTTGTCGAAATAAAGATGTAAACAATAGAAATGCGATCAGTCTTTTATAAAAACTCCCCCTTTTCTGTTTCTTCCTTATACAGGAGCCATGTTGATCCTTACCACAATATTCTGTTGGGCGCCATACTGCATCGTCCACTTCCCCAATTTCCCACACGTCAGCCATTCTGTAGCGGCGGCCACCATGTGGATAGCATACGCGAATTCCATGATGGATCCCCTCGTCTATGTCTTTATGAACAGGAAAGAAAGCACCATCCAACACCTTAGCAGCATCCTGACAACCTTCTGCGATGTACCAAGGAAGACGTGGAGACGCCTTTGCGGTAAAGGCACTGACTGGTGACCTGATTCTGTTGCCGTCGTCGCCGTGTGGATAGCGTACGTCCAGTCAGTGCTGGATACCCTGGTCTATGTTTTCATCGACAGAAATGAAAGCACCCTTCAACAATTTAGCAGCGTCCTGACAGCATCCTGTGATGTACCAAGGAAGACGTGTCTTACATACGTCTTTGTGGCAAAGGAACCTATAGATTGATGCCTTGATCTTTGATAAGACACTCCACATCCAACTGGCCAAGAACTCTGTATTGCCCAAGACTAGTTGCGTGTGTGAAACCGATTATAATGTCTAAAGCATCCACCCTATACATACCTCAAATTCAATTGCTTTTTTAACGAGGCCTTTTTAGAGAGATTTACACGTATATTTCCACATGTGACCGAATCGTGTTTATCGCTCGTTAACCTTTAAGAAGATCAGTGTCGTTATGCTCAAGAAAACAGGTTGTGTTATCTCGAAGAAGAACTTTCATCCGTTCATTTTCCATATAGTGTACAATATCGTCGAGTCAGTCCTTACATGACAATGACGATGGAATTATACTTTATAATGCATGATAGCGTTTTAATGCTCAACTCAAGGGATAACCCTAGGCTCAAGACCTTATCTACCTCCTAACCTCTCTGTAAAGATACTTGATGTAAGAAGCAGTGATAAACCAGAAGTGTTCTCTAATCATGTATCACAATTGGTCAGACTAATTGAATCTTTTA
This sequence comes from Strongylocentrotus droebachiensis, assembly GCA_035222895.1. Classification (NCBI taxonomy): domain Eukaryota; kingdom Metazoa; phylum Echinodermata; class Echinoidea; order Camarodonta; family Strongylocentrotidae; genus Strongylocentrotus; species Strongylocentrotus droebachiensis. The sequence continues at coordinate 20,988 of JAVYIG010000087.1, forward strand.
AAATACACACAAAAATGTGACACGAAAAGGTGGACCTGAATGCGTGCAAACGCAGGAGAGATGTGCTAATGGGAGACTGCAAAATGGTGCTTTGAGATAGGAATTGATCAAAACCACCATCTGTGCATTTAATTTATTTATTTATTTACGAGATTTACACTTTTCATTTGCCGCTTATGTATATTCCAACGTGTGTTTATAACCATATCAGATTATTAATTTTCAAGAAAATAAGCATTTCTTTATATTCATGCTTTGATATTGTATACATTTATCATAACCTTCTTTTATTTCCGTAAGTAATTAAAACGCCAATGTTGCATGTTTTATGTAGGCCAGCCACAACTTTTGATCAAATGAAAAGTCGTATACGTATATATGATGGTTTTTACTTTTCTCGATTTCTAACTTATGATCATTGTTTCAATAGCAAGGCTGGGAAATAAACAAACTTGTCTTTTGGTCAGTTGAATGTACTTACGCTGAAATCACCAACCACCTTTGTATTTTTTAACTTAAAAAAAAAAAAAAAAAAAAGAACTTGTACATTTGGGGCTATACATGTAGTATCCATAGGAAATGGACATACAATGTATGATAGCACATGTAGATAATATACATTGCACCTATTAATTTTTCGCCAATATTTTTTCTCGATGATTTTGTCCTTTTAAGGGGTGTTGTATGGCGAGTTTAGCAAATAAAACGTCCGTGTAACATTTATTCAGCAAACGCAGGATTCACGATGATGAGGAGGACGACCCTTTTATAGACGCGAGGCAGTAACATGCGAGAACTTTGATCAAGGATGTGTCGCCATTAAATGTGCAATTGAAACGATTATCTTAATAGTACTTAGCTATCGCTTTTGTGATATTTTACTGTCTGGTTTCAAGACCCAGAATAGTAACATTTGGTTTCAATATTTTACGCGTTCCATATTTTCTTTTCAGATGACACCAATTGGCAATTAACACTTCTGCACTATAACGGATTTACTCACAATTAGCACAACAATTGCAAATCAATTGGATTTTAATACTTCACCTCAGTCTTTCTGACGTTTAGTAGCAATACATCCGTACACATTTATGTTTTTTATTCTCTCTAAGTATCTAAATTTGTACTGTTGAAAACTATTAAGTCATGTAAAGTGGTATAAATAGTATTAATTGGTGTCCACCAGCGTTGTTAATTTCAATAAAAATGCCATCACGCTTGATATTTGGAAGTGTCATCCTAAAAAAGGCCAATTTCAAATATTGCATTAGATTTATAGATGGATTGTTAGTGGTGGAATTGGGTAGAAACAGATACGTTAGATTGAAAACAGAAAATATCAAAGATGTGCTGGAATATGTTCAAGTAAACACCTAAGAAAAATACATAGCAAAAATAAAGTACGTTATATCGAATGTTTGTTGCTGTTGTCGCTCTTTCTTTGCTTGGCTTTGTTTTTCACATTGTATTTGAAGATATATTGATGATGTATAGTTTTATATTTTCGAGGAAGTACTATCCTCGGGCAATCTTTTTAAAAATGTATTTGTGGTCAATTGTTTCCTCTGAAATTGCTGGTGATGCCGATGTTTGCTGAACTATTGTTATAATATTGAGCCGATTTCCTACAAAAGTATTGAAGATATGATAGAATGATTTGAATACTCAAAATACTACTTTCAGGTAAGAATAATGAATGCTAGAGTGACAAAAAAGACAAACTATATTCATCAAATGGTCTCATACACTATGCTCGTCCATGTCTCGTACAACTGTTTTGACATTAATTTGATAAATGAAAGCAAACATTGGATCCAGGGAAAGTATGAGACGCCTAGGTGCTTCAGTCTTCTGGAGTACTCATGTCTTAGACTATTATGATGAGTCCAAAGTTTGTCTTTATCGATGATACAAAGACTGTATCTACAGCTTCGAGGAGTCCAACGACGTTACTTGAATTAAGTCGTGCACACAAAAAAAATCCCCCAAAGTAAGCCCCCATCCGATATATCGTAAACGAAATAAGGATGACTTTACAGAGTTTATTACGATTATACTTAAGCCCCACGGTACTACTTATACATAATTGCGCCCTCTATATAGCAAACAATGCCTAATCGGTGCCTTTTGGTCCCCCATGATCCTTTTTTTCTTATGTTAATTAAGAGCTGATTTGATGAGATAACATCCTGTCAGCGACCTTGCAGGGAGGTCTAATTCCCCTGGCCAAACTAGTACAGATGGGGCTTTAAGAGAAGAGGATATCAACAAAGGCATCCTACTTCCTGTAGCTCATGAACCTTCAAGCAGTATTTCAACTCATAACACAGTACAAATAGACACTTTCCGCTTGAGCAATGAAGACATTTTTCTTACAAATATTTTAATCAAGTTAATATTTTAGTCCCTTGTTAAGATGATATCTCATGGACCCTCTTCTTTAGTTCCATCATGTTCTGCCAATCAACATTAGTATTTAATTTCAGTTAACATCAATCTCATTTGTATCAGATAAGTATTCTGACACGTAGTTAATCGTTAATGGCTTGTTACATGAAATCTTGTACTTCACATTATTTTTGTATACATTCTGAGGTAGCCAGAGATTTACCATAGTGCAATCTGAATCCCCCCAAATCTCGACACAAGGGGATTTCGTAGTGTGTCCTCTCGAAAGCTTTGTTTACATATTTTGCCAAATTTGCATGTAATGTAATTGATTATAAAGCTGGAAAAACGTTATTGTGATCAGTATGCACTCAATACTGGAGGTCTCCAACACTTGGAAAAAATTGGCTCGATGGAGACAAGAATGTCGTTACGTTTGTTCTTCTTCTGTTCCTTGTAACAAGGCAATCTCTTTATGCACGGTGTTCATGGGTTCGATCTATTCCTTCTTAAATTGTGATCGTACATCTGGATGTATTGCCTGCCGTGGGCACCATAACTGTCGTAGTTCTCGTATTTCTTGAGTGTCAGTAAAAAAGGTCTGAATCTGAATTGGTCGAGATAGAATGCAAGATAGTGCAAACAAAATTGTTTTAGGAGGGTGTTGTGTAATTTATATTTTTTTCTAAATTTAAGAAATACACATAATTTCCTTTTCTTAAGTTGCAGTACATCAAGTAAGGAATATAATTAAACTTAATTGTAAGAATTACCCTCCCTGACTTCTAGAGTCGATATCTGATCCTAAACTGAGGCCTAAACGAATGTCTTGCTCCTTCATAAGTTCTTTTCAATAGGTCAGCTCGAAGACACAACATGGAGATAAAGATAATTTGTATCAAAATTGTGAAACATACTGATATTGATAAGGGATAGGTTCTGATGAAACTTATGTTATCACATAATTACTATCCATTTATGCACCAAGGGTGCACTTCATGATACACATGAGGGATAAAGCCTGTTCTTTAAAAAAAAAAGACAAGCAAAATCAAAAGTTAATTATAAAGCACCTCGGTCACTCGTTAATTTGGGATTGATTATTGTTATACGAACAAAGTGAAACCTGTCACCTTTGGGTATTTGGGGTCAATGATGATGATGCTGATGAAACAATAGCAATATGAATAATAATGAGAAGAAGATATAAGAAGAAACGTATAATCAACTTTGGTAGCAAATCAAACCAGCATTTTAACTGTCTCTGAACGGGGTGGTCGGGTTACAAACTAGTTAGAACAAGTTGCGAACTTGTTAGAACGGGTTTGGACGTATTGGGAACGAGGTAGAACTAGTTAAGAACGGGTTTAAACTGAGTACGGACGGGCTTGGACTGCTTGTAAATGGCAAATTTACCTGATCTGAAGTCGATATGAACTGACTGTGGAAGGGGTACACTGACGAGACGGACGTATTGAGGACTTTTTCTGAACAAACTAGGATCGTTTATATACACTTTTTACACGTTATTCCCCGACCACAACCCGTTATACGATTCTCTAGGACGGTTCTAGAACGTAGTGAGAACAAGTTTCGTGTAATGGGGGCAACTCATACCTAAGTCGTGTTGTCCTTGCCATAATTGCTCTGATTGATTGGTTGATTTTATTCATATTCCATGCCCAAATAACAATTTCATTGCGTTAATATTTCATATATAATACATAATGTGTGTGGGTACCGAGAACACTCATAAGGTCCATTGGTAGAAGCGTCCTCGTCGCGGGGCTGGGAACTGGACATCGTCCTGAGCTAATTCTGACACCACCATCATCCACTTTGACGACCACTCGCAAATCGAGGACGTCCTCGGTTTGAAAACTCTTAAAATTATTTTAAATTTGAAGTTATTCTATGTAGGGTACGCTCATTTAGGTGATTTATTTGCACGGAAACGGGTATGTTCTTCGTTGTGCAGTAGATTTTCAGATCGTAATCGTGATGTTATATTCGTACAAACGTGTGTGTCCTCGAACAAGTAATAATATACATATGTGTACATATGAGTCCTCGATTCACACCGGAAACGTGTATGCGTGTGGGTGTGTGTGGGTGTGTGTTTGGGTTTGTGCGTGTGGGTGTGTGTGGATGTGTGTATTGGTTTGTGTGGGTGGGTGTGTGTGTGTATGTGTGGGTGTGTGCGGTGTATGTGTGTGCGCGCGCGCGCGTTTGGGTGTGTGTTTGTGGGGATTCAGAGAGTGAAATACAAAACATTAAAATTTACATCTTTATCTTGTAAAATATTTTACAATGTCCATCTCAATTGGGGAAGTTTTCAAATAAATGAATAATTCATTCATCAGAGCGATTACCGTAATCCTACCTCCTAAACCTACAACTTTATCATTTCGAAAGAAAAAAGCTGAAGAATTGACAAAACGTGAACGTGAAAATTAATAGTCATCTGCGGCTCATAATGAGTTGTCTAAAAATACGCAGGCAACGTCAGTATCACCATGGATATATAGAGGTAGATTAATTACCCAATGATCACGATATCATTCCATAAGATATGAATGTAAAAAAGATATAAATGTTGTCATTAATCAAGTGGCCATGCGTAAATCAAACAGAAACTGCGCTACAGCTGTTAGTATGGAAAAATAAAACGAAGAAAGATGCAGGGTATCTCCAAAGTTAAGATCCACTACTGATCCTGCTGTGGTAGCAAATGTTGGTCTCTGCTGGGTGATAGATCATTTGCTGCTTCTGCACCCCAAGGTCAAGTTGTGGAACGGTCTCAATCAGGACCTTGGCTCTTGTGATCAGCTATCTGCTTTCAAAACTCAGCTTAAGGCATACATATTCCAAATAACATATAACTAGACACTGCTGCAGTCTTTCTCAAGTGAATCATGAACTACAAAAAAGGGATTTTTGAATTTAACCAGCGCCCTGTTTTGTTTAACTAAAAACTTTTTTTTAAACAAAGTCCGAAGTTGGATTAAATTTGATTTGATCGTTGCAATTGAAGTGAATTTTACGGTTTGTGGCTTGCAATGTAGAACTATCGCCATTCTAAGAATTGGGCGTAGATTGAGGATTTGAAGACATTAATAATTATTGAGAAGTCGCGCCATGTTTGCTTCGTTTGTATGAATGCATACCAACTTGAAGGATAGTAATTACAAGAAACATGATTTCGTCATTTTTTGATTGACGGACACCAACATGATGGACTCCAACATCACGCATGACAGGAACAGTCCTGAAGCGATAACCGAAGTTGTTACCCTGATCATCATCATGGTCGCCTCGTTCTTTGCTAACATCTTGGCGATGACGCAGATACTGACGTCGCCGAAGCTGAAGAAACACCCTCACAATCTTCTGATGGCTAATCTCAACGTCATCGACCTCGGCGTCGTGCTGTTAAGTATGACGCTCTCTGTAGTCTCCATTATCGATGACGGTTATCTACTTTCCAACAATCGAATAGTTTGTAAGGTAAGATCAATGTCAACTGTTTACCGTACTCTGTACTGCTCCTGAAGCAACTTTAAAAAATAAATTACTTATTTACTTAAAACAAATGCCCAAAGTATCTAATTTAAAAAAGTAGAAACGAAATGACGGTTTTTTTTCTTTTCATTATTTACCCTCGTCAATAAATGATTGTTATAACATTATGAAATAAGCGAAGTTATTTGTAATTTATTTGATGCATAATTAGTTCATTTTTATGTCAACGCAGGTGAGGAACGAAAAACGTTGTACATACATATTTACGTTCATGGAAACTTCTTAGGAAAGCAAGGAAGCTAGGGAATCAATTAAGCCAAGTTTGTTTTAATTAATAATCGAAATCAACTTTTTGCTCACTCTTGAATAAACATTTGAACAAGGACAAACTTATTTAAACATATTTGTGGCTTACACCCAGTAAATACGATCGATTAATCGATCTGATTTGTGGCTTACTGGGTGTAAGCCACAAATATGTTTAAATAATAAAATTTCTACCAGGAAGCATTACATTTATAAAAGGACAAACTTGTTCAAAAGTTGCCTTTGGATCACAATTTTGATCCTCCTTAATATTTGTCTTTTTACAAATTTCCTTAGATGTCATTTATCCCCCCCTTCTCTCTCTCTCTCTCTCTCTCTCCCTCTCATTATATCCTTCAGATAAATGGCTTCTTCGCTATTTCGTGCACCATCGGCAACTTCATTAACGTCATGTGTATCGCCGTTGACCGATACCTCTCCATCGTCTGGCCCGCCCGTTTTCCGCCAAGTCGCCGTCGGATGTACTTCACGATCGTTTCCATCTGGGTGGTTTGTTTCTTGCTCGGAATGCCGCCTGTAGTCGGCTTCCTAACAACCTACGAATACACTGCGTCAACACATCATTGTTCTCCTGAATGGGACGACTCGTGTAAATACTACATAATCTGGTCCACAGTCATTTTTGTGATAACCGTACCGGTGATGATCATCTGCTATGTATGCATCATATATCATATCCTAAAGAGTGATCGGCTACTCGGCTCCTTCGATACAACAAGAAGAGCCACATATGTGTCCAAGAAATCGTCCGGTTTAAGAGTCCATGGGAACCACCAGAAGAATTCAAGTCTAAAACCGGATTATTTAGAATGTTCATTTCCCAGTGTTTCGATGCAATCGATGACAGTTGTACATAGGCATAGTGTTGATAAATATACGGACAGTCGTGACGTTGCGTCCGGCGCAAAGGAAAATGAGGGATTTCAAAAGGACGAATGTATTCTTGTTAATATCGTAAAGGATGAATCCTTCGTTGACAGTAGGAAGTCTGGACCGTATGTGATATCCGGACAGATAGTTAAACAGGCCCCATCTTGTAAAAGTTTCACTGGTGATGGACCCGACATCGCTCAGCGTCGTTCAATTTCTTGTCAACCGACTACGACAGACAGTGCCGAGACGGGGCGCAGCGGGAAGAAGATGTCGGAACAGAAGCGAAGACTGAGCCGAGAGAAACGCGTGGCTTTAACAGGTAGGACACGATTCTTGGACTTTTCCCTCCGTCTTTCAAATAAAAACCATATCCAGTATTCTAAATACCCCTTTTCTAGTCAGTTAGCTGAATTACTATATCGACCAGCTCCCCCTACTCTAAACGGAAAATATTCGTCTTTCCGTACTTACTGAATTAATTGTTTTGACCACCTCTTTCCAATTGGTGATATGAAAGTTCTCTCAACTGAAAAGGAAATCTGACTTTTATAAACGGCGCACGCTCTATATTTCTAAAAAATCACCAGTTTGGGTTTTAACAGTCGGATCGCGACGGGGAGCTGCGCAGCTCGGCCTGCTATTCGAAATTAGCCACCGTTATTTTGTGCGGTGTTTTCAAATGTGTTGCATCAGGGGAAGCATAAAAACGGGTACCTCTCGGGATAATTTTTCCCGATTTCGGACTTTCAGAAACGCAAGTAAAGATTTAAAGCAAAGTAATGACAGAATAATCCTATCCCATTCATTTTTTTAGAAACTGAGTTGCTCTTCTCCTTTTGAAATAATATCATGCTAAATTTATGTAGGCCTGTTATTGAAACATAACTGCAGTAGTAATGGGACAACTACCTTTGCTCGATAAAATAATGAATAATTAGGCCATTACACAATTGCAACGTAGTTTTCTCTAGAACTATGTAAGAAAACGGCAACGGAAGTCCATTGATTATAATGCAGGTCAAAGGATGTTAATATTCGTCCCAAGGGCCAGAAGAATTTTCCAGTTTACGTTGCAGGCCTAGTTAGTATTTATTTGTAAATATTAAGTTCCGGGAGAAAAGTAACCCGTGTTCTAGAAATTAGTAGGAGGGTTGACAAAAAGTACCTTTACCTTTTCTGAACTGTTATTTTTCATTATTTTATAGCTATGTTTAAGAACCTTATCTAAAAGTCCCGCGAATTCTGGAAAATCATCCCGAGAGAGACACGTTTGTGATTTTTCCCTGATACAGCTCACTTAAAGAGACCATACAAAAACATGTTGGCCAAGCCGCCGTAACCCGTATGTTCGATCAAAGCCCCAGTTTGCACGCTTAAAAAATAAGAATATCTTTTATGTTTGTTTGAATCATTGTCTTTTTTCCATTAAACCTCGAGAAAGAAAGTATTGTGGTAGTGAGCACATTTTTTTTTTTTGGCCCTCGAAAAATTGAAAATGTGCACCCCCCCCCCCCCCCCTTGAGCGTCAGGGGGGTGGCCCATCCCCCGAAAAAGGTAAAAATCACGTGTTTTTACACGTTATTTTTCTTCTAGTTATATCTCTCTCGCTCTCTCTCTCTTTGTACAGGGGCAATGTTGGTCCTCACCACGATACTTTGTTGGACACCCTACAGTGCCATCCACTTCTGTCACATGCAAATGGACGTCAGTCATTCCGTTGGCATCACCACCATGTGGATGGCCTACGTCAACTCCCTGTTGGATCCCCTGGTCTATGTCTTCATGAACAGGAAAGAGAGGACCATCCAGCATGTTAGCAGAATCTTGACAACCTTCTGTGATGTACCAAGGAAGATCTGGAGAAGGCTTCGCGGTAAAGGCTCTGATGAGTGATTACAGTGGCTTATGCACGAAATTCGTAAACAAGGAAAGGGGGCGTAGGTCTGCAGAGTTCACAAAACCTTGGGTCGAAGGTCTACGTCCATCACGCTAACCTAGGGAAACACAACAGTAATGGTGTCTCTGAAACACGCTTGAATCGAGGATTACAAGGTGATGGTCTCGATCTTCATGAGATTGTAATAGACGAGAATATAGCCGGAAGAACCGATCTTCATGCGATCGTAATAGACGAGAATGAGGCCGGAAGAATTGATCTTAATGAGATCGTAATAGACGAGAACGAAGCCGGTCGAACTGATCTTCATGAGATCGTAATAGACGAGAATGAACCTGGAAGAACTGATCTTCATGAAATCGTAAAAGACGAGAACGAAGCCGGTCGAATAGACGAGAATGAAGCCGAAAGAACCGATCTTCATGAGATCGTAATAGACGAGAATGAAGCCAGAAGAATGGTGCCAGGACCCTTTGTGATTTCTGGACGGAGATGTAGCCTATCAGCATCACAGTCCTTGCCGATCATTGGTCCGTCCAAAAAGGACCAGACGTCAGCCATTCTGTAGCGACAACCACTGTGTGGATAGCATACGCAAATTCCATGATGGATCTCCCGTGCATCCCCTGGTCTCTGTTTTCATGAACAGGAACCGTCCTAGAAATCGTAAAACGGGTTGTGGTTGGGGTAAAATGTGTGAATAATGCCTATAATACGACCCTAGTTCGTTCATAAACAGCCCTCAACACGTCCATCTCGTGTGTGCCCCGTCCACAGTTAGTTCATATCAAGTTCAGATCGGGTAATGTTGCCAATTTCAGGCAGTCAAAGCCAGTCCGTAGTCAGTTATAACCCGTTATTAACTAGTTTTACCTCGTTCCCAATACGTCTAAATCCATTCTAACTAGTTCGCAACTTGATCTAACTAGTTTGTAACCTAGGCTCAATGTCTATATACCCAGCGCCTTCTTGCCGTTCCTCATTCCCGTTCAACTTCAACGCTTCAAGCTGTGCAGACCAAGACATATTCAAGTGAAGCCAACATTACACCAAACAAGTTCTCACTATGTTTTGTAAAATGTTGCCAAACAGGTTCAAACTGTGTGAAAACGGAGTGAACGTAGTAGCAACTCTTTACGATTTGTTTAAGAACTTCATGGACGGGCTCGGACTGGCTTAAACGGGAAGGGTTTCCTAGAACGTTGAGACTGTTCAAAATTGTCCCCGTCCTGCAAATCCTCAATTTTCTTGACAGTTTTCGATCTTTTTAGAGACGCGAGGCAGTAACATACGAGGACTTTGATCAAGTATGTGTCGCCATTAAATCTGCAATTGAAACGGTTCTCTTAATAGCACTTAGCTATGACTTTTGTGATATTTTACTGTCTTTTTTTTTCAAGACCCAGCATAGTAACATTCGGTTTCAATATTTTACGCCTGCCATATTTTCTTTACAGATGACACCAATTGGCAATTAACACTTCTGCACTTCAACGACATTACTCAAATTTAAAAACAACAGTTGCAAATCATTTGTATGTTAATACTACAACTCAGTCTTTCTGACGTTTAGTAGCATTACATCCGTACACATTTATGTTTTTCCTCCTCCCTTAGTTTCTAAATTTGTACTGTTGAAAACTATCTAATCATGTCAGGTGGTATTAATAATAGTAATGATGTCCAAAGCGTTATTAATTTTCATATAATGTAATAAAAATGCCATCACGCTTGGCTATTTTTTAGATATTACTTTAGATTTAAAGATAGATTGGTTTAGGTGAAATCGGATAGGATCAGGTACGTTTAATTGAAAACAGAAATTCCAAAGTTGTGCTGCACGTAAGAAAAATAACATAGCGGAAATAAAGTACGATATATGGAATGTATGTTGTTGTTGTCGTTTTTTTCTTTGCTCGGCTTTGATTTTCATACTGTATTGATAATCTATAGAAGATGTATAGTTTTATATTTTCTTTATTCTTCTATTGTTGCTAAAATAATTCCTCTGAAATAGCTGGTGATGCCGATGTTTCCTGAACTATTGATATAATATTTAGACGATTTCCTAAAAGACTTGAAGAGGTGATAGAATGGCTTTGGCTTGCAACGCTCAAAAATTCTACTTCAATGTGAAAAATTACGAACTATATTCATCAAATACTCTCATACACTATGCTCATACATGTCTCGTACAACTGTTTTGACATTTATTTGATAAATGAAAGCAAACATTGGATCCAGGTAAAGTATCAGACACATAGGTGCTTCAGTTTTCTGGAGTACTCATGTATTGGATATTATGATGAGTCCAAAGCTTGTCTTTATCAATCATACAAAGGCTGTATCTACAGATTCAAGGAGTCTAAGGACGTTAATTGAATTAAATCGCTCACCACTGATTCGATATTTATATATGGTAAATGTAGAGGTGTCGTGGTTTAGTGGATACTTCACCGGACCGTGAATCACATAGTTCGCGGTACGAGTCCCGCCGCGACACTTATACCTTTTGACAAGACATTAATCTACATTTACCACTCTCCTCCCAGGTGGAGTAAATGGGTACCTGGTAGGAAGGATTACCTTGAATGTTTTAGCACCTAATCATGACGGCTCACCTAGAGCCGGGTGTAATAATGTGATGCCTTGTATTAAGCCAGGAGATAATATTCATAGTAGCTGCGGTACATAAATGGACATGTTAGTAATGTCATTACAAATATTTTCTTGAATGTACGATTCTTTCTCCTGCGACAATTGCTTTACGAGTATAGTGTAACAAATCTACAACATGTATACCAGATACGAGATGGCCACACTTAATTTTGACTTTACAAAAAAGATTCACAAAACAATAAAGAAATAAAGGAATGAAGAAAAGGAGATAGGCACAAAAACTTCTTAAACTAAGTTTACATTTGCAGAAGCGGAAAGAATTTAAAAAAAATTGCAGTGAGCAGGATGTGCGTGTGTTTGTATGTGTGTACGTGCGTACCTGTGTCTGTGTGGAGACGTGTAAGTGTATAATATACATATTATGTGTAATGGGGAGAGATGGATGGGCAGGGCGGGGTGCATGGGGTGGTGCAAGGTATGATGGGAAAGGGGTGGTCAGGGGTCCTAAATAGGGGGAGGAGTTGGGGGGAGGAGTTGGGTAAAATTGAATTGAGGCCATTTTGGTGGTCGAAGGAAAGATATAAAAACTGTAAGTACTCATTGTATGATGGATTCTATTATGTCTTCTCTATTCTTATGTTACATTTTTCCATTCCTTTATTATTTGTACACTTTGTATATGATCAGTGCCCCGATATTTCCTTTTATCGTTGTGGAATGGATATGAGTTGTGTTTTTTTTCATGGGATTGTTTAATGAGATACAAATAAACTGTATTGAGAACAAAACAATAATATAACAAGTTTTTTTTTTTTTTTTTTTTTTTTTTGGGGGGGGGGGAGAGTTGGGGAGAGGGAAGTTTTTGTTAAGGGTAGGGGGTGGGGTTTTAAAGGGGAAAGGTAGTTTGAGGTATTTAATGTTATATTGTTACCATTCTGTCATTATGTGTCATATTATTCGAAACGTTTGAGCTTGCTTTTGTATTATCTATAAAATGAATTTGTTGAATGGAAGAACAATAAATATTAAAACAAAAAGATGTGGAATTCAGAGAATGAAGTACAAAACATAGTACAATTTACATCGTTATCTTGTAAAATAGAAATATGTTATAAACTTAATTAAACCAATTATTTTACGATGTCCAACTCAACTGGGAAGGTTTTGAGCCTTCTGATGTTTTCAATTATAAATAATTTATTCATCAAAGTGATTACCGTAATCCTTCCGCAACCTTATCATTCGAAAGAAAAAAGGGGGAAAATTACAAAACATGAACGTGAAAGTAATAGTCATCTGCGACTCAGAATGAGTCGTTTACGCAGGCAACGTCAGTATCACCATGGATATATTGGTACATTTATTACCCTATGATCGCGAAATTAATTCGATAAGATATAAATGTAATAAGTTCTCATTTATCACGGGGCCATTAGGAAATCAAACAGAAACTGCGCTAGAGCTGCTGGTATCGAGAAGGAAAACTAAAACAGATTGCAGGGTTTATCCAAAGTTAAGATCCGCTACCGATGGTCGGGTTACAAACTAATTAGAACAAGTTGCGAACTTGTTAGAACGGGTTTGGACGTATTGGGAACGAGGTAGAACTAGTTAAGAACGGGTTTAAACTGAGTACGGACGGGATTGGACTGCTTGGAAATGGCAAATTTACCGGATCTAAAGTCGATATGAACTGACTGTGGACGGCGTACACTGACGAGATGGACTTATGTTATCACATAATTACTATCCATTTATGCACCAAGGGTGCATTTCATGATACACATGTGGAATAAAGCCTGTTCTTTAAAAAAAAAAGACAAGCAAAATCAAAAGTTAATTATAAAGCACCTCGGTCACTCGTTAATTTGGGATTGATTATTGTTATACGAACAAAGTGAAACCTGTCACCTTTGGGTATTTGGGGTCAATGATGATGATGCTGATGAAACAATAGCAATATGAATAATAATGAGAAGAAGATATAAGAAGAAACGTATAATCAACCTTGGTAGCAAATCAAACCAGCATTTTAACTGTCTCTGAACAGGGTGGTCGGGTTACAAACTAGTTAGAACAAGTTGCGAACTTGTTAGAACGGGTTTGGACGTATTGGGAACGAGGTAGAACTAGTTAAGAACGGGTTTAAACTGAGTACGGACGGGCTTGGACTGCTTGGAAATGGCAAATTTACCCAATCTGAAGTCGATATGAACTGACTGTGGACGGGGTACACTGACGAGATGGACGTATTGAGGACTTTTTCTGAACAAACTAGGATCGTTTATATTACACTCTAAATTACAGGGATTTAAATTTAAATCTATAGGATTTATTTTTAAATCTTTCATGTACTGTAGGTAGGGACCAATCGATGTGGATTTAAAATTAATCTTCGCTAGGATTAAAAAGTTTTAATCTGTAAAGGATTAAAAAATAAGTTCAAAAGATTTATATTATAAATCTTTCTAGATTAAAATTAACCCTGATAAAGATTTAAAAGCAATCCTTTTTGGGACTTCTTTTTTTTAAATCCTCATAAGGATTTAAATTATAGTATCTCCATTCTAGATATGCTGAAGCAATGAAATTGAATACTAAACACTCCAAAATCAAAGTTTGGTAAGTTTGATTTATTAATATCATTGAATCTCAAATATATACATAACAAAACGTTTCAAAATGAAAAATACACAATTTGCACAACATTTTTTTGGCAAACTTGGTCTCAAAAAATGCGAGACATTACCGTTATACGGCAGTCGTGGATTTTGTACAGGGGGGTCAAAATGACCCCCCTCCCCCAGTCAGACAAGGGTTAAAGCTCAATTCTAGTTCTGGTAGTGAAAGGTAAATGGGAATGAATGTTATCATATATGTCCTCATATTATTCCATTCATATATAAATATACCTGTGCGAAATATTGTTATGGTCTATGCATGATTGCCAACGAATTTAGTGTAAATATCTGATGGGTTTGATGAAACCAAGGTTACTATTGGTAAGCTATTCAGCAAGTGCTGTGGGCAAGGCTCTCTCGAATAATATCATTAAAAAAACATTTCGAGAGAGCCCTTATTCCTTAAGGCTATCTACATGTACGTTATCTTCTGATTCATCGGCCATCGTGTTCGATGATGCTGCAGCTGATAAATAAAAGGGAAAAGACAATCATATTAAGTTCATGACCACAAGAATGCTTGTAACAAAAGAATCCTTATCACTTCTTCAACACGTAGATCCAGATCGACAAATCTATCATTTTCATGACCTCTTATACTTTTTTACACTTTAAAAATTGCAATCACTATCTATATGTCAGCCATTCTAGTAGACCCTATTCCATTATCAATTATAGGATCTAAAAAGTCTATTCATATTTCATGAGACATAAATCTCATATTACTTTACATTTCTACCTAAAAGTAAAACACGAGTGTTAAGCAGCTTAAAAGGCGATCAGTCTACTTAAAATGCACACACATTTGAACATACGGGACTAGATCTAGGCCTACATTTACTAAAGTTGGATATAGGCCCACTCTCATTACGTCGTATTATCAGCTTTATTAGTCATAAAAATGAATAACCACAAACTTTGGTTTCTTACCGTACAAATGATACCGGATTGGAAGAAAATCACTGCAGAATAGCGGACTATGTACAAGATTATGATGTTGATTCGATAAGAATCCCGTTGTTTGCAACAGGACAGCTGATCACGGCGAAGGTGAAAATGTACTAGAATTATGTCCCGGCATGCTTTGCGATGAAACAACCGTGAAGGAACGTATTCCCGCTCGCATGATGTCACATGTCATGTGACAAAATCTTATCGCCAGGATTGGTCAATTTTTGTTAATCTTTTTGGATTGAAAAAAATATATTTGAAACTCGGATTAAGAACCAGTTTAGCAATCTTTTAAGATTAAAAATCAATCTTTATGGATTTAATTTCATTCAAATCCGGCTTAAGATTTAAATTTTAAATCCCTGTAATTTAGAGTGTACACTTTTTACACGTTATTCCCCGACCACAACCCGTTATACGATTCTCTAGGACGGTTCCAGAACGTAGTGAGAACACGTTTCGTGTAATGGGGGCTTAAAGTATAGCAACTCTTACCTAAGTCGTGTTGTCCTTGATTGCTCTGATTGATTGGTTGCTTTTATTTATATTCCATGCACAAATATCAATTTCATTGCGTTAATATTTCATATATATACATAATGTGTGTGGGTACCGATAATACTGATAAGGTCCCTATGGTAGAAGCGTCCTCGTCGCGGGGCTGGAAACTGTACATCGTCCTGAGTTAATTCTGCCACCACCATCATCCACTTTTACGACCACTCGCAAATCGAGGACGTCCTCGGTTCGAAAACACTTTTTAAAAATTATTTTAAAAAGTGGGGTTATTCTATGTAGGGTACGCTCGTTTAGGTGATTTATTTGCACGGAAACGGGTATATTCTTCGTTGTGCAGTAGATGTTCAGATCGTAATCGTGATGTATATACGTACAAACATGTGTGTCCTCGAACAAGTAATAATATACAGGTGTACATGAGTCCTCGATTCACACCAGAAACGCGTATGCGTGTGTGGGTGTGTGTGTGTGTGGGGGGGTGTGTGTAGGTGTGTGTGGGTGTGTGTGTGTGGGGGGGGGTGTGTAGGTGTGTGTGGGTGTGAATGGTGTGTGTGTGAGTGTGAGTGGGTGTGTGTGGGTGTGCGTGGGTGTGTGTGGGTGTGTGTGGGCGTGTGTGTGTGGGCGTGTTTGCGCGCGCGCGCGTTTGGGTGTGTGTATGTGGGGATTCAGAGAGTGAAATACAAAACATTAAAATTTACATCTTTATCTTGTAAATTATTTTAAAATGTCCATCTCAATTGGGGAAATTTTCAAAAATATGAATAATTCATTCAACAAAGCGACTACCGTAATCCTACCTCCTCAACCTACAACCTTATCATTTAGAAAGAAAAAAGCTGAAGAATTGACAAAACGTGAACGTGAAAATTAATAGTCATCTGCGGCTCATAATGAGTTGTCTAAATACGCAGGCAACGTCAGTATCACCATGGATATATAGAGGTAGATTAATTACCTAATGATCACGATATCATTCCATAAGATATAAATGTAAAAAAGATATAAATGTTGTCATTAATCAAATGGCCATGCGTAAATCAAACAGAAACTGCGCTACAGCTGTTAGTATGGAAAAACAAAACAAAGAAAGATGCAGGGTATCTCCAAAGTTAAGATCCACTACTGATCCTGCTGTGGTAGCAAATTTTGGTCTCTGCTGGGTGATAGATCATTTGCTGCTTCTGCACCCAAGGTTAAGTTGTGAAACGGTCTCAATCAGGACCTTGGCTCTTGTGATCAGCTATCTGCTTTAAAACTCAGCTTAAGGCATACATATTCCAAATAACATATAACTAGACACTGCTGCAGTCTTTCTCAAGTGAATCATGAACTACAAAAAAGGGATTTTTGAATTTAACCAGCGCCCTGTTTCGTTTAACTGAAAAGTTCTTTTAAAACAAAGTCCCAAATTGGATTAAATTTGATTTGATCGTTGTAGTTGTAGGAGAAATACAGTCTGTGGCTTGCAATGTAGAACTATTTCTATGTTATGAAATAAATACTTTTCCTGGAAGTGAATCGAGGATTTGAAGACATTAATAATTATTGAGAAGTCACACCATGTTTGCTTCATCGACATGGATGCATCAAAACTTTGAGGATAATAATTACAAGAAGCAGTGCCGTGTATACGTCAGTTTAATGAATGCATGAACAATTTGAGGGCAATTATTATCAAGAATCAGTGCCATGATTCCGTCATTTTCATCGACAGACACCTACATGATGGACTCCAACATCACACATGACAAGAACAGTCCTGAAGCGATAACCGAAGTCGTTACCCTGATCATCATCATGGTCGCCTCTTTCTTTGCGAACATCTTGGCGATGACGCAGATACTGACGTCGCCGAAGCTGAAGAAACACCCTCACAATCTTCTGATGGCTAATCTCAACGTCATCGACCTCGGCGTCGTGCTGTTAAGTATGACGTTCTCTGCAGTCTCCATTATCGACGACGGTTATCTACTTTCCAACAATCGAATAGTTTGTACGGTAAGACCAATGCCAACTGTTTACCATACTCTGTACTGCTCCTGAAGCAACTTAAAAAAATAAATTATACATATTTACGTTTATGGAAACTTCTTAGGAAAGCAAGGTAACTAGGGAATCAATTAAGCCAAGTTTGTTTTAATCAACTTTTTGCTCACTCTTGAATAAGCATTTGAACAAGGACAAACTTGTTTAAAAGTTGCCTTTGAATAACAAATTTGATCCTCCTTTATATTTGTCTTTTTACAAATTTCCTTAGATGTCATTTATAAAATCGTTTTTATTGAACGGAAAATATCCACCCCTTCTCTCTCTCTCTCTCTCTCTCATTATATCCCACAGATAAATGGCTTCTTCGCTATTTCGTGCACCATCGGCAATTTCATTAACGTCATGTGTATCGCCGTTGACCGATACCTCTCCATCGTCTGGCCCGCCCGTTTCCCGCCAAGTCGCCGTCGGATGTACTTGACGATCGTTTCCATCTGGGTGGTTTGTTTCTTGCTCGGAATGCCGCCTGCAGTCGACATCCTAACCACCTACGAATACACTGAGCACACACATCATTGCTCTCCCAAATGGGACGACTCATGTACCTACTACATGATCTGGTCCACTGTCATTTTTGTGATAACCGTTCCGGTGATGATCATCTGCTATGTATGCATCATATATCATATCCTAAAGAGCGACCGGCTACTCCGCTCCTTCGATACAACGAGAAGAGCATCACATGTGTCCAAGAAATCGTCCGGCTCAAGAGTCCATGGGATCCATCGGGTAAATTCAAATCTAAGACCGGATTGTTTAGAATGTTCATTTCCCGGTGTTTCGATGAGGTCGATGACAGATGTCCATGGGCATAGTGCTGAGGAATATAAGGGTAGTCGTGACGATGCGTACGGCGCCACGGAGAACGAAGGATTTCAAAAAGACGAATGTGTTCCTGTTTATATCGTAAAGGACGAATCCTTCGTTGACAGTAGGAAGTCTGGACCGTATGTGATATCCGGACAGATTGATAAACAGGCCCCATCTTCTAAACGTTCCACTGGCGACGGACCCGATGTCGCTCAGCGTCGTCCAATGTCTCGTCAGCCGCAGAATGATCCGGCATCGACTTCGAATCCGACTTCGACAGACAGTGCCGAGACTGGGCGCAGCGGGAAGAAGATGCCGGCACAGAAGCGAAGACTGAGCCGAGAGAAACGAGTGGCTTTAACAGGTAGGACACGATTCTTAGACTTTACTCCTCTAGACAAATACCTCGAAAAAAAACCATGCCCAGGAAGAGGAAGTCGTCTTTCCAAACGCAATATATCCAGTATTTTAAATACCCCTTGTCCTTGAATTACTGGCAAATTTGTCTTCTCGTACTCACTAAATTGATTTTTTTTGACCATTTCTTCCCAATTAATGATATGAAATAGGAATCTAGGAGTTCTTTCGTAAAAAATAGAAGTTTGATTGAAGAAAAGAAAATGACTTCAATAAGTGACACCCCCTCTATATTTCTAAAACTTACCATTTTCGGATTTTGATAGTCGGCTCGCGGCACGGGGCATCGTGACTAGGCGCGCTATCCGAAATTTGACATCATTTTGTGCGGTGTCTTTAAATGTGTTGAATCAGGGGGAATTTGGAAATGAGTAACTCTCGGGATGCAAAGTAATGAAAGAATGAAGAGCAGCAGTTGCGAAAATATGAACATTCATAAACTTAATTGTCTCCTATTCAATTTTTAGAAACTGAGTTACTGTTCTTCTGGACTCCTACATTTTCCAATAAAATGATGCTAAATTTATGTAGGCCTGTTACTGAGACATGACCGCAACCGTAACGTGACAACTACCTCTAGACAATTAAGCCAGAGACAATAACACCCCAGAACAATCAGCCCCAGGAAAATTTCTCCCTTGAACTATAAAGTTAATGTGTTAACAAATGACATGAAATGGCCTTGAATTAATGTCCGGTTGTCATCGTTATGTCGCTTTAAACAGTGCCAATGAAATTGGCGAAACCATCAGTAATTTTAAAAGAAGTTAAGGCCACAACAGCTGATATTTACAAGAAAGAAAGAGTAGGGCTTCTGGAAACGCAAGAAACCATGGCTTGTTAGCAGGCGCGGATCCAGGGGGAAGCCGAGCGGGCCTTGCCCCCCCCCCCTTGGCCAAAAAAAAACGGGCCCTCCCCCCCCCAAAAAAAAAAAAAAAAAATTGTGACCAGAAACTTACCTTTTATTTGGCTCAAGAGGGGGGGGGGGGGGGGGGGGGTGTTGAGCGAAATATCGGCCGGCGCAATTTTCAAATTTCAATACAATAAATTTCAAATTTATTTCAAATTTGGGCCTTCCCCCCTAAGAAAACTTGGATCCCCGCCTGGTTTTGATGGTATAACCAGGGGCGTACACAGGGGGGGGGGGTTTGGGGGTTGAACCCCCCCTTTGGTATTTTTATGTGTGTAAACCCCCCTACACCCCCCCCCCTTTGATTTAAAAAAAAATGTCCTCTTAAATTTAATTCATATTTGTCTTGCATCAAAGGCTTGTTGGTCTAGTGGCATGATTCTCGCTTTGGGTGCGAGAGGCCCCGGGTTCGATTCCCGGACAAGCCCGAGGATAACTTTTTTGAAAGCCCGCTTTACTTCTGAATTGTCCCTCTTAGAAGAATGATTTGTTTGGTGTTTGAGTAAACAAAACATTCATGGCTTGTTGGTCTAGTGGTATGATTCTCGCTTCGGGTGCGAGAGGTCCCGGGTTCGACTCCCGGACAAGCCCCTCTTTTGCTTGTGTAAACCAGCCAGAACTAGAACGACACATTCGTTCGTTCGCTCAGTAGATTTTGATGGTTAATATAGGATCCAGACTTCTATTAATGCCAAATGTTATTATGCACTTTGCACTATTTTAAGTTTGTCATGTTCGTGGGTGGGGGCGTATAAAATGTTCATATCGTTTTGGTACCTGGGTCTCCATTATCAATAATTTTGTTTATATAAATGTATTTCAATTAACATGAAAAATGTATCTTTAACCTTTCATGAACATGAAAACTATTGGCATATATCTATGTTGTACATAAATCACATGTTTCGAATAGTAGTACAACTGGTTTATTGGTTATTGACAGCAGTAGTGATTGACACAGAATAGAGGAAAATATTTTCTCATCTCCGACATGAAAAAAAAAACACGGGGCTTGTCCGGGAATCGAACCCGGGGCCTCTCGCACCCAAAGCGAGAATCATGCCACTAGACCAACAAGCCTTGCTTGAATTCCGAGGAGGAAACTTAATGAAATTCCCTAGTGGATGTACGAAAAGATGACTTATGCAATATAGGAAATAAGGTTACTGAAACACCTGATTCAACAAAGTGGCTTGTAAAAGAAGAAAAAGTCAATATTATTAAAGATATTAAGACTCTATTTGTCAATATTATTAAAGATATTAAGACTCTATTTGGGGTAGGGCTCTCATTTGCACAGCCTCTGGATCCTTTTTACAGACAGTGTTATGATATTAAACCGGCTTATTGTTTTAATCAGGTGCGGATCCAGGGGGCCGAGCGGGCCTTGCCCCCCCCCCTGGCCCCCCCCCCCCCAAAAAAAAAGGGCCCCGACCGGAAATTTACCCTTTTTTTTGGGGGGGGGGGGGGCTCAATGGAAGTGGGGGGGGGGGGGTAGTTGAGCAAAATATCGGCCGGCGCGATTTGCAAATTTCCAGGGGCAAAAAAGGAAAACAAAATAGTGCACAATAGCCCCCCCCCCCCTCCCCCTAAGAAAACCTGGATCCGCGCCTGCTTGTAAGGAACTTCATTGGCAATTCTAGGTATTTGGTCGTTTGCGGTCCCATACGTTATCACTCTCTCGAAGGGCCGTAATCTTCTTACAGTCAGCATACATCTACAAAATCATGATGATGTTAGTAACGTATGAGACATAATACCTTTACTTGTCCTAGTACGAACTGATATAAATTTTAGAAGAAGTGATTTCTGGGTGTGGTCATTAAAGACCGAGGGAAATAGATATACGACGTATTTGAAATAAGATTTGCATATCTTACTTTCGGGGTACATCTTTCAGTCATATCTCTCTCTCTCTCTCTCTTTGTACAGGTGCAATGTTGGTCCTCACCACGATACTATGTTGGACACCCTACAGTGCCATCCACTTCTGTGACATGCAGATTGGTGTCAGCCATTCCTTCGCCGTCACCACAATGTGGGTAGCCTACGTCAACTCCTTGTTGGATCCCCTGGTCTATGTCTTCATGAACAGGAAAGAGAGGACCATCCAGCATGTTAGCAGAATCTTGACTACCTTCTGTGATGTACCAAGGAAGATCTGGAGAAGGCTTCGTGGCAAAGGCTCTGATGAGTGATTACAGTGGCTTATGCACGAAGTTCATGAACAAGGAAAAGGGGTGCAGGTCTGCGGAGTTCACAAAACCTTGGGTCGAAGGTCAACGTCCATCACGTTAACCTCGGGAAACACAACAGTGATGGTGTCTCTGAAACACGTTTGAACCAAGGATTTCAAGGTGATGGTCTCGATCTTCATGAGATCGTGATAGACGAGAATGTAGCCGAAAGAACCGATCTTCATGAGATCGTAATAGACGAGAATGAAGCCAGAAGAATGGCGCCAGGACCCTTTGTGATTTTGGGACGGAGATGTAGCCTATCAGCATCACAGTCCTTGCCGATCATTGGTCCGTCCAAAAAGGACGGACGTCAGCCATTCTGTAGCGGTGGCCACTGTGTGGATAACATACGCAAATTCCATGATGAATCCCCCGTGCATGCCCAGGGTCTCTGTTTTCACGAACAGGAACTGTCCTAGAAAATCGTAAAACGGGTTTTGGTTGGGGTAAAATATGTGAATAATGTCTATAATACGATCCTAGTTCGTTCGTAAACAGTCTTCAATACGTCCATCTCGTCTGTGCCCCGGCCACAGTTAGTTCATATCAAGTTCAGATCGGATACATTTGCCATTTCTAGGCAGTCCAAGCCAGTCCGTAGTTAGTTCAAACCCGTCATTAACTAGTTCTACATCGTTCCCAATACGTCCAAATCCATTCTCACTAGTTCGCAACTAGTTTGTAACCTAGGCTCAAGGGCTATACACCCATCACCTTCTTGTCGTTCCTCATTCCCGTTCAACTTCAACGCTTCAAGCTGTGCAGATCAAGACTTTAAAGTGAAGCTCCCATCACACCAAACAAGTTCTTACTACGTTCTGTAAAATGTTGCCAAACAGGTTTAAACTGTGTGAAAACGGAGTGAACGTAGTAGCAACTCTTTACGATTTGTTTAAGAACTTCATGGACGGGCTCGGACTGGCTTGGACGGGAAGGGTTCCCTAGAACGTTGAGACTGTTCAAAATTGTCCCCGTCCTGCAAATCCTCAATTTTCTTGACAGTTTTCGATCTTTTTAGAGACGCGAGGCAGTAACATACGAGGACTTTGATCAAGGATGTGTCGCCATTAAATCTGCAATTGAAACGGTTCTCTTAATAGCACTTAGCTATGACTTTTGTGATATTTTACTGTCTTTTTGTTTCAAGACCCAGCATAGTAACATTTGGTTTCAATATTTTACGCCTGCCATATTTTCTTTACAGATGACACCAATTGGCAATTAACGCTTTTGCACTTCAACGACATTACTCAAATGTAAAAACAACAGTTGCAAATCATTTGTATGTTAATACTACAACTCAGTCTTTCTGACGTTTAGTAGCATTACATCCGTACACATTTATGTTTTTCCTCCTCCCTTAGTATCTAAATTTGTACTGTTGAAAACTATCTAGCCATGTAAGGTGGTATTAATAATAGCATTGATGTCCACAAGCGTTATTAATTTTCATATAATGTAATAAAAATGCCATCACGCTTGGTTATTTTTAGACATTACTTTAGATTTATAGATAGATTGGTTTAGGTGAAATTGGATAGGATCAGGTACGTTTAATTGAAAACAGAAATTTCAAAGTTGTGCTGCACGTAAGAAAAATAACATAGTGGAAATAAAGTACGATATATGGAATGTTTGTTGTTGTTGTGGTTTTTCTTTGCTCGGCTTTGCTTTTCATATACTGTATTGATGATCTATAGAAGATGTATAGTTATATATTTTCTTTTTTCTTCTATTGTTGCTAAAATGTTTCCTCTGAAATAGCTGGTGATGCCGATGTTCCCTGAACTATTGATGTAATATTTAGACGATTTCCTATAAAAGTCTTGAAGAGGTGATAGAATGGCTTGCAACGCTCAAAAATACTACTTCAAGGTAAGAACATTAAATGCTATGATGACAAAAATTACGAACTATATTCATCAAATACTCTCATACACTATGCTCATCCATGTGTCGTACAACTATTTTGACATTTATTTGATAAATGAAAGCAAACATTGGATCCAGGTAAAGTATCAGACACATAGGTGCTTCAGTTTTTGAAGTACTCATGTCTTTGATATTATGATGAGTCCAAAACTTGTCTGTATCAATCATACAAAGACTGTATCTACAGATTCAAGGATTCTAAGGATGTTAATTGATTTAAATCGGTCACCACTGATTCGATATTTATATATGGTAAATGTAGAGGTGTCGTGGTTTAGTGGATACGTCCCCGGACCGTGGATCACATGGTTCGCGGTACGAGTCCCGCCACGGCACTTATACCTTTTGACAAGACATTAATATACATTTATCACTCTCCTCCCAGGTGAAGTAAATGGGTACCTGGTAGGAAGGATTAAGGAATACCTTGAATGTTTTAGCGCCGCTCCCGTAAAGTTGGAATACTCGCAACGATTTCCAGGAAAGATGACTTTACACACCCATTATGATCGAATTAAGGGTTGGGGATGTCAACAAAAGCATCCTTCTTCCTGTTGCTAATGAACCTTCATGCAGCCTATCAACCAACGCATGGCACAGTACAAACAGACACTTTTACTCGAGCATTGGAAACTTTTCTTACAAATATTTCGATAAAGTTAATATTTTGGTCACTTGTTTAGATGACGACTGACGGACCTTCTTCCTCAGTTCTATGATATGAACGAACACAATAATCAGTTGAATATATCTGGACAAATAATATTGTTAAGAGATGTGTCTTCAAGGAAGATTTACGAATAGTGTATAACAAATCTACAGCATTTATATCAGATACGAGATGGCCACACTTAATTTTGACTTCACAAAAAAGATTGTAAGAGACATAAGGCCTCGAGTCACAACACTCACATTAAGAGAAATTAAGAGAATTTCACTACAAATTACCTCATGGGACGATGTACACAAAGGAGCATTTATTACAGTTTTGTTTTTTGGAGATAACAATTGTTCTTTTTGTGAACAAAGTGCATAATTAAACATATGTTTGATTGGGCTAAATCAAGTTCGATAATCCCTCCGCCAGCTGAAGTACATAAATCAGTAAAGAAATATAGGGATGAAGAAAAGGAATTAGCCACAAAAAGGCCTTAAACTAATTTTACATTTGTAGAAGCGGAAAGAAGTAATACTTTTGTTTTCCAGTGAGCAGGATATGCGTGTGCGTTTGTATGTGTGTATGTGCGTACGGTTCCGCCCGTCATACGTGTGTGTGTGCAGACGTGTAAGTGTACATGTTTTTATTTTTTAAGTATTTAAATGGGGAGGGATAGATGGGCAGGGCGGGGTGGTGCCAAGTATGATGGGGGAGGGGGTGGTCAGGAGTCCTAAATAGGGGGAGGAGTTGGGGGGAGGAGTTGGGTAGATGTCAATTGAGTTGAGGCCATTTTGGTGGTCGAAGGAAAGATATAAAAACATTGTATGATGGACTCTATTATGTTTTCTTTATTCTTATGTTATATTGTTCCATTCCTTTATTATTTGTACCCTATGTATATTATCAGTGCCCCGATATTTCCTTTTATCGTTGTGGAATGGATATGAGTTGTGTTTTATTTTTGTATGGGGTTGTTTAATGAGATATAAATAAACTGTATTTTTTTATTTAGTTTTTTTTTTTATTTTATTTTTTTTTTGGGGGGGGGGGGGGGGGTTTGGGAGAGGGAAGGGTTTTTTTAAGGGTAGGGGGGGGGTGGGGTTTTAAAGGGGAAAGGTAGTTTGAGGTATTTAATTTTATACTGTTTCCATTCTGTCATTATTTGGCATATTATTTGAACCATATGAGCTTGTTTTTGTATTATCTATAAAATATATTTGTGGAATGGAAGAACAACAAATAATTTTTTTTTTAACTGGAAAGGTTTTGAGCAGTATGTACCTCCTTTCGATGTTTATTCGTCAAAGTGATTACCGTAATCCTTCCGCAAATTTATCATTTCGAAAGAAAAAAGGGGGAAAATGACATAACATGAACATGAAAAGTAATAGTCGTCTGCGGCTCAGAATGAGTCGTTTAAGTAGGCAACGTCAGTGTCACCATGGATATATAGGTACATTTATTACCCCATGATCACGAAATTAATTCGATAAGATATTAATGTAATAAGTTCTCATTTATCACCTGGCCATTAGGAAATCAAACAGAAACTGCGCTGGAGCTGCTAGTATCGAGAAGGAAAACGAAAACAGATTGCAGGGTTTTTCCAAAGTTAAGATCCACTACTGATCCTGCTGAAGGAACGAATTTATTCTCTGCTTTGTGATAGATCATTCGCTGCTTCTGGACCTAAGGCTAGGTTGTGGAACGGTCTCCATCAGGGCCTTGGCTTTTGTGATCAGCTATCTGCTTCTCCAAAAACTCAGCTAAAGGCATACATATTCCAAATTACATATAACTAGATACTGCAGCAGTCTTTCTCAAGTGAATCATGAACTGCAAAAAAAAAGGATCTTTAAAATTTCACCAGCGCCTTTTTTTAAAAAACTAAAAGTGTTTTAAAAACAAAGTTTGTTTTAATAATAGGAGATATATCGTTTGTGGCTTATGATGTACAACTGTCGCTATTCTATGAAATGAATACTTTTCCTCGGCGTGAATCTATGAATTGGAGACATTAATAATTATTGAGAAGTCGCCCCATATTTGCTTCATTTACATGGATGCATCAAAGCTTTGAGGATAGTAATTATAAGAAGCAGTGCCGAGTATACGTCAGTTTAATGAATACATCAGGAATTTGAAGGCAATAATTATCAACAAGCAGTGCCATGATTTCGTCAATTTTATTGACAGACACCTGCACGGTGGACTCCAACATCACTGGAGATCCTCTACACGACAGGTACAGTCTTGAAGCGATAACCGAAGTCGTTACCCTGATCATCATCATGATCGCCTCTTTCTTTGCGAACATCTTGGCGATGACGCAGATACTGACGTCGCCGAAGCTGAAGAAACACCATCATAATCTTCTGATCGCCAATCTCAACGTCATCGACCTTGCTGTCGTGCTGTTAAGTATGACATTCTCTGTAGTCACTATTATAGACGACGGTTATCTACTTTCCAACAACCGAATAGTTTGTACGGTAAGACCAGTGCCAACTGTTTACAATACTCAGTACTGCTCAAGTCACTTTAAAAATAAATGACTTACTCAATTAAAACAATTCTAATTAAAGGTACTTTGTCCCATTTGCAGCCAACATCAAATTCTGTAGAAATGTGCATGAATTATGAACATGTCACGTATGTCATATCTGTAGAATTTAAACGTAAGCAGTGTCATAATATTCAAATTATGCAAGGAAACCCGTTACTTTCTACACTTTAATGCGAGACACTATAGAGTGACTGACTTACTACTTTTTTTCTATGGTCATAACATACAAAAAGGAGCTGTAAAGGGTACATGAGCATTTGTTTACAACAATAACCCAATTCTTGTAATAGCCAAAATTAAACTGATTGAATCTATTTGCGCAGCATGAAACGTACGACCATTCGGTACAAGGGTCTGAAAAGCAGACTATTAGTGATTGCAATCCGTAAAGTCGATTCGACAATAATGGTCGTTATTTTCCCACTTAGAGACATTTTCAAGCCCTTCGTTTTGAGGGAAGTTCTAAATTGGTATGATTTCAAATGCCGTTGGAACTTAACATTTTCATTTTTTTGTCCGTCAAATGGGACATAGTACCTTTAAAGAAGAAGAACTTAGTGTTTCTTTTCATTCTATACCCAAGGTAATGAATGATATTGATAGCATAATGAATTAAGCCAAGTTATTTGTAATTTAATTGATGTATTAATTCGCTCATTTTTATGTCCAGTTTAGGTTAAGTTGTTTATTATCTAATTCATCTTTTTGCTCACTCTTGAATTAACATTTGACTAAGGACAAACTTATTTAAAAGTTGCCTTTCTTTACAAATCCTGATATTTCTCTTTTTCATTTTCTTAGATATAATTATGCCGAATTGCAAATTCACTTTATTGAACGGAAAGTATCCCCCTATCTCTCTCTCTCTCTCTCTCTCTCTCTCTCTCATACAGATAAATGGCTTCTTCGCTACTACGTGTACAATCGGCAACTTCATTAACGTCATGTGTATCGCCGTTGACCGATACCTCTCCATCGTCTGGCCCGTCCGTTTCCCGCCAACTCGTCGTCGGATGTACTTGATGATCGTTTTCGTTTGGTTGGTTTGTTTCTCGCTCGGATTGCCGCCTGCATTCGGCTATCTAACCACCTACGAATATAGTGAGCGCACACATCATTGCTCTCCTAAATGGGACGACACGTGTACGTACTACATAATCTGGTCCACGGTCATTTTTGTGATAACCGTACCGGTGATGATCATCTGTTATGTATGCATCATATATCATATCCTAAAGAGTGACCGGCTACTTCGCTCCTTCGATACAACGAGAAGAGCCTCACATGTGTCCAAGAAATCGTCCGGCTCAAGAGTCCATGGGATCCATCGGGTAAATTCAAATCTAAGACCGGATTGTTTAGAATGTTCATTTCCCGGTGTTTCGATGACAGATGTCCTTATGCATAGTGCTGGGAAATATAAAGACAGTCGTGACGATGCGTACGGCGCTACGGAGAACGAAGGATTCCAAAAGGACGAATGTGTTCCTGTTAATATCGTAAAGGATGATTCCTTCGTTGACAGTAGGAAGCCTGGACCGTATGTGATATCCGGAAAGATAGATAAACAGCCCCCATCTTCTAAACGTTCCGCTGGCGACGGACCCGATGTCGCTCAGCGTCGCTCAATGTCTTGTCAGCCGCAGAATGATCCAGCATCGACCACGAATCCGGCTTCGACAGACAGTGCCGAGACTGGGCACAGCGGGAAAAAGATGTCGGCTCAGAAGCGAAGACTGAGCCGAGAGAAACGCGTAGCTTTAACAGGTAGGACACGATTCTTAGACATTACTCCTCTAGACAAATATCCCGAAAAACTATGCACAGGTAGAGGAAGTCGTCTTTCCAATCGCATTTTATCCAGTCTTTTATATACCCCTTTTCTAGTCAATCAGCTGAATTACTATATTGACTAGCTCCCTCTACTCAAGACGGAAAAAATTCTTCTTCCCGTTCTCACTAAATTGATTGTTTTGACCATATCATTCCAATTAATGATATGAAATAAGAATCTAGGAGTTCTTTCGTAAAAAATAGAAGTTTGATTGAAGAAAAGAAAATGACTTCAATAAGTGACACCCCCTCTATATTTCTAAAACTTACCAGTTTGGGCTTTTGATAGTCGGCTCGCGGCACGGAGCATCGTGACGAGGCGCGCTATCCGAAATTAGCCATTATGTGTGCGGCGCCTTAAAATGTGTTGTATCGGGCGAAACTTGAAAACGGGTACCTCTCGGGATGTTTATTTCCTGATTTCGGACTTTCAGATACTCAAGTAAAGATTTGAAGCAAAGTAGTGAAAGAGTAAGGCCTAGCAGTTGCGAAAATGTGAACATTCATTAACTTAATCGTCTCCTATTCAATTTTTAGAAACTGAGTTACTGTTCTTCTGGGCCCTGTATTACAAAGAGTGGATATCAATCGCAACTTATTTGTGATTAATATCAATCACAACTATGTACATAAGAGATGGGAGACTGCAAACGTGTGATTGATTTAGGGACTTGATATTGATTCGGATCAATATCAACTCTTTGTAAGACGGGGCCTTGGACTCCATTATTTTCAAATAAAATCATGCTAAATTTATGTAGGCCTGCTATTGAGACATAACTGTAAGGGTAACGGGACAACTACTTCTGGACAATTAACCCAAAGACAATAATACTCCAGGACAATCAGCCCCAGGAAAATTTCTCCCTTGAACTACAAGGTTAATGTGTTAACAAATGACATAAAATGGACTTGAATTAATGTCCGGTTGTCATCGTTATATCGCTTTAAACAATGCAAAGACCGAGATCTTCATCATTATAAGGTTATTTTTATAATGGTTTTGCTCGCCCACTTTGCGCGATTAAATAATGAACAATCAGGCCATTACACACAATGACGACGTAGTTTTATCTAGAAGTGTTGTAAAGATAGAAAAGAAAAAGCATTTATAAGAATGCAGGGGGATGTTAATAAATTTGTCCCGCGGACCAGATGTATTTGTAAAATTACGTCACAGACCTGAATGAAATAAGTGTTCATTTATCATTATGAAGTTCCGGGAGAAAAGTAACTCGTGCTCTAGAATTTATTGAGTGGGAGGAGTTAAAATGTTGGAATTCTTTCTTTCATTGTTATGCTTTAGATCCCTCTTTGAGTATCTGAAAGTCCGACTTCTGGAAAATCATCCCGAGATGAAAACGTTTGTGACTATTCCCTGATAAAATTCACTTGAAACACCATACAAAACATGGTGGCTAAATTCGTCTAACATGCCGCGTCGCGTCGCGCTGTGACCCGATTTTTTTATAAAAGCCCAAGTTTGTACGTTTCGAAAATCAGAATATCTTCTATGTTTAATTGAATCATTTTTGTCTTCTCCATTTTACCTCAAAGAAAAAAGTTTGTCACATAAGAGTGAGACATTTATGTGAAAGGAAAGTAGTGATAAACTATTTGTGTTAGTGAAGTGTCCTGTTGTTATTTCATGGAATGTTTTAATAACCAGTCATCACCATTTGATCTTGAGTAATGCTGATATAAATAATGCATTATCTCGTCTTAATTCTAAATATTCGAATTTGGTAAAACCATCAGTAATTTTAAAAGAATTTAAGGCCACAATATCTGATATTTACCAGAAAGAAAGAGTAGGGCTAATCTGGAAACGCAAGATATCATGGCTTGTGAGCAGGCGCGGATCCAGAGGGGGAGGCCGAGCGGGTCTTGCCCCCCCCCCCTCCCCCTGGCAAAAAAGGGCCCCAAAAATAAAGTTAAAAAAAAAATAATGACCAGAGATTTACCTCTTTTTTTGGGGTGGGGGGCGGGAGTGTTGAGCAAAATATCGGCAGGCGCGATTTTCAAATTTCCGGGGGCAATTAAAAAAAAAAATTATAATGATAATAATTAGTGCTCACTACTTATCCCCCCCCCCCCCCCCCCCTCCTTCTGGGCGAAATATCGGCCGGCACGGTTTTCCAATTTCAACACACTAAACTTTAAAGTGATTTCAAATTTTGGCCTCCCCCCTAAGAAATCCTGGATCCGCGCCTAGTTTTAATGGTATAACAATCGCTTTGTAGGGCGCAAAAGGTCACGGGCCAAATCAAAACATGCCGTGTACGACATTTCCATAAGGTTAAATTTTCTACTTTCGAAAATAAATGTTTACTTTTACAGAATCTGTCGTCCTATAAAATAATGAAAAACTCCTGTAGGATCAATTTCTTGGCATTTGTGTAAAATGCTGCACGGGCGGCACACGTGGAAGGGGGATTTCCCCTGCCTGACCAGGGGCGTCGCCAAAGGGGGGGTGTGGGGGGGTGCGACACCCCCCCCACCTGTCAGGATATTGTCGGTAAAATTGCGCTGCCGTCGGGAAAAAGAGAAAAGGGGGAGCGAAAAAAAGAGAGGGAAAAAAAGAGGGGGGAAAGGAGAGGGAAAGAAAGAGAGGGAAAGGGAAAGAAAAGAAAAAAAGAAAAGGAAAAGAAAAGAAAGAAAGGGAAAAAAGGAAAGAAAGGAAAAGAAAGGAAAGAAAAGAGAAGAAAGAAAGAGAAAAAAGAAAAAGAGGGAGGAGAGGAAAGAAAGGAAAAGAAAGAAAAGAAAGAAAAGAAGAAAAAAAAAGAAAAAGAGTGAAAGGGAAACAAAAGAAACGGGGGATGAAAGAGAGGAGTGAGTGGGGAGGTAAGAGTCTGAGAGAGAGGAGAAGTAGGAGTAAAAGAGAGAAGGGGGTAGTTGGGTGGAGTCGTGTCGGGTCAGCTTTGTCGGTATTCTTGCTCGATCCTCGTGTACTATATCAATGCAGAAGTTTGAAGTCGGTGAGATGTATATTGTCGGTCGGCCGACAAGTTTTTTTCCCTACGAACTGTGACTTCTTATCCGCTGTGACGACTTCGAGAGTGACTACAACTACAATACTTGTATTTCTCGTTGTTTCACTTTCCTATAATTTCAGCTAAAGAAATCAGAGGTTAAACATTTTCGGGGAAACTAAATTCAAACAAGGTTTAAGAGTCAACAACGGTACGACGAATCGTCTTCCTTTCTTTATATTGTGATGAAACGCCAAAAATTCCGCGCTTCGCGCGGAAGGGGAAACTTCATTTAGACGAGTCGAGAACCGTACAACGAATCTACTTCCTTCTCTAATAATTATAGGAAACGTCAAAGCTTCCGCGCTTCGCGCGAGAGGGAAAAACTGAATACAGACAAAATTAATAGGGCTTATTTAGAGTCGAAAAACAGTACAACGAATAGTTTTCTTTCTCTAATAATATGAGGAAACGTAAAAGCTCTCGCGCTAAGCGCGAAGGGGGGGGGAAACTAAATTCAGATGAATTGGGCTCATTAAGAGTCGAAAACGGTACGACGAATCGACTTCTTTCTCTAATAATTTAATGAAACGTCAAAACTTCCGCGCTTTGCGCGGAGGGGGAAGCTTCATTCAGATAAGGATTTAGAGTCGAGAACAGTACACCGAATCGTCTGCTTTTTCTCATAATTTAATAAAACTTCAAAGCTTCCGCGCTTCGCGCGAGAATTGAAAATTGAATTCAGACAAATAGGGCTTATTAAAAGTCGAAAACGGTACAACGAATCGTGTTCTTTCTCTAATAATTTGAGGAAACGTCAAAGCTTTCGCGCGAGAGGGGAAAACTGAATTCAGATGAATAGGGCTTAAATGGAGTCGAAAAGGGTACGATGAATCGTATTCCTTTCTCTATATTGTGATGAAACGCCAAAAATTCCGCGCTTCGCGCGAAAGGGCAAAACTTCATTTAGACGAGTCGAGAACGGTACAACGAATCGTCTTCTTTATCTAATAATTTAAGGAAACGTCAAAGCTTCCGCGCCACGCGCGAGAGGGGAAATCTGAATTCAGACAAAATTAATAGGCCTTATTTAGAGTCGAAAACGGTACAACGAATCGTGTTCTTTCTCTAATAATATGAGGAAGCGTCAAAGTTTTCGCGCTACGCGCGAGAGGGGGAAAATGAATTCAGATGAATAGGGCTTAATAAGAGTCGAAAAGGGTACGATGAATCGTCTTCCTTTCTCTATATTGTGATGAAACGCCAAAAATTCCGCGCTTCGCACGGAAGGGCAAAACTTCATTTAGACGAGTCGAGAACGGTACAACGACTCGTGTTCTTTCTCTAATAATATGAGGAAACGTCAAAGCTTTCGCGCTTCGCGCGAGAGGGGGAAACTGAATTCAGATGAATAGGGCTTATTAAGAGTCGAAAACGGTACGACGAATCGACTTCTTTCTCTAATAATTTAATGAAACGTCAAAACTTCCGCGCTTTGCGCGGAGGGGGAAGCTTCATTCAGATAAGGATTTAGAGTCGAGAACAGTACACCGAATCGTCTGCTTTTTCTCATAATTTAATGAAACTTCAAAGCTTCCGCGCTTCGCGCGAGAATTGAAAATTGAATTCAGACAAATAGGGCTTATTAAAAGTCGAAAACGGTACAACGAATCGTGTTCTTTCTCTAATAATTTGAGGAAACGTCAAAGCTTTCGCGCGAGAGGGGAAAACTGAATTCAGATGAATAGGGCTTAATTGGAGTCGAAAAGGGTACGATGAATCGTATTCCTTTCTCTATATTGTGATGAAACGCCAAAAATTCCGCGCTTCGCGCGAAAGGGCAAAACTTCATTTAGACGAGTCGAGAACGGTACAACGAATCGTCTTCTTTATCTAATAATTTAAGGAAACGTCAAAGCTTCCGCGCTTCGCGCGAGAGGGGAAATCTGAATTCAGACAAAATTAATAGGCCTTATTTAGAGTCGAAAACGGTACAACGAATCGTGTTCTTTCTCTAATAATATGAGGAAGCGTCAAAGTTTTCGCGCTACGCGCGAGAGGGGGAAAATGAATTCAGATGAATAGGGCTTAATATGAGTCGAAAAGGGTACGATGAATCGTCTTCCTTTCTCTATATTGTGATGAAACGCCAAAAATTCCGCGCTTCGCACGGAAGGGCAAAACTTCATTTAGACGAGTCGAGAACGGTACAACGACTCGTGTTCTTTCTCTAATAATATGAGGAAACGTCAAAGCTTTCGCGCTTCGCGCGAGAGGGGGAAACTGAATTCAGATGAATAGGGCTTATTAAGAGTCGAAAACGGTACGACGAATAATCTTCTTTCTCTAATAATTTCATGTATCGTCAAAATGTCCGCGCTTCGCGCAGGAGGGGGAAGCTTCATTCAGATAAGGATTAAGAGTCGAGAACAGTACACCGAATCGTCTGCTTTTCCTCATAATTTAATGAAACGTCAAAGCCTCCGCGCTTCGCGCGGGAGGGGGAGAAACTGAATTAATATGAATAGGGCTTATTAAGAGTCGAAAACGGTACAGCAAATCGTCTTTTATTAATAATAATTTAATTAAACGTATAAGCTACCGCGCTTTGCGCGGGAGGCCCTTCATCCACACACCCCCCCCCCTAATGAGCGCGCTTTTAAGTGATTCTCTTGCTCACTACCGCCCCTCCCTAAAATAAGATCCTAGCTCCGCGCCTGCATTATAATATATAGCTATGATGCTGACTAAGTTGACGAAATAATTCGTATATTTATGTCGTCGAGGAAAATGACAATTTTGCGCATATGCAAGTACTATAGATAGTCCATAGGAAAAACAATTTAGCCTTCGGCCCCAGGTTTATAGGGTTGAATTTGTAGATATTGGACATTTAATTTTGTCGGTAATTGGTGGCTAGTTTTGTCGGTAATTGTTGGCCTCTACACCCCCCCACTGAAAAAGGTCTAGCGACGCCCCTGCCTGCCTCCCACCCCTCCCCCACCCCACTGTCGATAATGATCTATGTAAAGTATTTACAATGCGTTATGCAAACACAAATTGAATTCATAAAACAGGATAAACCCGTAAGCTTTAATATACATTTTAATACATTTTTGTCTTCCATCAAAGGCTTGTTGGTCTAGTGGCATGATTCTCGCTTTGGGTGCGAGAGGCCCCGGGTTCGATTCCCGGACAAGCCCTAAGATATCTTTTTTGAAAGCCCGCTATACTTCTGTATTGTCCCTTATAGAAGAATGGTTTGTTTG
Organism: Strongylocentrotus droebachiensis; assembly: GCA_035222895.1. Taxonomy (NCBI): domain Eukaryota; kingdom Metazoa; phylum Echinodermata; class Echinoidea; order Camarodonta; family Strongylocentrotidae; genus Strongylocentrotus; species Strongylocentrotus droebachiensis. The sequence continues at coordinate 56,421 of JAVYIG010000087.1, forward strand.
GTGTTTGAGTAAACAAAAATCATGGCTTGTTGGTCTAGTGGTATGATTCTCGCTTCGGGTGCGAGAGGTCCCGGGTTCGACTCCCGGACAAGCCCTTGTTTTGCTTGTGTAAACCATCCAGAACTAGAACGACACGTTCGTTAAGGTTGTCATGTTCGGGGGGGGGGGGGGGGGGTATAAAATGTTCATATCATTTTGGTACCAGGGACTCATGAAACATTTAACCTTTCATGAACATGACAACTATTGGCATATATCTATGTTGTACATAAATCACATGTTTCGAATAGTAATAAAACTGGTTTATTGGTTTATTGACACAGAATAGAGGAAAATATTTTCTCATCTCCGACATTAATTAAGAAAAAATACACGGGGCTTGTCCGGGAATCGAACCCGGAGCCTCTCGCACCCAAAGCGAGAATCATGCCACTAGACCAACAAGCCTTGCATGAATGCCGGGAAGGAAACGTAGTGGATGTACGGAAAAAATGACTAATGCAATATAGAAATTGTTGCAACTTAAAAACTAATTGATATGCAAAATGCAAACATAAGGTTACTAAAACACCTGATTCAACAAAGCGGCTTGTAAAACAAGAAAAAGTCAATATTATTAAAGATATTAAGACTCTATTTGGGGTAGGGCTCTCATTTGCACAGCCTCTGGATCCTTTTTACAGACAGTGTTATGATATTAAACCGGCTTATTGTTTTAATCAGCCGCGGATCCAGGGGGCCGAGCGGGCCTTGCCCCCCCCCCCTGGCCCCCCAAAAAAGAAAAAGGACGGCCCCCCCCAAAAAAAAAAAAGTTTATTTTTATTTTTAATTGTGACGAGAAATTTACCTTTTTGGGGGGCTCAAGGGGGAGGGGGGGGGGGTGTTGAGCTAAATATCGCACGGCGCGATTTTCAAATTTCAGGGAGCAAAAAAGAAGAAAAAAATTAGTGCTCACCCCCCCCCCCCCCCCCCCCCCCCCAAATAGGCCGGCACTATTTTCAAATTTTAACACACTTAATTTCAAATTGATTTCAAATTTGGGCCTACCCCTCCCGCCCCCCCTTAGAAATCCTGGATCCGCGCCTGCTTGTAAGGAACTTCATGCGTAATTCTACGTACTTAGTCGTTTGTGGTCCAATACATTTGCAAAGCCAAGATGATGTTAGTAACGTGTCAGACAAAATACATTTCGATTGTCCAGTATGAAATAATAGGAATTCTAGTAGAAATTATTTTTTATTGTGGTCTTAAAGACCGAGGAAAATAGATATACATGTACGTTGTATTTGAAAGAAGATTTGCATATATTACTTTCGGGGTACATCTTTTAGTCATCTCTCTCTCTCTCTCTTTCTCTTTCTTTTTGTACAGGTGCAATGTTGGTCCTCACCACGATACTATGTTGGACACCCTACAGTGCCATCCACTTCTGTTACATGCAGATTGACGTCAGCCATTCCTTTGCCGTCACCACAATGTGGGTAGGCTACGTCAACTCCTTGTTGGATCCCCTGGTCTATGTCTTCATGAACAGGAAAGATAGGACCATCCAGCATGTTAGCAGAATCTTGGCGACCCTCTGTGATGTACCAAGAAAGATCTGGAGAAGGCTTCGTGGCAAAGGCTCTGATGAGTAATTACAGTGGCGTTTCCACGAAGTTCATGAACAAGGAAAGGGGGCGCAGGTCTGCGGAGTTCACACAACCTTGGGTCGAAGGTCAACGTCCATCACGCTAACCTTGGGAAGCACAACGGTAATGGTGACTTTGAAACACGTTTGAACAGAGGATTTCAAAGTGATGATCTTGATCTTCATGGGATCGTCATAGACGAGAATGACGCCGAAAGAAACGATCTTCATGAGATCGTAATATACGAGAATGAAGCCTAAAGAATGGTACCAGGACCCTTTTTTATTCCTGGACAGAGATGTAGCCTATCAGCATCACAGTCCTTGCGAAAAAGGACCAGACGTCAGCCATTTTGTAGCGGCGACCACTGTGTGGATAGTATACGCAAATTCCATGATGGATCCCCCGTGCATCCCCTGGGGGTGTTTCACAAAGATCCTAAGTTGAACTTAACTCTAAGTTGGACTTACAGATTATGGAAAGCCATTAGCATCCTTAAAAATATTTTGTAACAATTATTTTTAAAAGCATAAAATGTTGATTCAAATCATTCATATTTTCTATTATCATGGGAGATTTCATGTTCTTGATGTGGAATTTATGGAAAGTCTAAAATACTTCAATTTTTGCTTTTGAATATATTTCAAAATAAGGCTACAAATGGCTCTCCATAATATGTAAGTCCAATTTAGAGTTAAGTTTGACTTCAAATCTTTGTGAAACACCCCCCTGGTCTCTGTTATCATGAACAGGAACCGTACTAGAAATCGTAAAACGGGTTGTGGTTAGGGTAAAATGTGTGAATAATGTCTACAATACGATCCTAGTTCGTTCATAAACAGTCCTCAATACGTCCATCTTATCTGTGCCCCGTCCACAGTTAGTTCATATCAAGTTAAGATCGGGTAAAGTTGCCATTTTCAGGCAGTCAAGGCCATTCCGTAGTCAGTTTAAACCCGTTATTAACTAGTTCTACCTCGTTCCCAATACGTCCAAATCCATTCTAAATAGTTCGCAACTTGTTTAAACTATTTTGTAACCTAGCCACCCCGTTCAGAGACAGTTCAATCAACTGGTCCTCGTCTTATTCTTAGTGCGTTCGAACGCACTCCTAGAGCGTGTGCAATCACGTCCTGGCTCAAGGGCTATACATCCAGCGCCTTCTTGTCGTTCCTCATTCCCGTTCAACTTCAACCTTTCAAGCTGTGCAGATCAAGACATTAAAGTGAAGCCCCCATCACACCAAACAAGTTCTCACTACGTTTTGTAAAATGTCGCCAAACAGGTTCAAACTGTGTGAAAACGGAGTGAACGTAGTAGCAACTCTTTACGATTTGTTTAAGAACTTCACGGACGGGCTCGGACTGGCTTGGACGGGAACGGTTCCCTAGAACGTTGATACTGTTCAAAATTGACCCCGTCCTGCAAATCCTCAATTTTCTTGACAGTTTTCGATCTCTTTAGAGACGCGAGGCAGTAACATACCAGGACTTTGATCAAGGATGTGTTGCCATTAAATCTGCAATTGAAACGGTTCTCTTAATAGCACTTAGCTATGACTTTTGTGATATTTTACTGTCTTTTTGTTTCAAGACCCAGCCTAGTAACATTTGGTTTTAATATTTTACGCCTGCCATATTTTCTTTACAGATGACACCAATTGGCAATTAACACTTCTGCACTTCAACGACATTACTCAAAATTAGAACAACAGTTGCAAATCATTTGCACGTTAATACTACAAGTCAGTCTTTCTGACGTTTAGTAGCATTACATCCATACACATAAATGTTTTTCCTCCTCCCTTAGTACCTAAATTTGTACTGTTGAAAATTATCTAGTCATGTAAGGTGGTATTAATAATAGTATTGATGTCCACAAGCGTTATTAATTTTCATATAATGTAATAAAAATGCCATCACGCTTGGCTATTTTTAGATATTACTTGAGATTTATAGATAGATTGATTTTGGAGAAATTGGATAGAATCAGGTACGTTTAATTGAAAACAGGACATTTCAAAGTTGTGCTGCACGTAAGAAAAATAACATAGCGGAAATAAAGTACGGTATATGGAATGTATGTTGTTGTTGTCGATTTGTCTTTGCTCGGCTTTGCTTTTCATATACATTGTAATGTATTGATGATCTATAGAATATGTATATATATTTTTTTTTTCTTCTATTGTTGCTAAGATGTTTCCTCTGGAATAGCTGGTGATGCCGATGTTTTCGGAACTATTGATATAATTTTGAGACGATTTCCTATAAAAAGTCTTTACGAGGTGAAGGAATGACTTGCAATGCTCGAAAATACTACTTCAATGTGAGAACATTAAATGCTATGATGACAAAAATTACGAACTATATTCATCAAATACTCTCATACACTATGCTCATCCATGTGTCGTACAACTATTTTGACATTTATTTGATAAATGAAAGCAAACATTGGATCCAGGTAAAGTATCAGACACATAGGTGCTTTAGTTTTCTGGAGTACTCATGTCTTACATATTATGATGAGTCCAAAGCTTGTCTTTATCAATCATACAAAGACTGTATCTACAGATTCAAGGAGTCTAAGGACGTTAATTGAATTAAATCGGTCACCACTGATTCGATATTTATATATGGTAAATGTAGAGGTGCCGTAGTTTAGTGGATACGTCACCGGACCGTGGATCACACGGTTCGCGGTTCGAGTCCCGCCGCGGCACTTATACCTTTTGACAAGACATTAATCTACATTTACCACTCTCCTCCCAGGTGAAGTAAATGGGTACCTGATAGGAAGGAATACCTTCAATGTTTTAGCGCCTAATCATGACGGCTCACCTAGAGCCGGGGGTAATAATGTGATGCCTTGTATTAAGACAGCAGAGAATATTCATATAGTAGATGCTCTATATTAATGGACATGCTATTAATATCATTAAACAATATTTTCTTGGGCTTACGACTCTTTCTCCTGCGACAATTGCTTTACGAATATTGTGTAACAAATCTACAACATGTTTATCAGATACGAGCATATGGAAACGTTTGCTTGCATTTGTCTCATAAAAGAAGTTCACCACAAACTGACTCCCACATGGTGTTGAGTGCTCAGGGGTCACGGGCCACTGGCTTCATCGGGCAGGTAGTTCCATTATGTGAATGGGTAAATTAACTATTACAAAATGAGGGGACACATTACATTGTACAATAGGGACACACATTGTTTTTATTGTGCAGAACATACTCTTTTATTGACTTACTTATTGCATGAAGCTATAAAACCAAAATGCATTTTGTATTCTAACAATTGGAGTACAAAGAATAATAACAGGTGAATGAAATGCTTAAACACCACAAACACCTGGGGAGGAAGCATTCATAAATTTGAATAATTTAGTTGATAAACGACTCCGATGAAACTATAAAACCAAAATGTAATTTGCGTTCTGGCAATTGGAGTACAAAGAATGATAGCAGGTGAATGAAATGCTTCAACATCACAAACACCTGGAAAGGAAGCATCCATGAATTTGAATAATTTAGTTGATAAACGACTCCGCATGTGGACGTTTGGTGGAGCAGAAAGCAGTGGATTCTTAACAACACGAACCCATTTAACAGAATATAAGAACGTAAATTAAATTTGACGCTGTTGGAAAATGCATCTTTCTACCCTGCGACTTTAATAGTACGATCCAGTAAATTAAAACAGTAAAATGGCTCTCATTAAAAAATTACTCATTAAATAAAACCCAAAACTTCAGTGATATCAGACAAAATATGTTATATCTTACTAATAATTAAAAAAGATGTATAAACATTGTGAAAGTGTAGCATTTTACGATAAAAGACACCGATTTCGCGAAGATGACGTCATTAGTGCGCTTACATCAGGGAATTCATGGTCAAAAGGTCAATTCAGACGCTGATAAGTTATTGGTCGAGCCTTTTTGTTTCCTTTATTCCGACAAAATTATACAATCAATCAAAACAAGTTTAATACCAGAAGAAAGCTAACGATTAGTATTTGCATTAACCGCTTGCCCCAAAGTCGCTTGACCACAGTGAAACGAGTGAGAGCTTGCGAGAGCGGCCAAAGTGTGATTGAAACTCGCTATTTGCTCTTCTCCAACGCAAAAAGAGACGACATTGTGCTGGATAAATGTATTTTTTCCGACAAAAGTACAGAAAATTTGCATATGGTCTTTTTATATTATACTTTATGAAATGTTACCCGAGTGACTTCCGGGCGCCCCAATGCTGGAAAGAAACGCACATCTTAGAAAACTTCACTTTTTCATGGAAAAATGCTTATTTGTTCTATGCACGCAAGTCAGATTGAGCGGATGATACAACGTTTCCATATGATGGCCACACTTAATTTTGACTTCACAAAAAAGAGTGTAAGAGATTTTTTGTAAGGCATAGGGTCACGACACCCATTAGGGAACTAAGAGAATTTCACTACAAATTATTTTATGGGACGATTTACACAAAGGAGCATTTATTTAAGTTTGGTTTTTTGGAGATGACAAGTGTTCTTTTTGTGAACAAGTGCAGAAACAAATTTTCATAATTAAATATATGATTGATTGGGCTAGAACAAGCTCGATAGTACCTCCGCCAGTTGAAGTACATAAAACAATTAAGAAATATAGGGATGAACACAAAGGAGCATTTATTTAAGTTTGGTTTTTTGGAGATGACAAGTGTTCTTTTTGTGAACAAGTGCAGAAACAAATTTTCATAATTAAATATATGATTGATTGGGCTAGAACAAGCTCGATAGTACCTCCGCCAGTTGAAGTACATAAAACAATTAAGAAATATAGGGATGAAGAAAAGGAGCTACAAAAGGGTCTTAAAGGTACTATGTCCCATTTGCAGGCCAAAAAAATGAAAAAGTTAAATTCCAACTGCATTTGAAAGATAATACTAATTTAGAACTTCCCTTAAAAAGGTGGGGCTTGAAAATGTCTTCAAGTGGGAAAATAACGACTATTAGTTGTCGAATCGACTTTAGGGCTATAGAGCCCAAAAGTAATAGTCTTGATTTTCAGACAATTGTACCGAATGGTCATACGTTTTATGCTGCGCAAAGATTCAATCAGTTTAATCTTGGCCATCACAAGAAGTGGGTTATTGATGTAGACAAATGCTCATGTACCCGTTACAACTCTTTTCATGTATGTTATTACCAACTAGAAGTCACTCAATAGTGTCTGACAGTGAAGTCTAGCAAGTAAACGGGTTTCCTTGCATAATTTGAATATGAGGACACTGCTAACGTTTAAATTTCACAGATACGACATACATGACAGAGAGAGAGAGAGAGAGAGAGAGGGTTAGAGTAAGGGAAAATAGTGTTTTGTTCTCCTGACAATACGCTTTTTTGCATCATTAACATCATATTCATGTTGCATTTTGTTAGTGCCTTTAACACTAAGTTTACATTTGCAGAACCGGAAAGAAGTAATACTTTTTTTTCCAGTGAGCAGGATGTGCGTGTGTTTGTATGTGCGTGTATGTGCGTGTGTGTGCACGTGTGTATGTGTGTACGGACGTGTACGCGTTTATGTGTAATGGGGAGGGATAGATGGGCAGGGTGGGTGGTGCCAAGTATAATGGGGGAGGGGGTGGTCAGAGGGTTCCAAATGGGGGAAGGAGTTGGGGAAGGAGTTGGGGGAGGAGTTGGGTAGCTGTCAAATGAGTTAAGGCCATTTTGGTGGTCGAAGGAAACATATAAAAACTTTAAGTACTCTTTGTATGATGGATTCTATTATGTTTTCTTTATTCTTATGTTAAATTGTTCCATTCCTTTATTATTTGTACCCTATGTATATTATCAGTGCCCCGATATTTCCTTTTATCGTTGTGGAATGGATATGAGTTGTGTTTTATTTTTGTATGGGGTTGTTTAATGAGATATAAATAAACTGTATATATTTTTTTTTTTTTTTTTTGGGGGGGGGGGGGGTTGGGGTTGGGGAGAGGGAAGGTTTTTGTTAAGGGTAGGGGGATGGGGTTTTAAAGGGGAAAGGTAGTTTGAGGTATTTAATGTTATACTGTTTATTATTATTTATATATTATTTGAACCATATGAGCTTGTTTTTGTATTATCTATAAAATATATTTGTTGAATCGAAGAACAATAAATAAACATTTTTTTAAACTGGAAAGGTTTTGAGCACCTGGTAAACACCTCCTTCCGATGTTTTCAAATAATTTATTCATCAAAGTGATTACCGTAATCCTTCCGGAACCTTATCATTGCGAAAGAAAAAAGGGGGAAAATGACAATACATGAACGTGAAAGAAATAGTCGTCTGCGGCTCAGAATGAGTCGTTTAGTAGGCAACGTCAGTATCACCATGGATATATTGGTACATTTATTACCCCATGATCACGAAATTAATTCGATAATATATTAATGTAATAAGTTCTCATTTATCACGGGGCCATTAGGAAATCAAACAGAAACTGCGCTGGAGCTGCTAGTATCGAGAAGGAAAACGAAAACAGATTGCAGGGTTTATCCAAAGTTTTATCCACTACTGATCCTGCTGAAGTAACGCATTTTATTCTCTGCTTTGTGATAGATCATTCGCTGCTTCTGGACCTAAGGCTAAGTTGTGGAACGGTCTCCATCAGGGCCTTGGCTTTTGTGATCAGCTATCCGCTTCCAAAACTCAGCTAAAGGCATACATATTCCAAATTACATATAACTAGACACTGCTGCAGTCTTTCTCAAGTGAATCATGAACTGCAAAAAAAAAGGATTTTTAAAATTTCACCAGCGCCTTTTAAAAAAAACTAAAAGTGTTTTAAAAACAAAGTTTGAAGTTGGAATAAATTTCATTTGATTGTTGTAATTATAGGAGATATATCGTCTGTGGCTTATGATGTACAACTGTCGCTATTCTATGAAATAAATACTTTTCCTCGGCGTGAATCTAGGAATTGGAGACATTAATAATTATTGAGAAGTCGCCCCATGTTTGCTTCATTTACATGGATGCATCAAAGCTTTGAGGATAGTAATTATAAGAAGCAGTGCCGTGTATACATCAGGAATTTGAAGGCAATAATTATCAACAAGCAGTGCCATGATTTCGTCAATTTCATTGACAGACACCTGCACGGTGGACTCCAACATCACTGGAGATCCTCTACACGACAGGTACAGTCCTGAAGCTATAATCGAAGTCGTTTCCCTGATCATCATCATGATCGCCTCTTTCTTTGCGAACATCTTGGCGATGACGCAGATACTGACATCGCCGAAGCTGAAGAAACACCATCATAATCTTCTGATCGCCAATCTCAACGTCATCGACCTTGCTGTCGTGCTGTTAAGTATGACATTCTCTGTAGTCACCATTATAGACGACGGTTATCTACTTTCCAACAACCGAATAGTTTGTACGGTAAGACCAATGCCAACTGTTTACAATACTCAGTACTGCTCAAGTCACTTTAAAAATAAAGGACTTACTCAATTAAAACAATTCTAATTAAAGGTACTTTGTCCCATTTGCAGCCAACATCAAATTCTGTAGAAATGTGCATGAATTATGAACATGTCACGTATGTCATATCTGTAGAATTTAAACGTAAGCAGTGTCATAATATTAAAATTATGCAAGGAAACCCGTTACTTTCTACACTTTAATGTGAGACACTATTGAGTGACTGACTTACTACTTTTTTTTTCTATGGTCATAACATACAAAAAGGAGCTGTAAAGGGTACATGAGCATTTGTTTACAACAATAACCCAATTCTTGTAATAGCCAAAATTAAACTGATTGAATCTATTTGCGCAGCGTGAAACGTACGACCATTCGGTACAAGGGTCTGAAAAGCAGACTATTAGTGATTGCAATCCGTAAAGTCGATTCGACAATTAATGGTAGTTATTTTCCCACTTAGAGACATTTTCAAGCCCTTCGTTTTGAGGGAAGTTCTAAATTGGTATGATTTCAAATGCCGTTGGAACTAACATTTTCATTTTTTTGTCCGTCAAATGGGACATAGTACATTTAAAGAACAAGAACTTAGTGTTTCTTTTCATTCTATACCCAAGGCAATGAATGATATTGATAGCATAATGAATTAAGCCCAGTTATTTGTAATTTAATTGATGTATTAATTCGCTCAATTTTATGTCAAGTTTAGGTTAAGTTGTTCATTATCTAATTCATCTTTTTGCTCACTCTTGAATTAATATTTGACTAAGGACAAACTTATTTAAAAGTTGCCTTTCGATACAAATCCTGATATTTCTCTATTTCATTTCCTTAGATATGATTATGCCGAATTGCAAATTCATTTTATTGAACGGAAAGTATCCCCCTATCTCTCTCTCTCTCTCTCATACAGATAAATGGCTTCTTCGCTACTACGTGTACCATCGGAAACTTCATTAACGTCATGTGTATCGCCGTTGACCGATACCTCTCCATCGTCTGGCCCGTCCGTTTCCCGCCAACTCGTCGTCGGATGTACTTGATGATCGTTTTCGTTTGGTTGGTTTGTTTCTCGCTCGGATTGCCGCCTGCATTCGGCTATCTAACCACTTTCGAATATAGTGAGCGCACACATCATTGCTCTCCTAAATGGGACGACACGTGTACATACTACATAATCTGGTCCACGGTCATTTTTGTGATAACCGTACCGGTGATGATCATCTGTTATGTATGCATCATATATCATATCCTAAAGAGTGACCGGCTACTCCGCTCCTTCGATACAACGAGAAGAGCCTCACATGTGTCCAAGAAATCGTCTGGCTCAAGAGTCCATGGGATCCATCGGGTAAATTTAAATCTAAGACCGGATTGTTTAGAATGTTCATTTCCCGGTGTTTCGATGACAGATGTCCATATGCATAGTGCTGAGAAATATAAAGACAGTCGTGACGATGCGTACGGCGCTACGGAGAACGAAGGATTTCAAAAGGACGAATGTGTTCCTGTTAATATCGTAAAGGATGAATCCTTCGTTGACAGTAGGAAGTCTGGACCGTATGTGATATCCGGACAGATAGATAAACAGGCCCCATCTTCTAAACGTTCCGCTGGCGACGGACCCGATGTCGCTCAGCGTCGCTCAATGTCTTGTCGGCCGCAGAATGATCCAGCATCGACCACGAATCCGACTTCGACAGACAGTGCCGAGACTGGGCGCAGCGGGAAGAAGATGTCGGCTCAGAAGCGAAGACTGAGCCGAGAGAAACGCGTAGCTTTAACAGGTAGGACACTATTCTTAGACATTACTCCTCTAGACAAATATCCCGAAAAACTATGCACAGGTAGAGGAAGTCGTCTTTCCAATCGCATTTGACATCTGACATTTGACACGGCAACTGATACTGTATTACAAATAGTTGATATCAATCGCAACTTATTTTTGATTGATATCAATCACAACTATGTACATAAGAGATGGGAGACTGCAAACTTGTGATTGATTTAGGGACTTGATATTGATTCGGATCAATATCAACTCTTTGTAAGACGGGGCCCTGGACTCCATTCCCGGACTCCATTATTTTCAAATAAAATCATGCTAAATTTATGTAGGCCTGCTATTGAGACATAACTGTGTCTGTAAGGGTAACGGGACAACTACTTCTGGACAATTAACCCAAAGACAATAATACTCCAGGACAATCAGCCCCAGGAAAATTTCTCCCTTGAACTACAAGGTTAATGTGTTAACAAATGACTTAAAATGGACTTGAATTAATGTCCGGTTGTCATCGTTATATCGCTTTAAACAATGCAAAGACCGAGATCTTCATCATTATAAGGTTCTTTTTATAATGGTTTTGCTCGCCCACTTTGCGCGATTAAATAATGAACAATCAGGCCATTACACACAATGACGACGTAGTTTTATCTAGAACTGTTGTAAAGATAGAAAAGAAAAAGCATTTATTAGAATGCAGGGCGTGGGATGTTAATAAAATTGTCCCGCGGACCAGATGTATTTTTAAAATTACGTCACAGACCTGAATGAAATAAGTGTTTATTTATCATTATGAAGTTCCGGGAGAAAAGTAACTCGTGTTCTAGAATTTATTGAGTGGGAGGAGTTAAAATGTTGGAATTCTTTCTTTCATTGTTATGCTTTAGATCCCTCCTTGAGTATCTGAAAGTCCGACTTCTGGAAAATCATCCCGAGATGAAAACGTTTGTGACTATTCCCTGATGAAATTCACTTGAAACACCATACAAAACATGGTGGCTAAATTCGTCTAACATGCATTATCTCGTCTTGATTCTAAATATTCGAATTTGGTAAAACCATCAGTAATTTTAAAAGAATTTAAGGCCACAATATCTGATATTTACCAGAAAGAAAGAGTAGGGCTAATCTGGAAACGCAAGATATCATGGCTTGTGAGCAGGCGCGGATCCAGAGGGGGAGGCCGAGCGGGTCTTGCCCCCCCCCCCTCCCCCTGGCAAAAAAAAGGGCCCCAAAAATAAAGTTTAAAAAAAAATAATGACCAGAGATTTACCTCTTTTTTGGGGGTGGGGGGCGGGAGTGTTGAGCAAAATATCGGCAGGCGCGATTTTCAAATTTCCGGGGGCAATTTAAAAAAAAAATTATAATGATAATAATTAGTGCTCACTACTTATCCCCCCCCCCCCCCCCCCTCCTTCTGGGCGAAATATCGGCCGGCACGGTTTTCCAATTTCAACACACTAAACTTTAAAGTGATTTCAAATTTTGGCCTCCCCCCTAAGAAATCCTGGATCCGCGCCTAGTTTTAATGGTATAACAATCGCTTTGTAGGGCGCAAAAGGTCACGGGCCAAATCAAAACATGCCGTGTACGACATTTCCATAAGGTTAAATTTTCTACTTTCGAAAATAAATGTTTACTTTTACAGAATCTGTCGTCCTATAAAATAATGAAAAACTCCTGTAGGATCAATTTTTTTGGCATTTGTGTAAAATGCTGCACGGGCGGCACACGTGGAAGGGGGATTTCCCCTGCCTCCCACCCCTCCCCCACCCCAATGTCGATAATGATCTATGTAAAGTATTACAATGCGTTATGCAAACACAAATTGAATTCATAAAACAGGATAAACCCGTAAGCTTTAATATACATTTTAATACATTTTTTTGTCTTCCATCAAAGGCTTGTTGGTCTAGTGGCATGATTCTCGCTTTGGGTGCGAGAGGCCCCGGGTTCGATTCCCGGACAAGCCCTAAGATATCTTTTTTGAAAGCCCGCTATACTTCTGTATTGTCCCTTATAGAAGAATGGTTTGTTTGGTGTTTGAGTAAACAAAAATCATGGCTTGTCGGTCTAGTGGTATGATTCTCGCTTCGGGTGCGAGAGGTCCCGGGTTCGACTCCCGGACAAGCCCTTGTTTTGCTTGTGTAAACCATCCAGAACTAGAACGACACGTTCGTTAAGGTTGTCATGTTCGTGGGGGGGGGGGGGGGGTATAAAATGTTCATATCATTTTGGTACCAGAGACTCATGAAACATTTAACCTTTCATGAACATGAAAACTATTGGCATATATCTATGTTGTACATAAATCACATGTTTCGAATAGTAATAAAACTGGTTTATTGGTTTATTGACAGCAGTAGTGATTGACACAGAATAGAGGAAAATATTTTCTCATCTCCGACATTAATTAAGAAAAAATACACGGGGCTTGTCCGGGAATCGAACCCGGGGCCTCTCGCACCCAAAGCGAGAATCATGCCACTAGACCAACAAGCCTTGCATGAATGCCGGGAAGGAAACGTAGTGGATGTACGGACAAAATGACTAATGCAATATAGAAATTGTTGCAACTTAAAAACTAATTGATATGCAAAATGCAAACATAAGGTTACTAAAACACCTGATTCAACAAAGCGGCTTGTAAAACAAGAAAAAGTCAATATTATTAAAGATATTAAGACTCTATTTGGGGTAGGGCTCTCATTTGCACAGCCTCTGGATCCTTTTTACAGACAGTGTTATGATATTAAACCGGCTTATTGTTTTAATCAGCCGCGGATCCAGGGGGCCGAGCGGGCCTTGCCCCCCCCCCCCCCCCCGGCCCCCCAAAAAAGAAAAAGGACGGCCCCCCCCCAAAAAAAAAAAGTTTATTTTTATTTTTAAGTGTGACAAGAAATTTACCTTTTTGGGGGGCTCAAGGGGGAGGGGGGGGGGGGTGTTGAGCTAAATATCGCACGGCGCGATTTTCAAATTTCAGGGAGCAAAAAAGAAGAAAAAAAATTAGTGCTCACCCCCCCCCCCCCCCCCCCAAATAGGCCGGCACTATTTTCAAATTTTAACACACTTAATTTCAAATTGATTTCAAATTTGGGCCTACCCCTCCCCCCCCCCCCCCCTTAGAAATCCTGGATCCGCGCCTGCTTGTAAGGAACTTCATGCGTAATTCTACGTACTTAGTCGTTTGTGGTCCAATACATTTGCAAAGCCAAGATGATGTTAGTAACGTGTCAGACAAAATACATTTCGATTGTCCAGTATGAAATAATAGGAATTCTAGTAGAAATTATTTTTTATTGTGGTCTTAAAGACCGAGGAAAATAGATATACGTTGTATTTGAAAGAAGATTTGCATATATTACTTTCGGGGTACATCTTTTAGTCATCTCTCTCTCTCTCTCTTTCTCTTTCTTTTTGTACAGGTGCAATGTTGGTCCTCACCACGATACTATGTTGGACACCCTACAGTGCCATCCACTTCTGTTACATGCAGATTGACGTCAGCCATTCCTTTGCCGTCACCACAATGTGGGTAGGCTACGTCAACTCCTTGTTGGATCCCCTGGTCTATGTCTTCATGAACAGGAAAGATAGGACCATCCAGCATGTTAGCAGAATCTTGGCGACCCTCTGTGATGTACCAAGAAAGATCTGGAGAAGGCTTCGTGGCAAAGGCTCTGATGAGTAATTACAGTGGCGTTACCACGAAGTTCATGAACAAGGAAAGGGGGCGCAGGTCTGCGGAGTTCACACAACCTTGGGTCGAAGGTCAACGTCCATCACGCTAACGTTGGGAAGCACAACGGTAATGGTGACTTTGAAACACGTTTGAACAGAGGATTTCAAAGTGATGATCTCGATCTTCATGGGATCGTCATAGACGAGAATGACGCCGAAAGAAACGATCTTCATGAGATCGTAATATACGAGAATGAAGCCTAAAGAATGGTACCAGGACCCTTTTTTATTCCTGGACAGAGATGTAGCCTATCAGCATCACAGTCCTTGCGAAAAAGGACCAGACGTCAGCCATTTTGTAGCAGCGACCACTGTGTGGATAGTATACGCAAATTCCATGATGGATCCCCCGTGCATCCCCTGGGGGGGGGGGGGGTGTTTCACAAAGATCCTAAGTTGAACTTAACTCTAAGTTGGACTTACAGATTATGGAAAGCCATTAGCATCCTTAAAAATATTTTGTAAAAATTATTTTTAAAAGCATAAAATGTTGATTCAAATCATTCATATTTTCTATTATCATGGGAGATTTCATGTTCTTGATGTGGAATTTATGGAAAGTCTAAAATACTTCAATTTTTGCTTTTGAATATATTTCAAAATAAGGCTACAAATGGCTCTCCATAATTATGTAAGTCCAATTTAGAGTTAAGTTTGACTTCAAATCTTTGTGAAACACCCCCCTGGTCTCTGTTATCATGAACAGGAACCGTACTAGAAATCGTAAAACGGGTTGTGGTTAGGGTGAAATGTGTGAATAATGTCTATAATACGATCCTAGTTCGTTCATAAACAGTCCTCAATACGTCCATCTTATCTGTGCCCCGTCCACAGTTAGTTCATATCAAGTTAAGATCGGGTAAAGTTGCCATTTTCAGGCAGTCAAGGCCATTCCGTAGTCAGTTTAAACCCGTTATTAACTAGTTCTACCTCGTTCCCAATACGTCCAAATCCATTCTAAATAGTTCGCAACTTGTTTAAACTAGTTTGTAACCTAGCCACCCCGTTCAGAGACAGTTCAATCAACTGGTCCTCGTCTTATTCTTAGTGCGTTCGAACGCACTCCTAGAGCGTGTGCAATCACGTCCTGGCTCAAGGGCTATACATCCAGCGCCTTCTTGTCGTTCCTCATTCCCGTTCAACTTCAACGCTTCAAGCTGTGCAGATCAAGACATTAAAGTGAAGCCCCCATCACACCAAACAAGTTCTCACTACGTTTTGTAAAATGTTGCCAAACAGGTTCAAACTGTGTGAAAACGGAGTGAACGTAGTAGCAACTCTTTACGATTTGTTTAAGAACTTCACGGACGGGCTCGGACTGGCTTGGACGGGAACGGTTCCCTAGAACGTTGATACTGTTCAAAATTGTCCCCGTCCTGCAAATCCTCAATTTTCTTGACAGTTTTCGATCTCTTTAGAGACGCGAGGCAGTAACATACGAGGACTTTGATCAAGGATGTGTTGCCATTAAATCTGCAATTGAAACGGTTCTCTTAATAGCACTTAGCTATGACTTTTGTGATATTTTACTGTCTTTTTGTTTCAAGACCCAGCCTAGTAACATTTGGTTTTAATATTTTACGCCTGCCATATTTTCTTTACAGATGACACCAATTGGCAATTAACACTTCTGCACTTCAACGACATTACTCAAAATTAGAACAACAGTTGCAAATCATTTGTACGTTAATACTACAAGTCAGTCTTTCTGACGTTTAGTAGCATTACATCCATACACATAAATGTTTTTCCTCCTCCCTTAGTACCTAAATTTGTACTGTTGAAAATTATCTAGTCATGTAAGGTGGTATTAATAATAGTATTGATGTCCACAACCGTTATTAATTTTCATATAATGTAATAAAAATGCCATCACGCTTGGCTATTTTTAGATATTACTTGAGATTTATAGATAGATTTTTTTTGGGGAAATTGGATAGAATCAGGTACGTTTAATTGAAAACAGAACATTTCAAAGTTGTGCTGCACGTAAGAAAAATAACATAGCGGAAATAAAGTACGGTATATGGAATGTATGTTGTTGTTGTCGATTTGTCTTTGCTCGGCTTTGCTTTTCATATAATGTATTGATGATCTATAGAAGATGTATATATATTTTCTTTTTTCTTCTATTGTTGCTAAGATGTTTCCTCTGGAATAGCTGGTGATGCCGATGTGTTCGGAACTATTGATATAATTTTGAGACGATTTCCTATAAAAAGTCTTTACGAGGTGAAGGAATGACTTGCAATGCTCGAAAATACTACTTCAATGTGAGAACATTAAATGCTATGATGACAAAAATTACGAACTATATTCATCAAATACTCTCATACACTATGCTCATCCATGTGTCGTACAACTATTTTGACATTTATTTGATAAATGAAAGCAAACATTGGATCCAGGTAAAGTATCAGACACATAGGTGCTTTAGTTTTCTGGAGTACTCATGTCTTACATATTATGATGAGTCCAAAGCTTGTCTTTATCAATCATACAAAGGCTGTATCTACAGATTCAAGGAGTCTAAGGACGTTAATTGAATTAAATCGGTCACCACTGATTCGATATTTGTATATTATGGTAAATGTAGAGGTGCCGTGGTTTAGTGGATACGTCACCGGACCGTGGATCACACGGTTCGCGGTTCGAGTCCCGCCGCGGCACTTATACCTTTTGACAAGACATTAATCTACATTTACCACTCTCCTCCCAGGTGAAGTAAATGGGTACCTGATATGAAGGAATACCTTCAATGTTTTAGCGCCTAATCATGACGGCTCACCTAGAGCCGGGGGTAATAATGTGATGCCTTGTATTAAGACAGCAGAGAATATTCATATAGTAGATGCTCTATATTAATGGACATGCTATTAATATCATTAAACAATATTTTCTTGGGCTTACGACTCTTTCTCCTGCGACAATTGCTTTACGAATATTGTGTAACAAATCTACAACATGTTTATCAGATACGAGATGGCCACACTTAATTTTGACTTCACAAAAAAGAGTGTAAGAGATATTTTGTAAGGCATAGGGTCACGACACCCATTAGGGAACTAAGAGAATTTCACTACAAATTATTTTATGGGACGATTTACACAAAGGAGCATTTATTTAAGTTTGGTTTTTTGGAGATGACAAGTGTTCTTTTTGTGAACAAGTGCAGAAACAAATTTTCATAATTAAATATATGATTGATTGGGCTAGAACAAGCTCGATAGTACCTCCGCCAGTTGAAGTACATAAAACAATTAAGAAATATAGGGATGAAGAAAAGGAGCTACAAAAGGGTCTTAAAGGTACTATGTCCCATTTGCAGGCCAAAAAAATGAAAAAGTTAAATTCCAACTGCATTTGAAAGATAATACTAATTTAGAACTTCCCTTAAAAAGGTGGGGCTTGAAAATGTCTTCAAGTGGGAAAATAACGACTATTAGTTGTCAAATCGACTTTAGGGCTATAGAGCCCAAAAGTAATAGTCTTGATTTTCAGACAATTGTACCGAATGGTCATACGTTTTATGCTGCGCAAAGATTCAATCAGTTTAATCTTGGCCATCACAAGAAGTTGGTTATTGATGTAGACAAATGCTCATGTACCCGTTACAACTCTTTTCATGTATGTTATTACCAACTAGAAGTCACTCAATAGTGTCTGACAGTGAAGTCTAGCAAGTAAACGGGTTTCCTTGCATAATTTGAATATGAGGACACTGCTAACGTTTAAATTTCACAGATAGGACATACATGACATATTCATAATTCCTGCAAAGTTCTACAGCATTTGAGGTTGGCTGCAAAAGGGACATAGTACCTTTAACACTAAGTTTACATTTGCAGAACTGGAAAGAAGTAATACTTTTTTTTCCAGTGAGCAGGATGTGCGTGTGTTTGTATGTGCGTGTATGTGCGTGTGTGTGCACGTGTGTATGTGTGTACGGACGTGTACGCGTTTATGTGTAATGGGGAGGGATAGATGGGCAGGGTGGGTGGTGCCAAGTATAATGGGGGAGGGGGTGGTCAGGGGGTTCCAAATGGGGGAAGGAGTTGGGGGAGGAGTTTGGGTAGCTGTCAAATGAGTTAAGGCCATTTTGGTGGTCGAAGGAAACATATAAAAACTTTAAAGGCACACTGTCCTACTTGTAGCTACTTGCTCCCTCTATATAGAAAGCTTCCCAAATCGGTGCCTGTTGGTCCCCCATGATCCTCTTTTTCTTATGTTAAATGAGAGCTGAGTTAATGAGATAGCCACCTGTCACAGTGACCTCGATGGCTCTCTGGGTGGTCTAATCCCTTCTAGCTGCAGTAGTAAAGCCTCCCTTTAAGTACTCTTTGTATGATGGATTCTATTATGTTTTCTTTATTCTTATGTTATATTGTTCCATTCCTTTATTATTTGTACCCTATGTATATTATCAGTGCCCCGATATTTCCTTTTATCGTTGTGGAATGGATATGAGTTGTGTTTTATTTTTGTATGGGGTTGTTTAATGAGATATAAATAAACTGTATTTTTTTTTTATTTATTTATTTATTTTTTATTTTTTTTTGGGGGGGGGGTTTGGGGTTGGGGAGAGGGAAGGTTTTTGTTAAGGGTAGGGGGATGGGGTTTTAAAGGGGAAAGGTAGTTTGAGGTATTTAATGTTATACTGTTTATTATTATTTATATATTATTTGAACCATATGAGCTTGTTTTTGTATTATCTATAAAATATATTTGTTGAATCGAAGAACAATAAATAAACATTTTTTTAAACTGGAAAGGTTTTGAGCACCTGGTATACACCTCCTTCCGATGTTTTCAAATAATTTATTCATCAAAGTGATTACCGTAATCCTTCCGAAACCTTATCATTGCGAAAGAAAAAAGGGGGAAAATGACAAAACATGAACGTGAAAGAAATAGTCGTCTGCGGCTCAGAATGAGTCGTTTAGTAGGCAACGTCAGTATCACCATGGATATATTGGTACATTTATTACCCCATGATCACGAAATTAATTCGATAATATATTAATGTAACAAGTTCTCATTTATCACGGGGCCATTAGGAAATCAAACATAAACTGCGCTGGAGCTGCTAGTATCGAGAAGGAAAACGAAAACAGATTGCAGGGTTTATCCAAAGTTTTATCCACTACTGATCCTGCTGAAGTAACGCATTTTATTCTCTGCTTTGTGATAGATCATTCGCTGCTTCTGGACCTAAGGCTAAGTTGTGGAACGGTCTCCATCAGGGCCTTGGCTTTTGTGATCAGCTATCCGCTTCCAAAACTCAGCTAAAGGCATACATATTCCAAATTACATATAACTAGACACTGCTGCAGTCTTTCTCAAGTGAATCATGAACTGCAAAAAAAAAGGATTTTTAAAATTTCACCAGCGCCTTTTAAAAAAAACTAAAAGTGTTTTAAAAACAAAGTTTGAAGTTGGATTAAATTTCATTTGATTGTTGTAATTATAGGAGATATATCGTCTGTGGCTTATGATGTACAACTGTCGCTATTCTATGAAATAAATACTTTTCCTCGGCGTGAATCTAGGAATTGGAGACATTAATAATTATTGAGAAGTCGCCCCATGTTTGCTTCATTTACATGGATGCATCAAAGCTTTGAGGATAGTAATTATAAGAAGCAGTGCCGTGTATACATCAGGAATTTGAAGGCAATAATTATCAACAAGCAGTGCCATGATTTCGTCAATTTCATTGACAGACACCTGCACGGTGGACTCCAACATCACTGGAGATCCTCTACACGACAGGTACAGTCCTGAAGCTATAATCGAAGTCGTTACCCTGATCATCATCATGATCGCCTCTTTCTTTGCGAACATCTTGGCGATGACGCAGATACTGACATCGCCGAAGCTGAAGAAACACCATCATAATCTTCTGATCGCCAATCTCAACGTCATCGACCTTGCTGTCGTGCTGCTAAGTATGACATTCTCTGTAGTCACCATTATAGACGACGGTTATCTACTTTCCAACAACCGAATAGTTTGTACGGTAAGACCAATGCCAACTGTTTACAATACTCAGTACTGCTCAAGTCACTTTAAAAATAAATGACTTACTCAATTAAAACAATTCTAATTAAAGGTACTTTGTCCCATTTGCAGCCAACATCAAATTCTGTAGAAATGTGCATGAATTATGAACATGTCACGTATGTCATATCTGTAGAATTTAAACGTAAGCAGTGTCATAATATTAAAATTATGGAAGGAAACCCGTTACTTTCTACACTTTAATGTGAGACACTATTGAGTGACTGACTTACTACTTTTTTTCTATGGTCATAACATACAAAAAGGAGCTGTAAAGGGTACATGAGCATTTGTTTACAACAATAACCCAATTCTTGTAATAGCCAAAATTAAACTGATTGAATCTATTTGCGCAGCGTGAAACGTACGACCATTCGGTACAAGGGTCTGAAAAGCAGACTATTAGTGATTGCAATCCGTAAAGTCGATTCGACAATTAATGGTAGTTATTTTCCCACTTAGAGACATTTTCAAGCCCTTCGTTTTGAGGGAAGTTCTAAATTGGTATGATTTCAAATGCCGTTGGAACTTAACATTTTCATTTTTTTGTCCGTCAAATGGGACATAGTACATTTAAAGAAGAAGAACTTAGTGTTTCTTTTCATTCTATACCCAAGGCAATGAGCATAATGAATTAAGCCCAGTTATTTGTAATTTAATTGATGTATTAATTCGCTCATTTTTATGTCAAGTTTAGGTTAAGTTGTTCATTATCTAATTCATCTTTTTGCTCACTCTTGAATTAATATTTGACTAAGGACAAACTTATTTAAAAGTTGCCTTTCGATACAAATCCTGATATTTCTCTATTTCATTTTCTTAGATATGATTATGCCGAATTGCAAATTCATTTTATTGAACGGAAAGTATCCCCCTATCTCCCCCTCTCTCTCTCTCTCTCTCATACAGATAAATGGCTTCTTCGCTACTACGTGTACCATCGGCAACTTCATTAACGTCATGTGTATCGCCGTTGACCGATACCTCTCCATCGTCTGGCCCGTCCGTTTCCCGCCAACTCGTCGTCGGATGTACTTGATGATCGTTTTCGTTTGGTTGGTTTGTTTCTCGCTCGGATTGCCGCCTGCATTCGGCTATCTAACCACCTACGAATATAGTGAGCGCACACATCATTGCTCTCCTAAATGGGACGACACGTGTACATACTACATAATCTGGTCCACGGTCATTTTTGTGATAACCGTACCGGTGATGATCATCTGTTATGTATGCATCATATATCATATCCTAAAGAGTGACCGGCTACTCCGCTCCTTCGATACAACGAAAAGAGCCTCACATGTGTCCAAGAAATCGTCTGGCTCAAGAGTCCATGGGATCCATCGGGTAAATTTAAATCTAAGACCGGATTGTTTAGAATGTTCATTTCCCGGTGTTTTGATGACAGATGTCCATATGCATAGTGCTGAGAAATATAAAGACAGTCGTGACGATGCGTACGGCGCTACGGAGAACGAAGGATTTCAAAAGGACGAATGTGTTCCTGTTAATATCGTAAAGGATGAATCCTTCGTTGACAGTAGGAAGTCTGGACCGTATGTGATATCCGGACAGATAGATAAACAGGCCCCATCTTCTAAACGTTCCGCTGGCGACGGACCCGATGTCGCTCAGCGTCGCTCAATGTCTTGTCGGCCGCAGAATGATCCAGCATCGACCACGAATCCGACTTCGACAGACAGTGCCGAGACTGGGCGCAGCGGGAAGAAGATGTCGGCTCAGAAGCGAAGACTGAGCCGAGAGAAACGCGTAGCTTTAACAGGTAGGACACTATTCTTAGACATTACTCCTCTAGACAAATATCCCGAAAAACTATGCACAGGTAGAGGAAGTCGTCTTTCCAATCGCATTTGACATCTGACATTTGACACGGCAACTGATACTGTATTACAAATAGTTGATATCAATCGCAACTTATTTGTGATTAATATCAATCACAACTATGTACATAAGAGATGGGAGACTGCAAACTTGTGATTGATTTAGGGACTTGATATTGATTCGGATCAATATCAACTCTTTGTACTCCAGGACAATCAGCCCCAGGAAAATTTCTCCCTTGAACTACAAGGTTAATGTGTTAACAAATGACATAAAATGGACTTGAATTAATGTCCGGTTGTCATCGTTATATCGCTTTAAACAATGCAAAGACCGAGATCTTCATCATTATAAGGTTCTTTTTATAATGGTTTTGCTCGCCCACTTAGCGCGATTAAATAATGAACAATCAGGCCATTACACACAATGACGACGTAGTTTTATCTAGAACTGTTGTAAAGATAGAAAAGAAAAAGCATTTATTAGAATGCAGGGCGTGGGATGTTAATAAATTTGTCCCGCGGACCAGATGTATTTTTAAAATAACATCACAGACCTGAATGAAATAAGTGTTTATTTATCATTATAAAGTTCCGGGAGAAAAGTAACTCGTGTTCTAGAATTTATTGAGTGGGAGGAGTTAAAATGTTAGAATTCTTTCTTTCATTGTTATGCTTTAGATCCCTCTTTGAGTATCTGAAAGTCCGACTTCTGGAAAATCATCCCGAGATGAAAACGTTTGTGACTATTCCCTGATGAAACTCACTTGAAACACCATACAAAAAAAATGGTGGCTAAATTCGGCTAACATGACGCGTCGCGTCGCGCTGTGACCCGACTATTTAATAAAAGCCCAAGTTTGTACGTTTCGAAAATCTGAATATCTTCTATGTTTAATTGAATCATTTTTGTCTTCTCCATTTCACCTCAAAGAAAAAAGTATGTCACATAAGAGTGAGACATTTATGTGAAAGGAAAGTAGTGATAAACTATTTGTGTTAGTGAAGTGTCCTGTTGTTATTTCATGGAATGTTTTAATAACCAGTCATCACCATTTGATCTTGAGTAATGCTGATATAAATAATGCATTATCTCGTCTTGATTCTAAATATTCGAATTTGGTAAAAACCATCAGTAATTTTAAAAGAATTTAAGGCCACAATATCTGATAATATGATATTTACCAGAAAAAAAGAGTAGGGCTAATCTGGAAACGCAAGATATCATGGCTTGTGAGCAGGCGCGGATCTAGAGGGGGAGGCCGAGCGGGTCTTGCCCCCCCTCCCCCTGGCAAAAAAAAGGGCCCCAAAAATAAAGTTTTAAAAAAAATAATGACCAGAGATTTACCTCTTTTTTTGGGGTGGGGGGCGGGAGTGTTGAGCAAAATATCGGCAGGCGCGATTTTCAAATTTCCGGGGGCAATTAAAAAAAAAAATTATAATGATAATAATTAGTGCTCACTACTTATCCCCCCCCCCCCCCCCTCCTTCTGGGCGAAATATCGGCCGGCACGGTTTTCCAATTTCAACACACTAAACTTTAAAGTGATTTCAAATTTTGGCCTCCCCCCTAAGAAATCCTGGATCCGCGCCTAGTTTTAATGGTATAACAATCGCTTTGTAGGGCGCAAAAGGTCACGGGCCAAATCAAAACATGCCGTGTACGACATTTCCATAAGGTTAAATTTTTCTACTTTTGAAAATAAATGTTTTTACTTGAACTGAAATGAAAACATGACAGAATCTGTCGTCCTATATAATAATGAAAAACTCCTGTAGGATCAATTTCTTGGCATTTTTTTTAAATGCTGCACGGGCGGCACACGTGGAAGGGGGATTTCCCCTGCCCCCCACCCCTCCCCCACCCCACTGTCGATAATGATCTATGTAAAGTATTTACAATGCGTTAAATGCAAACACAAATTGAATTCATAAAACAGGATAAACCCGTAAGCTTTAATATACATTTTAATACATTTTTGTCTTCCATCAAAGGCTTGTTGGTCTAGTGGCATGATTCTCGCTTTGGGTGCGAGAGGCCCCGGGTTCGATTCCCGGACAAGCCCTAAGATATCTTTTTTGAAAGCCCGCTATACTTCTGTATTGTCCCTCATAGAAGAATGGTTTGTTTGGTGTTTGAGTAAAGAAAAATCATGGCTTGTTGGTCTAGTGGTATGATTCTCGCTTCGGGTGCGAGAGGTCCCGGGTTCGACTCCCGGACAAGCCCTTGTTTTGCTTGTGTAAACCAACCAGAACTAGAACGACACGTTCGCTAAGGTTTTGATGTTCGGGGGGGGGGGTATAAAATATTCATATCATTTTGGTACCAGGGACTCCAGTATCAATAATTTTATTTATATAAATGTATTTCAGTTGACATGAAAATGAAACATTTAACCTTTCATGAACATGAAAACTATTGGCATATATCTATGTTGTACATAAATCACATGTTTCGAATAGTAATAAAACTGTTTATTGATTTATTTACAGCAGTAGTGATTGACACAGAATAGAGGAAAATATTTTCTCATCTCCGACATTAATTAAGAAAAAATACACGGGGCTTGTCCGGGAATCGAACCCGGGGCCTCTCGCACCCAAAGCGAGAATCATGCCACTAGACCAACAAGCCTTGCATGAATCCCGGGAAGGAAACGTAGTGAATGTACGAAAAGATGACTAATGCAATATAGAAATTGTTGCAACTTAAAAACTAATTGATATGCAAACATAAGGTTACTGAAACACCTGATTCAACAAAGCGGCTTGTAGAAGAAGAAAAAGTCAATATTATTAAAGATATTAAGACTCTATTTGGGGTAGGGCTCTCATTTGCACAGCCTCTGGAATCCTTTTTACAGACAGTGTTATTAAACCGGCTTATTGTTTTAATCAGGCACGGATCCAGGGGCGGGCCTTGCCCCCCGCCCCTGGCCATAAAAAGAAGAAAAAAAAGGCGGGCCCCCCCAAAAAAAAAGGTTACAAAAAAATTGTGACCAGAAATTTACCTTTGGGGGGGGGGGGGTGTTGAGCGAAATATCGGTCGGCGCGATTTTCAAATTTCCGGGGGCAAAAAAGAAAACAAATAGTGCTCACGCCCCCGCCCCTGACCATAAAAAGAAGAAAAAAAGGCGGCCCCCCAAAAAAAAAGTTTACAAAAAAATTGTGATTAGAAATTTACCTTTGGGGGGGGGGTGGTGTTGAGCGAAATATCGGTCGGCGCGTTTTCAAATTTCCGGGGGCAAAAAAGAAAACAAATAGTGCTCACCCCCCCCCCCCCCCCCCCCCCGTTTGCGGTCCCATACGTTATCACTCTCTCGTAGGCAGGCGCGCCGGAATCAGTTTGGGATTTGGGGGCAAACATTCAAGGGGGGCTCACATTCCAGGGGCAGTGACGTAATGAGAAAAAAAGTTCGGAGGGGGGGGGGATGGCAGACGAAAAATCTGCATCACCACCAGTCTTACACGTTACATGCAGGTCCCGCGGAACGTTTTTCAAAGTGGAGTATTATCGATAAGGTAGAGCGTAAATTGGCGTGGGGTCCAGGGCATGAGCCTCGGCAAGGGGTCAAGAGGCTAAGCCCCCGGAAGCTCAGGGGTTTTAGGTATTTAATTACGGTTACAAGCATCCAGGGGCCCTCTGTAAGCAATTGACGTGTTCCAAGGGGGGGGGGGGGACAGCCCCCAGAAGCTCAGAGGTTTTAATATTTAACTCCGGTCAGATGAGCATCCATGGCCGTCTTAGGGCCCTTGGTGTGGTCCAGGGGGCAGAGCCCCCGGAAGCTCAGGGGTTTTAGATATTTAATTACGGTCAGATGAGCATCCAGGGGCCCGCCTTAGGGCCCTTGGTTGGGTCCAGGGGGCAGAGCCCCTGGAAGCTCAGGGGTTTTAGGTATTTAATTACGGTCAGATGAGCATCCAGGGGCCCGCCTTAGTGCCCTTGGTGGGGTTCCAGGGGTCTGAGCTTCCGGAAGCTCAGGGGTTTTAGGTATTTAATTACGGTCAGATGAGCATCCAGGGGCCCGCCTTGGAGCCCTTGTTGGGTTCCAGGGGGCAGAGCCTCTTGAAGCTTGGGGGTTTTAGGTATTTAATTACGGTCAGATGAGGATCCAGGGGCCCGCTTTAGGTCCCTTGGTGGGGTGCGGGGGCGGAGCCCCTGTAAGCTCTGGGGTTTTAAGCACGGTCAGATGAGCATTTGTTATACCTTATTTGTGACATTGGCAGGTCACTTATTTTTTATCGGTCTTTCTTTCTTTTTCTTTTTCTCTTTGACATACTTTTTCAAAAGGGGGGGGGGGGGGCTTGAGCCCAGCCACTTTGCAGACCATGACATAAAGGCTTCTAAATAAGCGTATTTCGCCTGACTGTAATTTGGGAATCTCTTATTTTCCAACAAACGCATAAAAAGGTATGACTGGAGAAAAATGGAGAAAAAATGCCGGAAAATCATGTCACAACATCAACATTTGTAAATCACTTGTTTCGAATAAGAAATACATCACCCCCCCCCCCCCATCACTACGCCAGCGTTCAAGGGCTCATGTCTTCTCACCCCTATAACAACAAAACGTAAACGCTTTCCCATTCTCGAACAATATGTCCACGATATGCGCGTATCGCTATTATAGAGACCTCTATTGATAAATACCGTATAGGTGGCATGCGCAATGTTTATGAAATTTAATTCATTTGAACTTTCCTTTTTCTTTGAATGGAATTGTATATGTAATTTAATTCAGGTTTGTATTATTGTTACGTTCTTTTGGATTAAAAATACAAACCATATTTACTCCTTTACTGTTTTTTTTTTTTTTTTTTTGGAGGGGGGGCGTTTTGGGGGGGCAAAAATGCGTTTTGCCCCCCCCCCCATTTTTTGATTGGGGGGGGGTAACTGCCCCCCCTGCCCCCCCCCCCCCCCCACTTCCGGCGCCTATGCTCGTAGGGCCGTCAACTTCACACAATCAGTATACACTTACGAAACCATGATGATGTTAGCAACAATACGTTTCACTTGTCCTAGTACGAACTGGTAGGAATTCTAGTAAAAGTAATTTCTTGTGGTCTTAAAGACCGAGGGAAATAGATATACGACGTATTTGAAATAAGATTTGCATATGTTACTTTCGGGGTACAGCTTTAGTCATCTCTCTCTCTCTCTTCTCTCTTTGTACAGGGGCAATGTTGGTCCTCACCACGATACTTTGTTGGACACCCTACAGTGCCATCCACTTCTGTTACATGCAGATTGATGTCAGCCATTCCTTTGCCGTCACCACAATGTGGGTAGGCTTCGTCAACTCCTTGTTGGATCCCCTGGTCTATGTCTTCATGAACAGGAAAGAGAGAACCATCCAGCATGTTAGCAGAATCTTGGCGCCCTTCTGTGATGTACCAAGAAAGATCTGGAGAAGGCTTCGTGGCAAAGGCTCTGATGTGTAATTACAGTGGCGTCGGTCTCCACGAAGTTCATGAACAAGGAGAGGGGGCGAAAGTCTTTACATGTGTAGTGACTAAATGTCACGATTTTTTGTATAATAACGTTTTATGCATTGATTTGTAGTGTTATGCATGTTTAATAAGTATAGCTTGCCTTTTTTCAAGATGGCGGCGTGGTACTTTTCCACTCCGCTGTCTGGCTTTGCAGACATGTCTCAACCGGTTCCGTCTGGTTTGTTAATATATTCTATTGTTATGTAGATTTTTGCATTGTTACGTACAGCGCGTATATGTGCATATTAATGTTGTGCGCATGTTTCAACCAATCACGCTACACCAGCGATTGGGGCTTCGATCTGATTTTGTTATGTATAAATCAGAGGGATTTCCTTATCGACACACACAGGTCGTTACTGTGTTTTTGTTTACCGTATCGGTCTAATTTTCGTCCAACATGGACTCAACGACTCCGTCTCTTGACCTCTCCTGGGGGACTTGCTCATCATTTAACTAATTTTATATTTTTTTGTTGAGAGACTTGTTTATCGCTTTTACCAGCATATTCTAGGATTGTCTTTTCCACCGACATTTTTCGTTGTGTTGACACGATGATTATCGTCATCGTCATCACCTCGTCATCATCTGCAGTGTTGTGTTGACACGCTGATTGTCGTCACCGTCATCACCTTACCGTCATCCGTTGTGCTCTGCTGACTCGCTGATTATCGTCATCATCATCATCACCACTTCATTAACATTATCTGCAGGCGCGTACGCAGGCGGGGGGGGGGGGGGTTTGGGGTTAACCCCCCCCCCTTGAGTTTTTTTTATTGTGTATGTTTTGTGTATATTTTTTTGGAAAACCCCCCCTTTTGATTTTTTGTTTTTGTTTTTGTTTTTATTTATTACAACAACAAAAAATAAAAAAAATATGCCAATGGCTGACCTAAAAAAGGTGACTTTACCCCCTCCCCCCCCCCCCCCCCGCATATTCAGCGGCTGGCTGAGTCGTTGCGTTTTTTGTGGGCTGATTTTAACCCCCCCCCCCCCCCGCCCCTCCCCCTTGAAAATATCCTGCTTACGCCACTGATTATCTGTACGACTGTATCGACATCATCGCATTCATTGATTGATTGTCTCGAATATCACCTTCATCAACAAGACCATCATCATCGTCTCTGTCATTATCGTCATCTTCGTATCCATCATCGCCGCTGTCTTCCTAATCATCGCCGTCTACGTCTGCATCGTCGTCATCGTTTTTCGTCGCCATGGATCGTCAGCATCGTCATTGCCTGATCTCGTCAATGCTGATTTGGTTTGAATATGATTCCCTTACCTTAGTGAATGCTTTGCTGAACTAATTAAGTATCCTTCTTGTATTTGGTTTTTGATGCTTGACATTCGTTTTTTTTTTTTATGATTGATGATTATTGTTGTATTCAATTTTGAACGTGACGGAGATTATACCTCTTGGGTTTTCCCTCGTGACGATTCCGTTTACTTTAATATGATCACTGTTATTTTTATGTATATTATTTGCCGTCTGCATGCATGAGGGAGTTCTTCCCTCCAGAGACAATTGATTATTGTGTATTTTTTAGTGTGTACACCAACGATTATACGACCCTTGATAATTTGTGTTGATTATCTATAATCAATCATTGATATTATGTTTTTTTCCTCGTGAGACCCCCGCCAGGGGAGTTCTACAACTTCTTGCATGGCTGATCGTCAACGAAACGGAGTTTGTTGTTTGTTGCTACGGAAATTAATTTACTCTTTGAAAATTCATGTTTGAAAAGTTTTTGAAATTACTATGACAGGTATTGGTTTGGTCTAGTATAAATAACTTGCAACGCACTAGAACTAGATCAATGTAATAATCTTGCTATTGTACAGAGTACGCCCTCTGCGTTCGATTTCGCTTTGTTGAATTACAAATTACGCATTTTTACACATTAATGAATTCAGGTATTGTTATCAATTGTTATCAAATTATTTAATTGTACGGACGACTGTTTAATACGAATTCACCTATTGTTACTTTGTATGTTAGCGGTAGAGTATAATGTTATTAAAAAGATATCTTTCACCTGATATTATACCCTTACTTGTTTGTGTTCAAACTTACCACATATCAGTACTTGCATTTCTGATACCATTACCATACGATTATTACTACTACAACTACTATATACTACTACTACTACTACTACTATTACTACTACTACTACTACTACTTCTACTACTACTACTACTACTACTACTACCACTACCACTTTGTCCACTACTACTTCTTCACTGTTACTATAATACTACTACTGACACTATACTACCAATATTACGTTATTACTACAATTACTACATGTATTACCAACAATTTTTTATCATGATCAAGTTTAAATCGTATGATAGATAATGCTGTCTTAGGATGATAATTACGAAGATAAGCCTACAGATTGAAGCATGTTTCCTTTATTACACGGTTTCGTGACAAGGTACTCCCTTTCTTACCCCTACTGCTACCACCCAACCCTCACATGTACCACCCATACCACCTACCCACCCTGATACTCTACTACCACTACTACCAATATTACTAAAACACTACAATTTTATCAATTTGGGACATTGTGATAATTACTAACAATTTTAAATCGTATGGGCGCTAATGCTGTTGTATGATGATAATTACGAAGAAAAGCCTATGAGAAACGCAAGCTCAGATTGACTTATGTTTTCTTCATTACACTGTTTCGTGACAATTAGATACCACCTCTCTTATACTCCCACCACCCAACCCTCACACATACCACCTGTACCACCCCTATACCTCCCCACCCAAGATGTGGTCTTCCGATACCACCAGCCTTCACTATCACACTCCTGTCATTCTTCAAAAGGTGCGGAAGACATGTGTAACATCACCCTTCATAGGATGCTTTGATGTAAGACCATCTCTACCCGAGGTCAGAGAAATGTTTCACAAAGATCCTAAATCGAACTTAACTCTAAGTTGGACTTAACAATTATGGAAAGCCGTGAGCATCTTTGAAAATATTTTGTAAAAGTTATTTTAGAAGGCATGAAATGTTGCTTCAAATTATTCATATTTTCTATTATCAAGGATATTTCATGTTCTTGATGTGTAATTTATGAAAAGTCTAAAATACTTCAATTTTCGCTTTTGAATGTATTTTATTTTAAGGCTACATTAATGGCTCTCCATAATTTTTAAGTCCAACTTAGAGATAAGTTCAACTTAGGATCTTTGTGAAACACCCCCTGGTTACTAAGCTATCTAACCGTTCCTTCATTGTCGTTCGGTAATAGAAGAAAACCCACTACAGCTCCACAGTGAAAGACATATCACACCTCTTCTCGGGGTCTAAGCACCGACTGGAGAAGAAAGGAGAAATTGGATGAAAGACGTAAAAATATTTTCAAAGGTATCTTGTCACCTATCGATCCTGTAAGCCGGTTGATGTGTATTCTATGTCTATTGACGAAATTCTTTTGAGACATTACACCTTTTGTGGGGAATCTTTAGTTGGTCGGTGATAGGACTATTCATAAACGATAGCCACTCATCCCATTCTTTGCATATAAATGTCAATGGATAGAACGGGTAGAGATAGACAGTTAGGTACCTGTGGACGCTTTAATTATCAGATCATCCGCTGTTTTTCTTTAAAGTATTAACTGTCAAGACAATGTGGCTCAGGCTAGCGGGTAATATTGAATTTTGGCTTCGTGATCAATAGTAATTTGTAGAAGGGGTACTGCATCCTTTATTGCACTAATCAAAACAAAGGATTTCATTTGCTCCAACTCGGTGAGGAGTCGCGCTTCATCGCGTGACGGAAATAAGAAAATGAGGAGATGAGAAAGGATACGTCAACGGGAGCGTAACGGTATCATCAGAGCGTGACGATCCGTACGTCGCAGCAGGAGTTGATTGCGAGTCCGTAGAACAGAAGAACGGAAACTAAACGAACGAGGAACAGGATCCTCTCGATCGTCAGCAGCTACAGTTTCCGTATATCTCGCTCGGCATATCAAAAAAGCGGCACGCACGCGCGCGAATGATCGTGTGCGACTTTTACAAAAGATCACAAAATAAAAATCGGCACTGCTTTCATCACCCGACACTCTACGGAGATTCATAACTTTCCACGCGGGTGTCCTCCCCGTGAGCTGCCTACTTCGATACCGATACCGACGTCTTGACGGGGATTAGCAGCCGCACTTAGCTCGAGAGTGCCTTTCTCTTCTCACTTTTATCTCTCGGACTGCTACATTTCTCGGGTCCAACTTACTAGGAAACGATTTCTAAGACACCGGGAGAGGAGACATCAGAAGAGCTACCGAAGGATGCCCACAAATTGTGTCTTATGTCACACCCACATCAGAAACTTTACATTGGCAGGCCAGGACAAAATAAGCTTGGAATATCTTGACTGGACCGGCGCTGGAGGGTCCTCACTTTTAACATTTTACAAACGTTGCCTGTAGTTTTGACATACATCTTGTTACTTTCGAAAGAGATTTTAATGGTAATCTCCTTTTGACGATTGACGGATTTTACGCTGAAGGGTAGAAGAGGAGCATTTTCATATTTTCGAGAATTCCACTCGGAAAAGAGTGCATCTTGTATCATAGACGTTTGCAAAGGAACTTAAAATGAATCTATTCGGATTAACCTTGACTTTAGCCGTTTCGGCTGCACTGATATGCACAACAGAAGCTATGTGGTGGTGAGTCTTCTTCACTTATTGATGTGGAAACTTGGAAATAATTAGAGCAAAGATATCATATAGAATTGTTGAATAAGAGTTATTTCAGTGATAATCGCAAGATAAAGATATACGCCATTCAGGCAGTACCCCCATATCGTATTTCACCATTCAATTCAACTCGATCAACTCGGTATAAAAGAGAAGAAATATCTCAAAAGTTGCATGTAATAGCTGTTTTCAGTAATTTTCTTCTGAAAATAATTGAAACAAGCACCTTGTTATATGAGCCTTCGTGTGGAAGGAAATTGATCAGCCTTCACGTTTCACCATCCATTGAAGAAAGTGCACCGTGGAAGAAACAGTTTTTTAAATTGTCGTTTAATCGATGGGTCAATTCTAAACATGCATTCTATGTACTGTTTTACACGTTGTCATTGTAAACTTAGTGTTGGAATGATTCTATTTCATTTCTAATTTATTCCATTCCCTCTGGTTTAAATTGGGCAAACATTCAGTGTGGGATATGTAATTAAGCAATTAGTAAAATGAATTGCAAATACTTGTTTCGTGGAAGCCGATTGGGGCCTTTTTTCGAAAGGTTCATAGCGTATACGCCAAAAGGAAAAAACAATTAAGTAATGAATGAGTATTTATTTGCCTGTTTCCGATAAAATTATATCTTTTCAAAATCAGCATGTGTAAATGTATACTTATATTTATATACACGCCACAATTTATGGCAATTAAATTCATTTTGGCCTATATGTATCAAAATTCGGTAAAGAAAATAATGTCCTGTATCGTTTAAGAGGAAAGGTTGGCCTGCATAAACCAAGTACAACAATAGTAACATTAATAAAACTTAATGTCGTTACGTGCTTGATACATTTTTAACTTGAACTAATAAATATTTGACATGAATTCATCAATTCATGGTAAATTGAAAATATTTTGATATAACAAAAATGATATTGTATTTTCCTGGATTCATTATCTCCATTCTTTTATTTGGATGTCCCAAAAAGTTCAGTGGTAGATTTCCGCCCACCTCTTCATGCGCTTACAGAACAATTGGTCGATTCCAGTTTGCATTGTGCTTTTAATGACTATTGACGCGAGCAAACCGCTAGCCTGTTGACTCCAATTATGCGATACAACTGGCCGGGCCAGTTGCGGCACAAACACAACCCCCTCTCCGCTGATGTGTGACATTCTGCAGCTGCTTGACACGAGTTTGGCAGTCTCGTCAGAGTCACTTAATTCCATCAAATTTCATATTTCCGGGGTATTGCACCCTCGGAACTTCACATAAGATATGGAATTTTGAAAGATGGGATGTTGTCTCGGGCGAAATTTAATACAGGACCGGTATAGTAGTATCACTAAACACAAAAGGCCTACTGAAAATGTGTTTCCATTTAAATTGCTATTGTTGTTGATGTTCTCTTTGATACGTTACAGGTCATTTCAGCAAACAATTTCTACCAATTTATAAAAAGTACATAACTGAATGAAATCCTTCCTATAACTTTTACTTTGATTCACCTTTGCATGTATGTTGTGGCCTCCACGCAGAAACCGTATTCTGAACTTTCATTTCATAACTTATCTGAACTCTTTAACGTTTTATCACCTAGCAGTTGATGATATCACTAATTGTTTTTTAAATGCTCTTTATAAACTATTCTATTTCATTAACATGTGGACACGAAATGGGCATAAATGGAAAAGTGAGAACAGGTATGAAACATGCCACGTTGAAATAGAAGTATTTAAAGCAGGCCAAAATATTCTTTGTACACAAAATTACATATTCAGTTTGCTCAACAAAATTACTTTTGATGCAGGTTAGAATTCGCTCATTAAAATTGTAGATGCACAATGCTTTATTAGATTGGACAAGTGATACGTCAACCGGAAAAGTAAACACAGTGCTGATTTTGATGTTAATGTATTATGGTGTTGACAAGGAACAGAAGGCAATAAATGTTCATCAAATGCGTGAAAAGGTAAGGGTAATGACTTATGAAAGATGAAAACAAATATTGTAGTCGTTTATTATAAACAGCTCTTACTTTATTGGTACCTCTTGCCCCTATGTGCCCATAAATAACAAATATGTTATCATTGTATATTTACCTCCTGGTGTTGTCCCGAACATTCTCCATACCCCAAAATAGTTCCTTCCCTAATCGTAATAAGTATATGCCACTAGTTGTTGAACATCTCCTTCACATTGTCAAGGGGCGAAGCCAGAAAATGATTTAAAATAGGGACAGAATCCAAAAGCGGTTCTAGAGAGGGGGGGGGGGGGGGGGGTATGCTACCACCCCCTGCTTTGCAATCGTACTGCATTGGAGTGGAAATCCGTTTTTAGGAGTACTATTAGGAATCACTTCCTCTGGATTTACTTCCACTCAAAATTATAGTGGAATCCGCTCCAAAGTAGTGGTCTGAATCACTCTCACTCTAATGAGCGTGGATTTTCACTCTAAAACGACGTTATCCCTAATATGACTCAAAATAGTGATTTTCCACGCCTGTAGATCTAGAGTAAGGAAAAAACCGGGTGTTTTGGCATTCGACCTTTAACATGACTTGTCGATTTACGAGATAAAGCACATGACCGAACGACTTGTCACACAACATGACGGGTTACTGTGTTAATGACTTGGAAAAAATGTCACAACATGGCGTGTGACGTGAAGAATATGTGTGAAAGGGTAGAGGTTGATCGAAAACAAGAGTGATACAGTCACATCTGTGTAGAAAGGCCATCGAAGGGGAAAGAAAAAGCGATCTTTATCAAACAAGATGGTTGTTAATTTCAGGTTTCTTTGAACATGTAATTATTTCAAGGTAAACAAGAAGAGGGGGCGTGCACCCCTGCCCCCCCCCCCCCCTCCACCGGACTTACTAAATTTGGTAGGGGTAACCTTCAAGGTGTAGTTATAAACAGTTTCGGTACTGTTAAAGTAAATTTGACTGTATATTGGTGAAGATGGTATTCATATTAATTCGTAAATATTCTGCTTCATTTGTATCTCTCTCACTTTTCGGGGGGGGGGGGTGTCCCTTTCATTTTGCCATTGACAATCTCCCCTTAGTCTTCTTCTTACCTCCTTCCTTCCTGTCTATCATAATGATACATTCACTGCTTTGTCTTGTTCGTTCTGCAGAATAGGTAGAAAAATGTGCAATAAAAATGTCACTACCATAACACCACCAAAGTGTTTACTCATGGAAACTGTCGAAGTGGTATCTCTTCATACTCTGCTAGGTGACGGCTGAGAAAGGGAGTGATATTTTGTACAACTCATTTATATTAGGAGTTGAAACTACTTATCTTATTTTCATTTTGCTCATCAATATTCCAGATTTCCTTTCTTTTAAAACTACTTTATATCATTGAATGATGTGACATGTTAATTCCTGCTCCCACAGTAACTAGTTTTATTGATTTCAAATCCTACAAATATTTCAAGGTTTCTTATCAATTGTAAACATCAAATGGGATACAGTATATAAGTCGGCCTACATCATAAAACATGACCCGATCTGAAAAGATAAACGATTAAGTTAGTAATCATGTATTTACGAAAACATCATCTTCCTCAATTAATCTTCATTATGATTCTTTTTTTCAAACAAACAAAGTCAGTAATTTGTGGGTTTGCTCTAACTTTTGACCTGCGACGTGCCAAATGTGAAGCCATAAAATTGCACAGTTGACATTCATTCGTGCGTAACATTTTACCCAGTCCTGGGAAAGCCAAAAGAAGTATCGACTGCAATAATATTTAATGACTGCAATGAAATCACATTTATTACAAAGGCATATTCTTTCGCGCAATTGGCATTCGGCTTTCGTGCCTACATTTTTAACTAGTCCCGGAAATATAACAAAAAAAAGAATTAACTGAAATTCATTTAAATATTTTGAGAAACGCCAAAATATTAAGTCAAACCATAATGTTATATAATTTTGAACACGCATACACGCTTGTAGGAAAGGGAATGCATAGAGTCATGCCTCACTTGGATAGATTGTACTCAGATGGCGTAGCGTTAGTCCGCCCGTGGCCCGTCACGAATGATTGGGGCCAAAGTCTAACTCGGAAAATACAATGCGCTTTTACAAGGCTACTGATTAGGAGGAGGGTGTGGGAAGGAGGTGGTCAGTGCAGATATCTTCTTTTCTCATCCTTTTCTTTCTTCCTCGCTCTTCTCTCTTGCCGCTTTTTTCTTTTCTCTACTTTTCCACCACTCGATTGCAGGAGGGCACGTGCCCCCATCCCTCCTGTAGCTACGCCACCGATTGAACTACCTGTCCACATATATTTTCCCTCTTAACTTTGTTTCCCCCATTTAAAGCAAAGTAACAAATGTCTCCCTTTTCGGGGGGGGGGGGGGATTATTATAGCTCCCTCCCTCCATCATGTTCCCATAATGTACATGTAAACATTTTATGAAGGACATGTGCCCACACTTTGATTCGATGCTCTATTTCCTCCTTAATTAACACTGGTCATTCAATTAAGAAAAGTCATAACCACAACAGTTACATTTCCTTCGGATCCTTTCAACAAGTCCTCGATACGTCATTTGCCGTGTAATGAAGTGGCATGTTTGATAGCTGTTAGTCTTCTCTCGAGACATTTTGTTGTTGTTATATTGTCCATTAGCAGCACCTGTGATCCTGTATGAATTAAAACTATTTATATTCCTTCTATGAATACTCATGAGTATTCTAAATACATGATTGGTCGATTGGTGGTCACGTGATAAAATATATCGTCAACAGGGACGTCATTACATCTGTGTAATACATTTTTAGAACTAAAGAGGGGACTTACCAATGAATAGGATTTTTTTCTATATACGTTACGCAGTTATTCCAAATATTATTTGGGTACTACTCCCCGATTGATATCCATTGCAATCGAGAAAAATGAAGGGGCGAATAAGGGGCACAGTTTTAAATTTAATATTGTAGCAAAGATTAATTTTATTGATAGATTAGGCTTCAGTTTGCCCGGTGAACTAAGGACATGGAAGTTTAGGAGAATTCGAATCGTAGGCTTATACTTTTGTTCTTTTTGGAAAGAAAAATGTAAACACAATCTTCTTCTTTTTTAAACTGATGGCAATGCTATAAAACATTTATGTTCTTGTTGCTGTCCTCGTCAGTTTGAATAATAAAATTGGAGGCAGTTTTAATTCTCGCTACCCTAAATAGGTACGAAAATCTCGAAATTCGCGAGACGAGGTAATTTTCACTCTCTCGGGTCGTCACTACAACTTCCGGTATAGAGTCCCATCCCAAGTCACGGCCTTCATCCACCCCCATTTTTCAGGGTTCTTACGCTTGGAATCATGAGCCCAGCACTGTGCAGCCTCACAAAAGAAAACCATCGTCACTGATGTCAAAAGACGCAAAAAACAACGAATGAAATGTTCAAATAAACGTTGAAATATTTGCGAAAAAAAAACAAGACCGAGCAGACGACATATTCGGTGCATACGCTATCGCGCCTAGTAATATAGCGCCTGCACAGGAAGCTGTAATGTCGAAAAGCTATCCCATAATGCAATGCGCGTTTTCAGGATTTTCCCCGGATCTCGGCAGAATCGCTATTTGGGGTAGCGAGAATTGATGGAGTCAGTACAAAGGTTTTCGTTTGTTTCCTTCCTTTTTCTTTTACTCGAAACATTTATGTTTCCTTCACATTCTTTCTTTTTATAGTCTGTGCAAAATAAAAGTTTGAAATGTATTGAATAAATTCTAAGATTAATGAAGGACCTTCATGAAATAACCGGAAAGAGGTCATTTTATCCTTTACAAATATGAATAATATGAAAGAAACAATACTTTTATTGGGTGATTGGCGGGTTAATGTTGCGAGTCAACAATATACCTGTCCCTGAATAATTTGTGACAAAGCACGTGTTCCTATGGAAACAATTGATTTATATTACCCTCGTTTTTCACATGATTTAATCAGTAAACTTCGATCTATTGTGTCAAATAATCATCGCTGAGAAGTTTGTTTTATTTCCCTTTTTCTGTTACGAAAATATGCCAGCTGTCAGACAGTTTATGTCTAACGATGATGTATTACCAAATGGGTATTTGTGTTAGGGTTAGAAAATCATCACAAAACGATTTATTGAGCGCCATGGAAAAGTTTCATCAATCATTCAAGGTGAGATATATACGGAACAAATGTTACATTTGACAATTCGTTTATGTTCAGTCATTCTTTATCGATTAAAATATTTATAGGACTTATGAAATTAGAATCAAATCAAAAGGAATTACATGTACAACATGCAACTTTCGCCAGTGAAACTTATTTGCAAAATATCTCCTACAGTCGAATATACTGATACAGCGTAAGGGGAAAGCGACAGAGACACCGTTGCAATTATATCTACAAAACTTTGAGTTATCTGGCGCCATATTACTTAAATCTTAACTTGCCATTTTCACTTGAAGAAATAAGTCTCGCTTCCTTTCTTGATGTTTCATATGAGCATGATGAGAGCTATTAAAAAAGAAAATTTAAAATTTAAAATTTCAAGGCACCAGAGAGACATATCCAAATCAGTTATGATACCTTTAAACATTCTATTTATTCGTAAAATCTTGATATGTGTAATGTGCGTGCCCTGTCATGTAAAATTTTCGAAACCTATGACTGCGACATTAAAATATTACTGACATGTATGTAAAATGTGTGAGAACAAAGCCAAAACATCAAACTGTCTTATATGTATATATTTTCCTTCCTCATAATTCACCAACTATTGAGGTAAATGATCTGTTATGGTCATAAGAAGTATGTAATCATCTCATGCAACGCCAAGATTTGTAACAATTCTAGAATCAGTCTGTTTAAAGTTCACGAGGTATAAACATCATGACATCCCGCTTTTACAATGAACATCTTTTTCGGTTCTCAATATATCAAAGTTAACATAATCATGATTGTGGCCGAAGTGTGGTGAGAAAAATTATTGAAAAGAAATATTTCTTCTTTTATTATACTAGATACACAAATCTGGTAACACCACTATTTAAAAAATGATTGGTAACGTGAGATGTATCTATGTTGTTCTACTACTAAAAGTTATGAGAAAAGGAACATTTAATTGTCTGGTACTAATATTGATATATCAATTCTTACTGCCTAATACACAAATAAAACAAATGTGCATGAAAAGGATACGTAAGTCTTAAAGTGTTAGACTTTGTGAAGTATGTGCCTTCTGTCTCTCTTTTTGAGGAACATTATGTTGAGCATAAAGTTTATAGAGTTTTTAGGCCAAGAGCATTAGGTCAAAATAGGCTTAAACCTGGAAATTTTTGGTAACAAGCTGATTTTTTCAGGATAGCTCCAGGAATATGTCTAGAATAACATACTAAAAGTCCTCGTATATCCTCCATGAGCGTTTTCCGTAATCCAAGATGGCGTCCAAAATGGCCGCCATTTCCTGATTTTTCTTATAACTTTGCAACTAGATAACCCAAATACAAAATTTAAATGTCTAAATATATGTTTTTTAGCATAAGGAACTCAATAAAATACTTGTTGATAAATTTTGAAACACACAAGTAGCTATAAACCACTTTAGCCCTTCCCGAAATCCAAAATGGCGCCCAAAATTGCTGCCATTTCCTGAATTTCTTATAACTGTGCAACTAGATAACCCAAATACCAAATTGAAATGTCTTAGTATATGTTTTGCAGCATAAGCAACTCAACCAAATACATATCAATAAATTTTGAAACACACAAGTGGCAATAAAACCACTTGAGCCCTTTCCGAAATCCAAAATGGCGTTCCAAATGGCCATTATTTCGAATTTATCTCACTGTATTAAAGTAGGTGCGTTATGAATACAATCAAATGTCTATACTAGAAAAGCACTATTGTAATACATATCAGTACAAATAAACCTTTCATTAAATAATTAAATATTTCTTATACATAACGTTTACACACCCACCTACACACACACACACATATCCACATATATGGCTGCTTCCATCAGACTGACAGTGTGCAAACAGTGAAGAGTACTCAACGTTAGATGGAACTGAAAATGGAGACACATTAGTACCAATTACTGTCACAAAGGCAAAAGTCACAAGGTTTCAAACAGGAAATGCACCTCAATAGCACATGCCATGTCATCTCTGCTAGTAGACCAGGTCATTTCTGCTAGTAGACCAGGTCATTTCTGTTGCCAATATTGTTGGAATGGCTTTGTATAAACACCGGAAGTGTGGCTCACGTGAACAGATAGACATCTTGAGCTGAGCAACATGAGCTTTGTCCTTCATGGATTGGTTTCATGAAAGTGGCCATGCAAAGTGACCAGTACGAGAATTTAGACCCCTCCAATCCGAGTACCATCTACACGGCACTTTGCACAGTCACAATGTGAAAAACATATAACTTCAGAATATGTGCAGTAACATTTAACCAGCCCTCGTACATCAAGGCAGCAGTGATTGTAGCTTCTCCTCAAGACCTAGGAAAAGTAATCGTCCGTTTTGGTGGATTTCACCTCCTCATGTCATATCTCGGCAGCATATAGTCCACGTCATGGGCAGAAGTATGCTTGTAGAGCTATGTGAGACAGTGTACGCCAAAGGGTCTGCCATACATATGCAATCTGGTCATGCATTTTCCACTTCTCTTCGTGCTCACATTCTTACTTCAGCTGCCCTCATTGGCGTGTTGATTGGTAAACCTGGCGTCTTAGACAGCATAGATTAGGACCACTTAGCGAATCTGTATGGTGCACTCCTCAACCAGGACAAGAAGGTGACTGCTGTACCTGAGAAGAGTGTGTCAAACAGTTAAAGTCAGATCATTTCACAACTCATTGAACGGGCAGCAGGACACAGTAGGACAGGGAAACTTTGGTTGCAGTAAATCTGACATCTTCTGCAATGTTTCAGTCCAGCTGAAAGGACAGGGGACTGGAAGCTCTATCTCTGATACAACATTTCCATGCTGCAGGACATCTTCCCTAGTTCAAATATGCCAGGTTGTTTTTACAATAGATGGAAGCTCTAGAGCAAACCATGCCAGGAAATGAATATACACAATATGCAGAAATGGGATACCTCACGATCCGCTGTGTGGATTCATTCTGGGGTGGAAACTTCTCTGATCAGACCATTGAAAAGTTCCTGATGCGGCAGCTGAAAACATCTAGAGAAATGACTCGTGGACGTGGAATCACAGACAGTATATTGGCTATTAAAGTGGGTTCATGCACTTCCTCACTGTGTTCCTACCTGTGATAAACTGGAAGTGTTCACCGGAGTACACACTGGTACACCAGAGCAGCATAAAGACATACAGCAAAATACCAGGTCAAGAGACAATAAAGAAAGATGTATCTTTGTTGGATGGCTGCAGGCACATGGTCTCCTTGTCAACTGGCATCGTCGCTGGCTTATCTGTTAATTGTGATTAACCTGTACAAATCGGCCTAGTAGCGGCTTCCGAAACGAATGCATGGTAGGAAGTTTACAGAATTCAAGCTACGTACATCGTAAGGACAAGGTGAAGACCATTGGTGCCAAGAGTAAGAGAGTGAAAATCAGGGGACAAAGCACATAAATCAACCCAACACTACTGTTCAACAGAATAACATGTGTCCTGAATAACAACACTGAGATGAAATCGGTCTTTGCTTATGAACATATTCCCACGCACTTTCCCTTTCAAATATGGGGTGATGCGGAAGCCAACAAAGAGTTCTCTGGGTCTCCTGCTGAATTCGTTCTCCAAGCAATACAACGTGCCAGAAATGGTCTCTTTGTTTAAGATGGTGGTCGCGTACTGCACCCTTAAGCATTATGGAACTCATTTGACGGTGGTGTTCGATGGATATGGAAGTGCAAGTTCGACAAAGGTAGCTGAGCAGAGACGAATAGCCCAAAGATGTACCTCTTTATTTGATGATAATATATTATATGCCAACAAGCACAACCCAAAACAGCTTTCCTTGCCAACAGCAACAATAAGATGAGACTTATACAAACTCTATGTGACAAAATACGTACCGGTATCAAGCAGACAGATGCGGATGCCACTAACCTGATTGTCTCTACAGCAGAAGCAGTATCAAAGTCAGAACAGGTGCCCGTTGTTGTCGTTGGTAAGGACACAGATTTACTGGTCATGCTAGTTGCTCCGGCAACCACTTCCACAGATATGCACATGCTATGCCGCAGAATCCTGTCACGGTCTTCAACATTCATGAAATTCAGCATGCCATAGGGGACACTAGAAATTGCCTGATGTTTCTTTAAGTTGTGACAGGGTGTGATACGGTCTCTGCAATCTACCGTCAGGGCAGTCGTAAAACTTTCAATATGGTCCACAAGAAACTTGACTATGGCTTGCTTGATACATTCACAGTGGAAGCACCCATGACGAGGTAAAAAAAAGAGCCGGGAAAGCCTTTATGGGGCCAGCAGTTCTTGATGACTACCGTCACAGTACTGCATCCAATTAAACGGGCAATTGGTCGTATTTCTCTGCGTTCATCCTTTCAGTTAAAAAGTCTACTTCCAACTAGTGCTGCAGCAAAGCAACATCCATACCGCACCTCTTACAGTCAATATGTATAAAAAGCTTTAGCGACCTTGGTACTAATGTGTCTACATTTTCAGTTCCATCTAATTTTGAGTCCTCTTCACGGTTGCACACTGTCAGTCTGATATCATTGAGGATGATGGAAGCAGCCATATGTGTATGTGGGTGTGTGTGTGTGTGTGTGTGTATACTTTATGCATAAGAAGTATTTTTTAATTAAAAGATTGTTGTACTGATTTGTATTTCAATGGTGCTTTTCTAGTCTAGACATTTGATTATATTCATTACGTATCTTCTTTCAATGAGATAAATTTGGAAATAATGGCCATTTTGGGTGCCATTTTGGATTTCGGGAAGGGCTCAAGTGGTTTTACTGCTACTTGTGTGTTTTTAAATTTGTTAATAACTATTTGGTTGAGTTCCTTATGCTGAAAAACATATATTTAGACATTTAAATTTTGTATTTGGGTTATCTAGTTGCAAAGTTAGAAGAAATACAGGAAATGGTGGCAATTTTGGGCGCCATTTTGGATTTCGAAAAGGGCTAAAAGTGGTTTATAGCTACTTGTGTGTTTAAGAATGTATCAACATGTATTTTATTGAGTTCCTTATGCTAAAAAACATATATTTAGACATTTAAATTTTGTATT
Source organism: Strongylocentrotus droebachiensis (assembly GCA_035222895.1). Taxonomy (NCBI): domain Eukaryota; kingdom Metazoa; phylum Echinodermata; class Echinoidea; order Camarodonta; family Strongylocentrotidae; genus Strongylocentrotus; species Strongylocentrotus droebachiensis. Next base: position 100,405 of record JAVYIG010000087.1, read on the forward strand.
TGGGTTATCTAGTTGCAAAGCTATAAGAAATTCAGGACATGGCGGCCATTTTGGACGCCATCTTGGATTGCGGAAAACGCTCATGGAGGATTTATGAGGACTTTTAGTATGTTATTCTAGACATATTCCTGGACCTATCCTGAAAAAATCAGCTTGTTACCAAAAATGTCCATGTTAAAACTAATGCTCTTGGCCTATTTATAGAACATTGCCTTTATAAGCCTCAAACTTTTTTTAGCAAGAAGATATATTCATGAGCAAACTGTGCGGGTGAAAAGGCAGTCAGCACGTTTAGGCGGCTTAACTCTATTTTCCTTTTAAGTCTGCCAGACAATGCTTAGGCTCGTTCCAGTAGTATTTTACCTCAGTTCGTACCCATGATTAAGACCGTACTTAGTGGAAAGGTGTCGAACGGTGCCCAAGGCGCGGAAAAAAATTAGTTCCCAAATTTGAAAAGGGTAAGAAGAAAAAAAGAGCGAAATCGCTTTGATTTGTACCAACTCTTTAAAATGCCTTCAACGACCCCGCGTAATACTCGATAACAACTTCAAAGTGTAGCTCCAAGCGATACAAACGATTCTTCTCCCGTAAACTCTCTTTTTGATTCATTCAATTGATGCCCAAACACGCGAACAAAAAAATATCGGCTATTCAAATTTGTACATCTGCGGTGAAACAAGAATTTTTTTTATAGATCAGATGAACTGAACCTTAAAGACTGAAGGAGAAGGGGAGGTGAATGAAAAAGAGGGGGTTTGAGAGAGAAAAAGAATTATGGTGTTTGTCCGACTCAATCTCAGTGTGGGGGCCAAATATTTTGTTCATCCTCTTTGCCCCTTTTTCGAGCTTTTTTCCTCTTGCGGGCGAAGTGTGACACAAGTTTTGGGACGGTTGAGAGTAAATATTGATTTAATTTAACGAAGAAATTGTGAAATGAACACCCAATGTAAGCAGATTGTATGGGCATTGTGGTCGCAATGTGGTGAAGAAAAATGAGGGAAAATAAGAAAATTAAGATTTTGTTCCCCCCTAGACGAGCTTGGTACCTTGTAAACCGTTATCGGTCATGTGTATCGGGAAAATATCATCTTTGCCTTTCTATGAAATATGAATTGGAAACAAAACAAAAAGTGTCCACAAGTTTATCACAGATCATGTTAATATTTCACGTCCATATAGTTTTAGACTCTTTTTCGATATTATATTTCGTTATCATTTTTTAATTTTTTTTTTATATAGGCCTACGTTCTTTCACACATACTTTGCTATAGTGTAGCATTACTTTTCATCTCCCTCTCCTTTTCTGTTTTCATTCATATCTTTGTTCAGCTTCGCATGGTATTTCGCATTAATATACCTGTGGAACACGACGCGTCTTTTCAAATTTGAGTTAATTAAATCTAAAGTTAGGGTAATTACCCCCACATACCAGTAATTCGAGGCAATGTTTGCACTGATTATTAAACATGAACATTCTCAGTTCTTCATATGGGGCGTCTAGCATGTCCGGGAGCATGTCAAAGGTCGCGCAAGTCGCTGACGCAGTCCTACGCCAACAAATTGACGCATCATGTGGATGATGTGCAACGTACAGAACCGACCTTTCCATCCTTACATTACTCCGTCGCTTTACATTACTCCGTTGCTGTCTAGCTATAGAACTTTCGTGACATGTTGCTTCACGTGTTTTGTTCTTGTTTGAGAGTCTCTGCTATGTTTCTGTGGGAAAAAACATCCCTGTTACCTTGCATACTCTTGTTTGTCATCAAACTCTATATCCTTGGAAGTTCAAGCCCATAACCGTAACTCACATACCGGGGTAATTGCCAGGTTTACCGTCACTCTGCCACAGACAACAAGATTGGGCATTTCCTACATCCCCGATAAAACTAGACTTTATGACCAACTGTGTTTTCCATGTTTTCATCTCTTAACGACTTTCTAACATCCCTATCATTGGGAATGAACACGAGGGGTAGCCTTAATAAAAGTCGAGTCGCAGACTCCTTGGGGTCACTACCATGATTTACACGTCCGTTTACCCCTAGGTTGGTATCCGAGGGGTGCAAACGTGGACCCATATACCAGGAGACGGTTCACAACATCTCATCACCTTTGCCTGGATGGGGGTACCGCTTAAGTGCGTCAATGCCAAAGGGTCGTAGAAATGTCCTTTGTAAAATTATCGTTGAATGTTTATCATCCTATCTCTTTAAAACATTGTTGTTCAATATATATATTACTAAAAATGGCTCATGCTTCGACCAATAATGCGACTCCATGACCCTGGTAAATGTATTTGACTTGCCATAACACCTAAGTGTGTCTTAGGCATTCTCAGGTGAACATTCATATGTACAAGTTAACACGGTTACACAGAAATTAGTCTTTGCACATTTTGTTCCATAGTCAGGTCATATGTATTCATCATTACAAATTTGTCGTGCAGATTTTAAGAAAAGTTCGTAAAAATCATGAACGAAATGATTTGCAAAAATGAATTATTAACCCTTTCCCCGAGGTTCTCAAACTTCAAAAATGAGTGAGGACGATTTTTGTTGTTGTTGACTTTATAATTTGAATCCGAAATATCACCATGATCACCATTGTCTGGTTGATCTCTCTAAACTTTTCAGAAGATTGTGTTCGTAGGAAATGCCTAGTTTGTTTGGTTCGTTTATCACGTTAGTTGACAGATGTAACGGTTTCTCTGACAGAGATATGTAAAATAAAAACATATTGATGATCTAAACGACAGATTTCTGGTGAATTCTCAGCATATTTCTGTCATCATAGACTATTAAAACTTTCGCATCTTTTCTCCCTTTCCCATCTCGTTTCATTTATGCTGTAATTTCGGTTGGAAAGAGTATCAAACGACATTTATTTTTGTAACAACGCTTCAGTAAAGCTTATACGATTGGATAAAAATGATGTGGATCAATTTCTAGGTGCTAACGCCTGTTGAGGTGTAGGTGTTGTAAAAGTGTATATCGCACCATCCCGATGACTCAATTTTTAATAAAGCCTTACCAATTTTACGCGCCAAAATGAATTAGAGAAATCTCATTATAGCCTCATTAAGAACGAGTCGTACGGCTTCGAGCTTTCCGGGTTCGCTTAGATAAAAAAGGAGCGGGAAAATTATCAATGGAAATTACATTTTTATTAATATTTGCCCAGGAAATGACGGGTGGAAAACGACATATTTCTCTATATGGTCGGGTAATTGCACGTCGTTTATATCATGGGAATTATCAATTACAGAACAAGCAGTCACGTTTGAAAACAAATTATTGACGGACTATTATTTAAAAATCTTTGTAATATTGTCCCTGAGTTCACGATCCAATTGGGTTTTACCGCAACCTTGCGGTATATTGCACGGTACTGAAAAGATACGCTTAGCATTGAGGGGCTAAATTCCTCGTTTTTGCTAGAAAAATAATTATAAAGCTTTAATTCTATGGGACATAATGAACAAAAGATCGAATCATACGGATGGATAGTTCTTTATGACTAATCTCGGGAATTAAATCTACAATCATACCATGTCTCCGCTCCTTCCCCTCCGAGAAAAAGGCAAATGTCTTTTGTTCATGTGTACCACAAATCGCAGTCGGTTGGACACGGGTGTGCAAAGGTATGAGCTAAATTTAGTGTTGGTATCAAAAATTGGTGATCGTAAAAATCAGAATATTTGTTCTGTCGTTCAGGTGTGATTTTTACGACCGTGCCCACCTGGATTCGCCACAATTCCTTCCCTAAAGCTGTAACGTCCATTGTCCAGAAACCAATTGTCCAAACACAATCATCATTATTTTAGAATACGAGGTAAAGAGTCGATATTCTTCGTTCAGAAGTCAACCGTTAGCCCACCACACACTATACCTTCTGACTCCCATCCGCTGCAATATCATTTGATATGGAATTCAAACTTCTGAAGAGTCATATTATAATGTATAGAATCAATATTTCGATCAATTTCAAGCTTCCGTCGAAGAAAAAAAGCTAAATTGGCTCAGAATCGTAGAGACGACGTACCAGTTTTGCGATTATCTACGATTTGGCCATTACAAGAAGTGGATTATTGATGTAGACAAATGCTTATGTACCCTTTACAGCTCATTTTATGTATGTTATTAAAAAAGAAAAAAGTCAGTCAGTCACTCAATAGTGTCTGATAGTGAAGTCTAGAAATTAAACGAGTTTCCTTGCATAATTCGAATACTAGGACACTGCTAATGTTTAAATTTCACAGATAGGACATACGTGACATAATAATTCCTGCAAAGTTCTACAGAATTTGATGTTGGCTGTAAAATTACAAAAGGGATACACTACCTTTAAATGAGTCTAGTATTGCTAATCCTTTAACAAGATCTTCACGTTATACCCTTTTAGAGAACAGCCCCAGAACTCTACATGTACTAAAGTTTACTCCTGTAATTAATTAAATTAAACATGTAATATGACCAATCCTTTAACAAGAACTTTAAGTAACCCCCTGCAGCCGATAGCTGTTGACAAATTTCTCTATGCCCCCGATTTGGAGGATAGCTCGCGCCAAGTAGTTCACCTACTTAATCGTCTGTCAGCGAATGAGGAACAATTTCCCCCTTCAAGATTTGATATTTCCGAATCGTTAACCCTTGCAGGCAAAGAGTGAAAAGGGGATGAAGATGTGAACGAGAAGGAGTAATTCTATCTCTTTAGGTGATTCAGCATATAAGTTGATATAAGTCAAATGGAAAAGGAGTTGGGAAATCCTATTGAACTATTCTTCATATTTCTTTTTGCTTTGGTAATGAGACAAATCATAGTGAGAGCGAAAGTTTAAAAACATTTTTTTTCCCCAAAGGACATGAAAATAAAGCATTTAGATTTCATTTCCCTCCTTCCAAATAGTAAGTATCTTGGCGTATAGTTGCTAAACCTCGATCACAATACTCTAAACATGCATTTTATAGGGCACTACATTAATTTAGTTGATTTCTCGAAAGTGTTTTAGATCGTGCTTAAAATACTTTAACAGTAACATGATGTTTAGACCGAAGTGGGCCGATACTCATTTCACTATAAGGAGTAAAATGTGTCAAACTGTTTCAAGATTGTGTTATTTTAGAATCGAACTTTTAATTGAGGGCACAAATACTGCATCTCAAAGGGGCCAAAGGTGTTAAAATGCATAATTGATGATTTAAAGGTACAGTTTAGGGATTCAAAGTTTATTAATTGAATCTTTATTCATTTAATGGTCAAAAGGTGTTAATAATGGACCACAGAAAATTCAATAACTGCACCTATTGCGGCACTTGTATACAATATATTAAGGGTTTAAAGCTGATGACTTGAGCCTGTATTACTTCGTGGGAATGGAAGACCTACTGCCACAATCTCGTTCACGCAATAAAAGCTTGCAAATGTACCTTGAAGTTGTCCGGGTTTATTCCCGTAGCAACGGCGACCTCCATATCGTGACGAAGGGCGAGAAACCGTTCCCAACGGTCTTCAACTTCCTCCATATTGTGTCACCAGGTGAATTTGTGTCCATGCACGTTTACATCATCAACTTCTGGAAGTTCTATAAAGTGACTCATTTTATATGACGTGATACCTGATGGATGCGAGATATGTTGGAAACCTGTTCGCTTTGACGGAGTGATAGAAATGACTGGTCTATGGTTAATAGTGACAGTGACATTGCGGATCGTTCACATCACAAAGAGTTTCATCTTATTATAGGATGATTGCTCTTATGTTAAAGAGGGAAAATGAGGGGGGCAGACAAGAAGCATATGCCTAGCTATACATATTTATATATATGTTTGTTATTGTTGATGTTTTGTTGATGATAAGGATGATGATGATGATGATGATGAGAAAGGTATATAGGAGACAATGACCTCTTTGGCTTGAGGTTTAAACTCGTTCCTTCACCCTAGGACATCGGCCGATTCGTGAGGGAATTGATGACTTCCGTCAAATGTTCGAAAGCATTCGAGAGCGATAAAAAGGGGAGGGGAAGACACAGACAACAATGCTCTAGAAAAGTGGTGATACATGGTGTAAATTATAGCATAACAAGGGAAGACATGACAAGATCATTAAAAACAGGACCTTTGAAGACCACATGAGGTAGGAAGATGTGAACACACACAACGGGCAGGCACGCAATACACCCTCCCTCTCTTAACCCCACACACTCGGATTATAGCAATACGAAGAAAGGATGGAGCTCTTTTTGAGAGGTTGTTGGACTGTAAATAGAGAAATCGAGAAATTTAATAAGAAGGACATTTACGATCCCAAAGAGAAGGATAAAAGAACACATGTACAACAAGATTTATTTTTTCAATTAAAATCCTAACCCCTTATTAATCAATTATTGGTTTCGGCATTTGATGTTAATAGTACTTGACTTAATAAGTGGATTATCCACAGAGTAAGCAGGTGCATTCCATTGTTAGGCCACCTGTATTCTATTTTTCCTATTTCAGGATTTATATTTTATCTTTTATTTTGGAATAACACTTTGTGGTTGAATATAGGGTCAACAACCAGAAAATTATAATGACATCTATTCGATACAAATTCGGGAGGAGGGTTAAAAACAACTTTATTATTTTGACAAAACTCATCATGCTTATAGCGGATTATTAGTTGCTACATTTATAGCACTGATTCCGCATGCAATATCCTGAACACAATCAACTTGTAAAACTTCGACAAATGTCGGAATGTCGGAAGAATGGGAAAAATTACTCGTCGTAAATCATCTTCTTTTCAACCCCCTTCCCGCAAACCAGGGAGGGGGCAATTAATCATATTTCTCCCCTCTTTTTTTACGGGGGCCTTGTACTAAAGGACATTTATTATAGAATATTTCCTGTAAAGTACTTTAACTATGTTAACGACGAGAGTGGTAGTATTGTCATGACATCCTTCCAGTTTGATCCTATACCTTCACGGCTTACCGCAACGATGACAATTTATTGCTCTCTCAACTGCGTGATAGATGACATTTATTGCACTTCTGACACCGTTTCTTCGAAGTTACGGCCGTATCGAAATTTCACATGAGAAATATTCTTTTTTGATTTAATACTTTTCAATTATGTTATACATCTCAGAAGGGGTCGATAAAAGTGTACAAGGAGGATTAGTCTCTTTGAGGTATAGAGAAAATAATTTCTCTTAATGTGATAAAGTTCAGGCTCAATTTTAGGAGAGTCCGCGACCTCCAAAAAGGATAACTTTTCACATTCATGCCGTGATGGCAGTTATGTGTACAGGAAATAAGAATGACTGTCGGCGTCAAGGTTACGGTTAAGGTTAAGAATGTGTTAACACCCTGCAAACAAGTGATACCAGATAAAAGGTGAAAGATTCAGTTTGAAACTATGCATACAATAATTTCGGTGATGGCACTGATAAACACCTGATCCATTTGCACGTTTCGTATAAGACGTGGGTTTACAAATAACGATTATCAACTAAAGTATTGTTCCCTCGAGTAGGAAATCATTTTCACCCCCAGATATAGCTTTTTCAAAGTGTTCATTCTCGGTTTTTAATAATAGTATATGATTCTGCGTCTATATCTTAGTTTATCTCTGTCTATTTTTGTCTACGCCTCCTTCAACTCCCCCCCCCTTCTCTCTCTCTCTCTCTCTCTCTCTCTCTCTCTCTGTCTCTCTCTCTATCTATCTCTTCCCATCACCCTCAATAAACATATTCTTCTGGGGCATGGACCGAGTCCATCATAACACCTCTGTTTGCCAAAATAGAATCCTCTGTTATATTATTTTTTCTGAGAAAGTCCAGATATGGCACTTTGCCACCTCCGTCCTTGCTTTAAAAAAATATATATGCAAATTTGTGTTTATTGTGATCCACTGACATGTCCTGTTTTAATCAATCGGTAGAGCCTCCTTGTTCAGCATCCTGTTTGATTAATGACTTCCGATCTCTCTTCTTTTCCAAACTTTAATTACGAGGTTTCAAGAGCTACACTAACTACAATTTCGTCTTGAATGATGATGTTAAACAATGAAATGTTTAATTGATTCCTCTTTTATGTCCACCTAATGTATACTGCAACTTGTAAAATATCAAATCAGCAAGGTGAATTACATTTTTAATCATCTTTAAACCTCCAGATTGCGCTAAAAATCACAAACTGAAAACTAGGGGGAATGTAATTGCAGAACTTCTATTCAATGGGAATATTAAGCAATTATTACCGCATTTAATTCTTCAATTTTTGCTTTGAATTTACTTATTTTTTATTACTGTATTTTTTACAAAGTCTCTTACATCGTCTTTCGAAATTGTCATGTTTATTCAGTTTTGCTCCATTTCTTGATTAATTTCTTGATAAATCAACAAGGTAATCAATCTTGAATTTATTGCCGATTTCCATATTTTGAAAGATAATGACATTACACAATGCCTTTACCAATTGCTTTATAGCATATGTCAAAAACAAGTTGATCACAATTAGAAAAGATCTCTGTCATTATATTTTATGATCCCAAAAGACGCAGAGTTACTGTCTGGTATTTCTTTAAAACGGTGTCAGCGCATTTTGCGGTAAGCGCAATAAACTTTTGAGGAGAAAAACCCTACTGATATGAATCATAATCGGCGACGAAAATATCGTCAACAAATTGATTTTATGACTTGAGTGTCACGCACAGGCACATTTTTGGGTGATATCCTACACGATATGTAACAAGGGCAACTAGATAAAGGTATACAAATAAGTAAAATAACCAGTTATGGTAAATATGGAAAATAAAAGAACAGCTCTTGTTTAAAATGAAAGGAAAGCCTTTTAACCCAAGTTTCAGCGTGAAATCAGGCAGTATAGAATACACCCTCTACATGATAAGAACAATTTACAAAGAGGGCATGTCATATTTGCAAAGGATTACAGAAGTATTCTGTAATGCATACATGAACTATACAAACATTCGATGACGTGGAAAATGGAGACATAAAGAAAGTGGTTGTAGCAGAAAGAGAGAAAAATGCGTACTAAAATTGTAATTTTATTGAAGTGTGACGTTAGAAGTTAGATACATTTGAATTGCTTTTGACTGACGAGTGGACATAATCTGATAGCGTTGAAGTCGAAAGAATCTGACCAGTGGACATATCTCCATAGATACTCATGTTGTATCATGATCTCATTTTTTTTTGCAAGGAAAATGTATGCGTCAAAATGGTGCCTATTCTGTAGCCATTCTCCTCGTGCACACGAACCGAGTTAAGCTCATAGATCAAGGATGACTGCACTGCTATTGTACTTTCAAACCCCCAACTTGAATCCACTTTGGTCAATGTTTTGAGAGGGATTTAAAGAGTTTGGTTGGGTTTTGAACTTGGGAGTTCAAAGAGCCGACGACTCGAAAGCAACATCGGAGGGTATCAAATTTGCCCAAATGAGGAAAAGTGGTATCGAATCACGGATCGGAAAGGGTTCTTACAAGGGGTGGATTACCACTTCGCGGAGGAGAGGGGTATCAAGTTCATTCTTGGCTGGAATGCGTCACCAGCATTCTTACCCCTCTTATAAAACTGGTATAGAGAAAGGGTATCAAGTTTTAGGTGTGGTATGCGTCAAAAGGGGAACAAGATGGAATCTCTCTTACCCATCTTTCATGTCTTTGAGGGGTGTGTAGGACTAGGGCAAAAGAGGTAAAAGATAAATGCCTTCTTACTCCTCTTCTAAGATAGTTCTAAATGTAAGTACAGTTAAAGAGCTAGGAGAGGGGTGTCAATTTTGCGCAGAACTGGTATGCGTTACCGGGGGTGTACAATCTTATTTCTTACCTCTCTTTTCGATACTTCCTATAAGTTTGGTTGAATGGTGGAGACTATAGGATTGGGTGTCAATGCCTTATTACCCCTCGTCCATATAAGTTTTTTGGGTTAAACTCAATCTTTCTCTCATTTGCAGCCAAAATGTCAGTAATATTATGGATGTCAAAATGTATCACACAAGAACAATGGGAGGGTCGCAATAAGCTGTTTATGGCATCGCGCCTGGTAACATGTCCATCCATAATCCCTTGATATACCTTTCATCAGTTATTGGCCTTGTCAACTCCAATTTATTAAGGTTTTGAATCAAGTTTACGTCATATGGTTCTCTCATAAGCTCTAGTAATTAATCTTTAATATGAAACCGTGTTGATTGGGCGTTGGTTGTTCAATTATTCCTTCATGAGCGAACTGTGCCAGGGAGACAACACAATGCTCATCTGTTTTATTACCTCTACGGACCTGACAATTGTATAGCCATGAACATGACTCATGATCTTAAAGTAGTGAGTTAAACTATATTTCCTAGAGACCAGTTTTGTCACAGGAGGAGGTTGATCAACTGGATTCGTAGGTACCGATTTCTTCTTGAAACCCAACTCGTGTTGATACAAAAATCGCAACACGCCGTTCATTAGGGTTGCCGCACATCCGCGCATTGACAAGGGCGCACACCTGTATACACCCCGCAAGCAACTGGTTACCTTCGGCACTCGCAACGCACTGAAATCATATTCATACAGCCCGCTGACAAACGGCTTAATCCCATAATGGTCACTTACACTTTTTCATACGTATGGGACTGGGTGAGTGAGCAGACGACACCAGGTTGGATATTTGGGAGTTTATTCCCGCCAAGGAAGGGAGATTTTGACGACGACGGGTGTCAAAATCTGTTACGGATTCCCTTTGCGCAACTGTCAAAATAGACTTGGGGTGTGGATGAAAGGGGGTTGTTCCATGGGTGGGGAACTTTTTAACGATTGACCACCTTGGTCACTCCTGGGGAAAACTATATATTAAGACCTTTAGATTCAGCGAGAGAAAGAAAATACCTAAAGGTTGTCATTGAGAAAAAATGAGGTGAAAGTTCGAAGTCCAGAAAAAGTGTGTTATACCTTCTTTGCTGAAAATTAAATAACGCATTACCCATTACAGTTTTGAGGGCTTAGTCTAAATAGAGTTGAAACACAAACTTGAATATACTCATGATCATTAAAATACATGTTTCCTTTAATCCTTGATCATAACCCTTGGTGCTGACTTATTTACTTTTATGATTTAAAAAATGAGAAATTACAGAATTTCTAAATCCATAAAAGTCAAAGAGAAATTTTGCTCTGTGGCATTTTTCGAAATCAAGACAATTTCAGGAGTTAGATTGTCACGGCCTTATAAAAGCATTAATGTCCACTCTGAAACATGACAGATAAACCAAACCGATGTATATCATGGTCACACAATTCAGTTTTAATTTTTACGACCGAAATTGTGTAAACATGTCAGAGAGAATAGCATGCTTCTACTTGATGGACTGGATTAATTGGATTCAATTTAAGGTTTAATATTTTCAATATCAGACATCGCCATGAATTCCAATTACATAGCTTGCCGATGATGCCACATGGTAGGTCATTTATGCTGATATTCGATGGCGGAGTGCAAGTTCGCCCATTAAGGGGGGGGGCACCGGTGTTACCCGGAAAATGAAATCAAATTTACAAGGCTACTAATAAGGGGTGAGGGTTGGGGGGTAATGAAGGTGGTCCAGGACTCCAGGCCTATTTTTTCCCCTCCTTCTTCCCTTCCTCTCTTTCCATTTCCTTTTTACTTCTTTTTGTTTCCTTTTATTGTTCAAGTACTCGATTGGGGGTACAGGGGGCACGTTCCCCTATTACTACGCCACCGCTGATATTGGCATCCCAACGAACATTTTAATAACATCGTGCGAAAGGTCACATGATGTTTAATGTCCATGTACCTCGCTGCTTTCATGTAGGCGTATGTTACAGCTGTCTGTATAGAGACATATTAATCGGTCACGGAGCTATATCAAAGAAAGTCGGCTTATGAAAAAGAATAACCACTACGACCTCAAGAACATGCAACCACCTTGTCAAACACACTACATTGTTTTGAAAGGCGACCGACTTGATAGATCAAACCCAAGCCACACGGACGAGACCAACACCGAAACGACAATAGACCATAGAAGAAATGACATTACATCCACCTGGGTAAAAGTTTGTCGATTCTCGGTGGGTCTGGAGTCGGTTCGGCGGTGTGTCTGGTGTATCACGGTTCGGAAAACGTCATACGAAAAGTACATGTCACTCGTCCGTGAACTTCGATGTGATTGAGACTTCTCACACTCTTCAGACAATTCGATTCTATTTTCCCATATTCTTTAATCAGACGATTCCTTTGATCCGTTCTTTTTAATGTCAACCTTCGACTATTGAGTTTGGCGCTTGGGTCTCCCCACGGCTTTTGATGAATAAGCGAACAAATATTGATCTGAATGTATCCATGTCTATAGCACTAAATCAAACCGTTAATAAGATCAAGCACCAAAGTCAAGTGTAAGCAATAGAGGCCACTCAAATTCTTGCAAACATTTACACACGACACGGTGTTCCAAAAAAAAATCACAAGAAAAAAAAGTGAATGATACTTTATCTCGCTTGAAAGCTAGAATACGTAGTTTGTGTAATGATTGCTAAAAAACTTGGAGATTTCAAAATATTTTCTATGTGATTATAGATTTAGAGCTAACATGATTAAAGACTGTCCTAATTAACAGTTGCAATATCTCAAAAAGGAAATCGATATTGAGGTTCAGTAAGAAGAACAGAAGAATGCATAAATTATGCGAAGTAAGAACTTTTAAACTTTTGTGTTCATTTTAAGAGTTAGCCTGTCATGTTACAAACATTACAAATGTTTATGGAAACAAACATGTGAAAGTAAGGTTAATCCAGACTAGCTAATAAACGCAATTAATAATTCATTAATCATAAGCTATTTATGTTCAATTATTCGAGAATGTCATTTCATTGGGTGCATGAAATAGTTGACGGTGAAACACTCAACTGTTCTGTGTAAGGTTTTGCTGACGCACACTGTCCTAACTGTAGAGGTGTAAACAGAAATAGATTATTTCTAAAGTCAAGTTTGCACAACCACGTGGGAATTAAACGTATAATTCATCACGATGACTCAAACTTTAATACACAGGGGACTTGACTTCACCAGTGGTGCGTTATGATTAGTCAGTTACTACCACGTGACTCTTGAGACTAGAGTGAAATGGCCCCTTATCACTCTCTCTCTTTCTTTCTCTCTCTCTCTCTCTCTCTCTCTCTCTCTCTCTCTAGTGTCATTTGCAAACTTCTTTGAGCAACAATGCAACAAGTCCCTATAATTGTAAATTCACTTTGCAACGGAGACACCTATAATAGCAAAACTCACTTATCGGTCTAGCATTAATCTTCAAACATAGTTAATAAATACCAATTTAAGAGTTCAAGGTGATAAATATTAGCTAAAAAGTGTGAAAATTATCCAAAAGAAGTACTGTAACAAAATAATGAATATTTTATACTGGATAACAACCTGCGAAACCTTGGTGAACACCGCTATGATTTTTAGTCAGATTACTGAGCTTTAGAGTAGATTCGCCGATTTTGTAAGAACGGTGTAGCACGCCCGAAGATTTTCATGGAAGAATCCGTATGATGTAAATGGGAATCCCCTCATTGGCTAATTGAATTGATCCTCAATTGCTCGAATCGCCTTTAATTTCCCAATTACTTAGAAATGAATGAAATCGACTGAATTAAACTCTCCCCCTCAAACGTCGCCAGTCTCGCGTTTGTTGTCTGCGGAGGAAATGCTACCGCCTATATAATTTGGCTGATTTGGCTAAAATAACCATGCTGAACTCCATTTCTCTCTCTTTCTTCCCTGTCCACTCCCATTATTGATTTACAACTAAATGCATTAATTATGCATCACGATATGCTATTTAATTTCTATATTTGTCAAATCGTCTGCGACGAGTCGAAAGGGCGTGAACCTTGTCTTGAATGACCTTGGTTTACGCCTTTCTGGTTGTCGGCAGACGATGTTAATATTTAATGTGGCTGGATTCATATTCCGTATTTCAAAGCTTTATTGTTTGCTCATATATGTACTTTTTGGCAAGAAATCATATCAGTGATTCATACATGGCTTTCATAAAATCCAACATTACTTTGATGTTAATCAACTTTGTCAAATATCAATAATATTGTCAAACTGGTATAAGAATCAAATGAAATTTTATTTCGAGTTCACATAGCTACTTTAGCGACATCCAATAAAACGAGGCGAGTTTAGAGGCATTGAGAAACGTACTTTTGATTCAATGTAGAATAAATTCAATCAATCTGCGTTTTCAGAAAGGTTTAGCTGGAACCAATATTTAAAATAAAGTAGTGCAAGGCTGTCTCTTTGTACCGATATGAGTAACGACTGGTGAGGCAATTTTACAAGGTCCGTCTTTAATCCAATAAGAATTACTTTAACCAGGGGCCGTGGATTAATTACGATACCAAATCGATCAATTCTTATAGAATAATGATTCTTATTCACTTTTTAGACAAAATCCGTTTAAAGAATAATTGCCATTATACGTAACTGACAAATGTCAGGTTTCTGCCAAGAAATACATGCGAGTCCATTGCTGCTTGGATGTCAATCAGAGTTAGTAGAGAAGACCTGATAGAATCCTTGGCGAGAGAGCTTTAATCCCTCAAATTCGTTTTTGTAATGAATCGTAGCTAGTCAGACAGGGATGACATACAAATCTAAATTTCGATTAAAGTTCCGTGGAATAAGTTAAAAGTAGGGAGGTACAAGTTGGTCTAGCGCTGGTACGTTTGCTTGGTCATCTCTTTGTCTTCACCTTCGCTCTTTGGACAGTGGTTTGAAACAGAGTCTTTTCTTTCAGATTGGTGACATGTATGTAGTAGGAAAAAGAGAATAAGATCAAATACCAATGGCACCTTAGGAAGGTATGCTATGGGAAGGCACCGTGCATGTTACATCTTATTTTAGATATCAACATCTTGTTGGCGCTTGTTGGTCACAAATTAAACAGTAAAATAGGCCAGTTAAAGAGATTCTTTGAACCCGACACACATAATCTCCCTTACAGTCTGTCATGAACGAAATGCTCATGGAGAAGGATACGAAAATGTCTTCACTGTTATAAAGCGTTTGGATGCATCTTATGATTATTGTTATATTGGATACTTAGCCAGTACTTTTCAGAGTGTATGGTATGCTTGAGAAAAGTTCGGCAGAGTGGGTTAATCTTATTATATTGAATCGTAATCCAAACAGAATAGTCCAGTCAATCAGCGCAAAACCTCGGGTGGTCCTTACCAATCGGCTGAAGAAGCACGCGATTTTATACCGAATTACAGGTCGAAATCTGACGGATAAATGTTGTTAGAGATTATGTAGCCAATCTCATAATGTAGTCCCACCCGTACGGATTGGTGTTATTGTCCAGTCATTTCATAGGTTCGTACATGAGTTGATCTATTCAATCTCTCGCTAATATGTGGAATTTAGGTAATCGGGCAATTCTTATCTGACCTTTGATGGATAACTGTGTATCAATACCATAAATCCTGGCGTATGAAAACTAGCAACATTAGTTCTCGATATATCAATTTACTAAAAAGAAGTATTCATACTAATAAATTAAAGCATGTCTTTGTTGTTGTAAGTCTCATTTTAATCTGCAAGGCGGTTTCTTCTAAAGTTACCTTTTGTGCTTGACATGCGCTTGTACGATTTCTTAAAATAACCAGTTAAAGTTATCAATAGGCTCTTAAACGAGCATCTGGAGACGTTTCATGTATGCGTTCTGTATACATTGAGGCATCATCTGAAACCTCGTCGACAATGGAGGTGTGTTGACAGTTCAAAGATGATTGCTAGAAATAGTTGTCTGTGATTAATATCAGTAATATTTATTAAGTATAACTACTGTAATAAAGTGTCGTCTAAAAATATATATCTAGGTAGGATTTTTATCCACTTGGGACAACTTCTTGATAATTTTATAGAATGTTAACGTATAATGACCAAACATCTTTTTAAAGACTTACTACCAATTTGACAGTTGTCAAAACTGTCGCTTTGACCATTAATACTTAAAGTCGGTGAGACCACCAAGACATTTATCATGTTTTACATGTGTATGCATATACATATCAGTACCAACAGCCACTTCAGAAAGTAATTCTCTTATACCAACCACAATGTTTATCAAGAAAACAAAACTGACAACGGTAATTACTGTTAACATGCTAACCTCTGGCTGCCTTGAAAAGAATGGATATTTATCCGACTTCTTCAATTTACCGCTGTTTTGATAAAATAACTGGAAAAGTGGACCTGATAGGAACTCAAAATAAAGCGCCTGCGGAGACAAATTGATCACACGTTGAGTTGCAAATAGAAACAAGTTTTCTACAATTACATTATGGAAAGGGCACAAAGTCTACTGTATGTGGGTTTATAGATCCGAATAAACTGAAATACTGCTGAATCGATGATTTATCTTATTTTCCATTGTGCTACTCTTCAAGAAAAATAAATTTAAATTCTAATTTTGGAGTTATTTCCTTCTTATACTGCAAGTTATACAACAAAACAAGACCTCCGTCTTATTCCAACATTTAGGAAGCCTATTGACGTGTTTTGAAGTTGCTTACAATTTTTCAGAACTTACCTCTAAGAAGGGCGCAAAGATGATGAATATCATGTAATTAAATGCACCTGTACATATTCTTGTTACTTTTTTAATAAAATCGAACATACAGTTGCCCGATGAAGTCTATATTTAATAGTATCTGTCAAATATTTTTCCCATTTCGTTTATTTAACAAATTGTTTTTCTATATTTTTCTTTCCATATGACCGACTGAACTTACTGTCGATGTTCTTTTCATTCTGATGCGATCTCGCCTCTTCATCTGCACACCGTCTGTAATACAGGTAAGTATTTTAGATACAAATTCTTCTTACGCGTAAAAGTTTCCAAAATATAAATTAAACATACGGATAAGTATAAACGTTAAGAGACTATGTTGGTGCAAAATCTGGTTATTAGAAGACATTATAAATGCATCTTTTACTCTAGACTAAAATTTTAGTATTAATGTTGAGAAGAAAAAACACCATACGTGTCTGAATTATCGGTTCGCCAGGAGTGTTGTAGTTATCTTTTGTTGATACTGTTTCCTCCTATGAACAAAATTAAAGTAATTGTGTGAGTGTATGTGCGCGGGTATGTGTGTGCGTGTTTGTGTGGGTGTGTGTGATTGTATATGTATATGTATTTGTTTATTTGTTTTGGCTTCTTTTTCTTCCTTTTTTACTATAAGCATAGAGACATTATAATAGTGTAAAAATTCCCGATTGAATGAATTAGTTCGTGACAAAATCTTTCATCTTGGTCCTAACCTGTGAGAATCTGGTTCGTATACTTTGAGCACTCTTATCATGTTAATCTAAAACTGCGTTTCTATTTCTCTTCCTCTTGTCTACGTTTGTTTAAAGTTGTATGATTTCCTTCCGTTTTCCAGTTCTACCACATCCACAACTGAAAACAGTTATCTATTGTCATTTTAATGGATTCTTTTAACCTGGTGGAACCATATGTAGATGTAAAGCGGTCTAGTTGAAAAGCTCAAGGACACTAAAAGACAAAATGGGATATTCTTGAAATGCCATTCTTCATTGCTGTCAGTGTAAACATTAATGTAATTCAAATGATAGAGTAAACGCGAAAGAGATCCAAATGTTATAAGGGAACTGTGTTAAGTACCATGGGAATTTGGCGTCCAATTCAAGTACAGAACACTGTGAATGGCACCTTAGTTTACATAGGTTGGTCCCCAAAACTGCCACCTTTAGAACTCTAGATCGATGTACGAGATCCGCTTCACAGTTTGATATCACACCCCACTTAATGAAGTCCTCCAAACCGTTGATTCCATCGATCCAAAGAAAAATAGAACTCTGGCAGATCTCAGAGACTCCTTTCTTCGTTACAATGGCACAATAGAAGGATTTTCTCGTACGGAGGGTGAATTCCTTTACGCAAATCAAGAAAACTTAGTGGGAGTCTTGGCAATATGTAAGCCCATCTACTGTGGTAGACTTGACTCGTAAAGTAAATACTGCTATGAATGGATTGTGCACTTCTTATCCCTACGTGTACTTATTGCTCAGTTGTCAGCTTTCATATGTGTTCAATTCTCTTTCCGCCATTCAATCTGAAATATCATTATTTAAATCTTCTGGCTTACTTAGGGGAAAGCTTTTTCTTTTATTATATATGATATGAGAACACACACATATTTTTTGTGAACTTTCCAGTCATTTTGTTCCTCGCATCTACAAGATATTGTCCGAAACAAAACAAAACAAATTAAAAGGGTGAAAGTCATTTTACAGTTCCTCCGTTGCGACAGGGACTTCATATTTCATCAGTTCAATACAAAAACGTGTCAAAAAAGAAATGCATTTAAACTTATTTTCTCAGGATAAAAAAAACCCACACGAATATTTTTTTGTTTTAATCCACACGAATATGTAGGCCGCTTGGAAAAAGTTGGTGTGTGGGATGCTGATAAATTAGCCCAATAAGATTGTTATTCATGCTTGGTATTCGCTATATTGTCTGTTCTCGTGTATATTTCGACTGTTTGTATAGTGCGGTTATATTAGTTAAATGGCATTGGAACACCTTGGTTCGTATAGGATTACAATATGTATAGCTTCGAGAATCATCCCATCACTACAGCAGCTTAAAGGTTATCTTGCAAGGTTTTTTTGGCAAGCTACTGTATGTTACAATCATGACAATAGAGCTGATAATTAAACCACGTATTATTATACTACGCTGTCTGTGTCTCCCCACAAATCATGAAGCGTGTACAGATCGATATTGTAGGGCTAGTCCAATTCTTCTTGGCTATCAGGCGTTTAAAATCCACACATTTATCGATACTCTGATCGATGGGAAAATAAAGGATGACGGTGGGCAGATATGTGTCACAGGTCTGTGCTGTAATGAATAAGACATGAATTCTTCGTGCCAAATTAGTCGATGTTTCCAACTAGTCTGGAATTTAATAAAAGGTATGGTGGGGACAATGGTTGTTGTGAAGAAGAGTGAGAAAATAAAATAAACAAAACACGGCTTTTGTTTTAATTGACAGGACATTAAACCCCGACAGACAAATACTGTTTATTTTCTGGCTCCAATAGAGAAGAGGTGTTACAGTAGATATAAAATACTTTTTCAATTGCAGAATAAGAAAAGAGCGATCATTAAATGATATTTCGGGATGTACAAATCATGAGGATATTGGTATTGGTCACTGACTTTTAATATTGTACATTCTTAGACTACAACGATTCCCTCAGATCTAGTACATCGTATAAATAATGTATACCCATTTTACAGTAAATCTAAATCTTGTTAATTGCATGAAAAGAGCAATCATGGCTGACATTTGTTCGAGAAGTACACATGATATGAGAACATCGGTGAATCTTTAGCAGCAGTTTCTTCTGATCCAATACCTTCTTGAGAAAGACCAATTGAATAGTTATTATTATATATTTATATGGGGTGATATGAGACCTGCCTCTCAGTCAAGGATAAATTACGCAGCGATCCCTGTCCGAATGGAGAGTTGCGCTTGTAATAAACGTAATGTCCTGAAATTCATCTTCCAAACTGAACACTTGCCTTCGTCAATGGATCTTTCTTAAGTTACGGCAAGGCCTGAAGCTCTAGCGATTAATCTAATCTCGTTTTAGTTGAATTTAGTTTCCAATTTAAAAAAGTATCATAATAATGATGTTTAGTTTCCCATTGTTATACTTATACTAATATGAAAAACTGCTGATTCCACGCACCATACATCTTTTAAATTATGTTTTGATCAGAGAATATGTGCTTTTTTATATGATTAACATTTTCTTTAATTCAAAGGCACGTACATGTAACTTGATGCACCAAAAGTAGAACTCTGTGATTATGTTTTAAATTAGTTATTGAGAAAGTCATCACCGATAAAGGTCAGATGCTTCCATGTTGCACCGATAAAGGAAAGACACTTCTATCGCTTTCGATATTTAAAGAACTGGAAGTGGCAACGTCTCATAAAACTGTCTGCATATTACCGGATTACTGTTCACCTTTAGCTAAATGTGCTGCCGAAATGTATGCTCGGATTAAGTAAAGAAAGTCCGTTAATAGTTTAAGAGTACAACGGGTCCCGCTGTTTCGCTCTTGTTATAACCTGTCTTTGCTAAGCCGATTTGTCGCATTCACAACATCGTTGTCGTGTCAAAGATTATCCGGGGTAACTTCCTAATACTACAACAGGAATTAAAGAGGGGTGGGAGGGGTGCCGACAATGACATTGAAGGGTGCTGGAGATGTGAAATACAACTATTAGTACAAGATAAAGTTTTTAAGAAGCATTAGTATTATGTAGAAATAGCGATTTTCCACGTCTAGCTGTTGTGTGTGTGATTTTATGAAAACTTAAAAACATTCCCCTTGAATTTAACAAAAACGTTTTATATGTTAACATTGTCTATTTATAAAGTTAATTGATGTCAATAAATATAAAAGTAATCAAGTTCAAAATTTACGTTATTAATTTAAACAAATATATTGTAGATCACCAAAACACACATACCTTCTAAAGTTATATCTACATTATATCTTGGAGAATAAATAAGCTTCAGTGGCTGTAATATTTGCAATATTGACTCTCGTATATGTTATTTAGATACGTTACATTTCCCTGTTTTAACGTAATTTTCGAAAGAAATGGGAAGTATGAAAGACAAACTAGTTTGAAAACCAGTTTGACAATTTGTAAATGAAAGTGCGATTTCAACACCATTACAATTTCAAACAAAAATTAGGCATTTGCCACGGGTTACAAACTACACACTTCTTATTTCTACATTAAAGTTTTATGACGTTTTAACATTCCCACTTTGTCACCTTTCTGTTTAGCTTCAAAGCTTTGCTTCACCAAAGAGGGGAAATCTCTAAGCAAATATGGTTTTCTCCCAATAAAGCATCCAAGGGATAAAACAGCTATTGGGTTACTCTCTGTAAACGTAGCGGTTCTTTTCAAGGGAAGAATCCTGAGATTTATACCGTTTAAGGTAAACTCTGTTGGTGAATTAACCAAACAAGTAGGTGATAATGTTTGTTTTGGGGGTTTGTTTGGGACTGGCTACTGAGTAAGTCAGATGAAGCATTTTGATCAAAGAAGAACGAATGGGTTTGGTTACATGTAATGTCCAGTATGAAGAATTGTCATACCGATGACTACATTTGTGATATAAATGATGTGGAGATAAAATGTCGTGACAGATTCTTTTTAAATGTAAAGCGATGAAGATCATTCTTCAGAATGGTAATGATGGATGGGGTGATAATTAACCTCAGTCATGAAATTGAAGTCTGTGTGTATATGTTTTGATTTACATCAACAAAGATCGATGCTTCTTCTTTGGATGCATGATTATTTTCTTTTATTTTCTTCTTATAAACCAATACAATGTAAATATAAGAACGCAAGTGAAGAATAGATGAAGAAAGGGAAAGAAATTTGTAAAAAGGAAAACCGAATGAAGAGTAAAGAGGTTAATATGTACCCATTACGTATTTCATAACCGCAGGTACTTGTGGTGAGTTTGGGTGAGGGTTTTTTCTTCTTCAAAATGCCACAAGCTACTGATACATGCAAACACAAATAAAGAATCTAAAGAAGTCATGTTTCTCCAAATCTGTTTCGATAAAAGCTTGCAGAAGTAAATACACCAGATTAGTCTAATGTTTCGATTTGTGGTAACATTTATATATCTATGTATGCAGCTCTTTCTGAAGTAACATTATAAGATCTCTCCTTGTAAATATTCCATGTTCCCATACTGTAATAAGTCCATATCTCGTTATAATATGTCGTCTATTCTCACGCAATACCACAGACAATACCAAACACCATGGAGTATCTGCATTACGTTGGTTTATCATCAAACAAAACGAAATATTTCACACCTTTTTACTGAAAAGATTGATCAAATTCACCACAAAGATTATTTCGTTGCTTCAAAAGATTTAGTACTTTAATCCATCATTGGATTAAAATCTATTTATGCATGATAATCCATGCACGACAAAGATATTCTTTAGTGAATGACTCATTTTGCAATATCTTTTTCTTTACATATTTTGAAAGGTTTACTGTCAAACATGCAATATATTTTCCTTCAATCTACCATGACAGATTGCGTAGATGTAATTTTGTATTTCTGAAACGTCGCGTGTTCAAAAGCCATTCTTTTTGCTTGTCAGGCGAGTGTACTTTGCAATCTGTTAGTTACACTTACAGTGGATAATAGTGTCATATGTCAGAGAGTGATTATAGTAACAGCGTTAGTGATAGCGATAGTGATAGTGATTTTAGTGATGGTGATAGTGACAGAGATTGCGACATTGATAGTAATAGTGATTATAGTGATTTTAATTGATAGTTTACATGTCCATGATCCATCCTGATACTTCATGAGGATATTTTTATAGCGTGAATAAAATTACATAGTAGCCATGCATTTTTCACAAATAAAAGTTCCACTATGCCGCATAAATGAATCCTTTAGAAACTCGCCCCAAAACAAATCGGCAAGACGAACTCGATTTCCACCTTACTTCACGCGATCTCGCAGTAATAAGTGTCTAATGTCGATAAAATGGCTAAAGGGGGCTTCATCGAGATTGACAGACTATATATTGGGGAAAATGTCTATTAATAAATATCTTCGCATCGCTTGAACTCTTTCTGACTATTATTTTCTTTTTAATATGTCACCCGAAACGGGCATTTCAAAGATAATTTGTAGTTTGTTAATGCCCTAACTCTTTTCTTTAAATAGAAAATTGTCTGATTTAAGCTCATTGTCCGGAGCATATTTTGACGAATAGTTGACACTGCCTTTAAGCTGTTCTTGTTGCTTGAAAGTCAGTAGGTGTGATGAATAGAACAGCGATCCGGAAACTTTGTAGTCAGACAGGTGCATTGCTCACGCCGATAAAGTTTATAAACTTGGGATATTTGTTACAATAGCATGTCGGCCCTTACCGCCACCCCTCTCTCACCCCAAAGGGGCTTTTAATGAACCCCTGCCACGCCGGGATGCACACCAATGGGCGCTTGAAGAGGAGAGACGGGCCAATATCGGAAAGGAATGCTGAAAAGTTGATATGATCATAATGATGGAGCCAGCAATTTTCTCTATGAGTTAGCACACCCGGTGTGGAAGCTATGCGTGTGAAAAACCTGGAATCGTGCTCTAAATACCTTTCACGCTATGATAGTGAATCTAATTACGGCTTCCCAACATAAACAGAATGTTATGGGACAAATTAAAGTCAATGTAGGTAGAGAGTGCACATTTTTTTGCGAGATCTGAGCATAACAATGGGAAATCTACACATCGCTGCAGAAAATGCTTAGAAAGGATTATGAGACTTTAATTTCTAGAACAGCACATTGTAGCAAAACCGTCATGATAATAATTACAAAAGCTACATTTGAATCTCATATATATCCATCTAAGGGGGTGTGCCTACGAAGTCCTAGTATTACCCTAGCTTTAGCCAAGCAGCTCTTAGGCACCGAAAGCGATGGGGGAATCCCTTCCTTTATTAGGTAATAATGTACTTCAACTGTGTTGAGAGTGGCAAAGGTAGACTTATGTCTTGCCGTTATAAGAAATTAGTGTCACGAATGGGACTTTAACCGCGAACCATGTTATCCATAGACCAGCGACGTATCCACATCTCTACGAATTGCACAGAAAAGTATCATTTCCATATCCCGAAAGACATGGTAGACATATCCCATCAGAAACATATAATTACATAAATACTGGCTGCCTGGTGCTGTCTCTCTTTGCTTTTGCGAACTCTAAAGTAGGCTCTGGACGGTTTTTAAATGTTGAAGTTTCACCTGTCTGACTTAAATAGTCGTTTCAATTCATGCTGAAAACTCTGTTAACCTCTTCGTATGACGTCAAGGCTATGACTGCGCAAATTTGGAAAACAACATTTTCTTTCTCAAAACGGTGTCTTTATGCTACCTGATATTTACTCCAGGATGACATTGTCTATTTGGGAAACAAATGCACAATGCGACAAAGGATTTAACTCCGTACTTAAAGGTACTATGTCCCATTTGCAGCCCCCAAAAATGAAAAGGTTAATTTCCAACGGCATTTGAAAGATAATACTTATTTAGAACTTCCCTAAAAAAGGGGGTTTGAAATGTCTTTGAGTGGGACAATAACGAATATTAGTTGTCGAATCGACTTAATTGATACCAATACAGTAAGTAATAGTCTGATTTTCAGACCATTCTACCGAAGGGTCGTACGTTTTTTGCTGCGCAAAGATTCAATTAGTTTAATTTTGGCCATTACAAGAAGTAGGTTATTGATGTAGACAAATGCTCATGTACCCTTTACAGCCCATTTTATGTAGGTTATTACCAAAGTGAAAAAAGCCAGTCAGGCACTCAATAGTGTCTGACAATGAAGTCTAGCAAGTAAACGGGTTTCCTTGCATAATTTGAATATTAGGACACATCCACTGCTAACGTTTAAATTTCATAGATAGGACATACATGACTTATTCATAATTCCTGCAAAGTTCTACAGAATTTGATGTTGGCTGCAAAAGGAAACATAGTATCATTAAACACCAGAAGGAGAGAAGCTGTGATGCCGGCTGTGATGGAGGATAAACGTTACCGTTGCTCTTTTCTAAGCAAATGGTGTCTTCTTTTAGTTTTGAGTCCTTTGAGTACCATTTTCACTTTTCGGGGGTGTTTTTGTCACTTCAGATACATGAAGTAAATTAAAGCCCCCCCCCCCCGTTTCTCTTTCTCTATCGTTCTCTCTCTCTATCTTTATATCTCTCCCTCTCTCTCTCTCTCTCTCTCTATCTCTCTTTTTCTCTACCGTTGCCTCTTTTTAACCTTTGAAATGTGTAATCGCTTATAATGCTACATTAGTTAAGCATATAATTAAGGAAGAAATTGGGATCTTAACAAACACCTTCTTTTAAAAATCTATATGAAGTTCATGCTTCCTCATCTCCGTTTACACGAAATAATCTCAATATTCCATTCTTCCACCTAAAACATTCGATTTCTACTTTTAAAATCTATTTTAATCTACTCTTCGATCTTTTCACTTAATATGATTAAGTCCCATGCCACCACCTTTGTATACTCCTAAATAAAGATCATGGCCCTTTAAGCTTTGGTTCTTTGCAATCCTGCTGCTTCTTTAAACCGACCAACCGGTGTTTTTCAATGATAACATATTGCTTTCTGGTGGTTCCTTTGGTGTTCTAACCTAATCCTATTTGTATGTCTTCGTGGGCAAGAACCCGTGAAGAATAGCTTCAAAAGAGAAGTCTGTGAACCGCGAATTACTGGCAAATAAAGACAACAAATAATATTACTGGTTTACCTATGCCATGCACGGAGAGATTATTGAAGTACACGCTGGATTAAATTCTTAAAGGTTTTTAGTTCTTCTCTCTCAAAATGGAATTCAGAAAACGTCTAGAAAACGTGAATGTAAAGTGCTTACATTCTGCCCTGCATGTGGAAGAATGTGGCCATGACCGTAAAGGTAACTTGTAAACGTGAATATTGTGGATTATGATTAGCTTTTGTTCGTTAAGAAAAATATTGTGACAATAGTTAGTAATGACATTCGTGAACTTTACCCTTTTTTTTTATTATGGATTGAATCTTCAGTTGTGGAAAATAACGAAATCATGTCACGGGAAATTAACCGAAAAGGGTGTCATCAAGAAGTCAATGCCAGGTTCATGGAATGGAATGATGAAGTAGAATCAAGTCTTTTTATAAAGTGAATGAAATCGCATATCATGTCTCTTCGCTTCTCATCAAAATTCCACATAAATGCATTCATATTGTAGGAGGGGTGCAATTAAGTATACCCATTGTACGTGCGTGTCAAGGATAGAGATTATTTCAAATTGCCTCCCAACAAATAAAATAAATAAAAAGATTTTCCCAAGTAACAGCGGGGTAGCATAATTGACAATGCATCGAACCACATCAAGGCTTGGTTCGTATTGGCATTACCACCTCTTGAGTCGAATTCAGAGGTAAGAAAATATGTGAAATAGTAAAAGAAAATTGTTGATTTATGTTATGCTGGTATTGCCAACAAATTATTCTTGGGGCGTCGTAATACAAGGTGTGGTATCCTTGAAGGAACAAACAAAAATTGCTGTCTAAATTAAAAAAAAACTAATCGTGTGAAAAAAATGACAAATTTATCTAAAACATAAATCCAGCAAATACTCAGCTAAAGCAAATGTGTGTCATAATCTGTTGATTTTTTTTTGTCTGAGAGATAGCATGCATTTGTCGATATCTTGTAAAACGTGTCTTTTGTAATACATTGTGTCACGTAACATAATAAATTGAATACATTTTGAACAATGTATATGTCTAGATGGATTTTCGCATACTCCATGCATATTTATTTACCCGATGATTTGTGTTGTAATTGATCTTTCTTTTAAACACAAATATGCATTAAGAGTAATTCTTTCCCTTATGTATTTTGGGGGTATTATTGGTCTTTTAAAGGAACTACCGGGCGCCATTACTTTCAGCAGCCCTTCGTGTCCTTTTTACCTATTAGAAATGAAAATAGCTTCGACGATCAACAAAATGTTTGTCTATTTACTTTATTCTATGATCCTCTTCGCGATTACATCTCAATTCTGTCATTTGAAAGAACGCTTCTCTGTGAGACCTTCAAATATTTAACCTCATACAAATAGCCTACTTATCCTTCTTCCTGGTTCTCGAATTCACATAACAAGCTACATCCATGCTCAAATTGGGGATTTAGGGGGGAAGAATAATTTCGACCCACCTCAAAGTAGAAAGAAGGTGTCCTATAAATGTTACTATCAGATTGTCAAAAAGTTCAGGTGGTACAGAGAAGTACAGTTACCTCGTTCCTAACGCCATCATCCTCATATAGCCCGAGGTTCTGTATCAAGAGTATTAATGATATAAACCCTTTAACGAGCCCAAAATAATTTTGCCCATTGAATCTCAATCAGAAAATTACAAATTGTCATTTTCGTTCAATCAAATATCCGTGCAATTTGTTGCAAACGATTTCGTCAATTGTGATCCAAAAGTGTGTGCCTTTGGCGATTTGAGTGGCGCGATATTCTGTTGGAGTTAAAGGCAGAGATCGGATTGGAAGTCTTGCAAAACTAACACAAATAAAGTACGTGGTTATAATCCTCGATGGGAAACTACGAACATTGCTAATGCAAAATGGTAACATGCAAGTTTTTAAGCGAGATTTGTCTGTAAACGTGAAACAAAGTGAGAAGAAGATATCCCAAAACACACTACCATACGTAATGAATGCACAGAATTATACTGTGCATTAATTATAATGTCTAAATTCATAGTCCTCTGAATGTCGATTTCTCATAAATTTCTCATGAACGGCTTGTCAATTCATATGGATATAGTTTCCACGTTGTAAGCATCTCTTTCCTTACCGTCAAAATGTTCTACAGACTTAGTTTCAGAAGTGTGACTGAAATTATTTGTTGGTTTACAAGATATCTCTTCTAATTAAAGGAAATAGCAAAACCTTAACCTTCCTTTAAAAATCAGTTGGTGAAGAAGCACAGAAGATATTTTGACCTAAAAAAGAAACTGTATGGTGACACATTTCAGGTCCCAAATTCAAGCAATTACATCAAGAGAGCCAGACAGTGGCCTATAAAATCAGATTATGTGATGTGTCAGATACATGGACTGTGTCAATTGTGCTTTGTTCAACTTTGAAATAAAGTTAACTTTAGTTTAAAGAGAACAATAGATTCTGGTTAAGGTGAAATAATGTTTGAGCTTTTCCATTCTTTTCTGTAAGTATGAGAAGATATCATAGAAGAAATGGCCCCTGAAAAAGAGGGCTCTTCAAATGCCCTCCTTTGGGAATATCACAAGAGGTAGCTGAAATGTTTGGACCAACGTTCGTGCATCATGTGTGTGTGTAGTCCCATATACAAGCTTTTACGTCCAGCGAATGTGAATTTGAGCGTATAGGTCCATGCTTTGAGCAAGCCTGAGTTATAATCGTCTTTTCATTTTGATGATCCCAACACCTAAAAGTATACAAGTATACACCAATCCTTATGTGCTATAATTATAAGCAACATTGCGCATTGCTTCCATACAGTTTATTTTACCAAGGCAGTCACAGTCATTACCAGAACTCAACTTTAACTTTAAATTAAACGGATATGTGGGAAGTCGTTAGAATATGATTTTGAAATGAACAGGTCGATAAAGTTGTTGAATTAGTTTGCTTCTGGCTATCGGAGTCGCCTGGCGGAACAGCTAACGAACCACGACCGTCATCCTAAAAAAAAAGAGTCACATGTGCAGAGAGCAGGTGAAGGGAGGGATGGGGGTGAGGGTGGGGGAGAGAGGGTGATGAAAAGAGTGAGGGAGAAAGGGGGAGATAGGGTGAAGAGAGAGGGGAGAGAGATGAGCGTGAGGGAAAGAGAGGAGAGGAGGCAGAGGGATGGCGAGAGTTAGAGATAGAGATACAAAAAAGAGCTGAGAAGAGAGAGAGAGAGAGAGAGAGAGAGAGAGAGAGAGAGAAAGAAAAAGTGGGAGAGGGGAGAGGAGGCAGAATGGTAGTTAGAGCATGGACGGAGTAGGTCCATGGTTAGAGTCACAGAGAGAAATTGAGAGACGAGAAAGGGGGAGGTGATATAGTTTTTTAAACAATTAAAAACATTTAAAGAGAGAGAGAGAGGGGGATGGGATGATAGTCTAAGAAAGAGGAAGGGAGAAGAGCAGAGCAGAGAGCGCGAGAAAGATAAAGAAAAAGAGAGAGGGAGAGAGCGAGAAGGGGGGGGGGGGGTAAGGTTTAAGTTCCGGTGCCAAGAAATAAGACTATTGTCATGACTATGAAACTAACAGCATGTCCCACGTTGAGTGAACCGAACACAGTTCTGACAATTGACATTCTTTATCTCTGAACAGTTGTTTGTCTGTGGATTTCCATATTTTTGGTCGAAAATATTTTTCATTGCAATTTCCTCTCCGCAAATATGGCAAATAATCAAAATTCCGATAGTGCATTAAACCACCAGACAGTTAACCATTCTCTGAATGTAAAAGGTGCTTTTAAAAGTTATACCCCTGGTGCTGTTTTTCTCGCCTCCTCTTTGTATTGGCCATTAAAAAGGAGACCACGTAATTACCGTTTGTCCCACCAAATACCCCAAATTTCCTTTTTATATCCTAATATTGCCAAATATTTATCATTCACTGACAAATAATTTACAATGCTAAGCTATGCTAAGCAATGCTATTTTCTTTTAAAGCCTGTACCATTCTGCGCCTAACTTATCTTAAAGGTAAAGTGTACATGTTAAGAATTTGCTAAATGCACTTTTTAGAAGTTTGTCTCATGATTTTGAAAAGTAAATTCTTCTAAAGTTCGATAGGCCACATAATTTATTTAGTTGATAGCGACATATTGCTATGATTTTTAACGAGGAAAAAACTGGCGTGAGCATATTGGCGTTTAGACCACTTAAAAAAACACCCTTTAAAATGGTATTATCCCGGGAAATTGGGATCGATTCTTTGGAAACGCCCACGTTCAAGGAATCAACAAGGGAAAATATAATGTACAAAAATGCAAAAGTACATAGCCCTTTACTGAGCTATTGCGAAAGAAAGCTTGCGTTGTTTATGGTGGTTCTGGTGACACAAAATTACCATACAATAGTTTTGGTTGTTTGTGGTTTGTTGTTGACATCGTTACACAGAATATTTACATATAGTTACATTTCATATTTCATTTCTTACAAATAGTTATAGAGTTAACACAAAATGTAAAACGATTCGCTAGTATACTCTTTGGAAAATTTTGGTAAGGCACTGATCCTCATTACCAGGTCCCTCGGAGAGGACTTAAAGCCATCAATACCCTGGTTGCTTACTAACAAGCACATATTTTCACAGCAGTCAGGTAGAACGAACAAACAAACCAACCCCCTAAAAAATAAAAATGTCCAAATACTGCATGCTTTTAACGCAAAAGAATTTCAATGACATCAACTAGTACTACTTTCACTGCCTACTTTGTTCTAGTGTTCTCAATAGTGTTCTTGAAAATAGGAGGATGGATGGGTACATGCATGTACCTACCCCCTTTCATCTTCTTGGGGACAATTTCGGAAACGGGATAAATCATCGGCTGTTGATTCAGTGAACCTTAATGACATCGACCAATCTCTTTGGACAGGTCCCTCTGGGATCGTTGTCGATTTCATGGATGGTCACTCACCTGATCCGGCAATCATTGACCACGACATAAAGGCTGCGAGCAGACGGTTCATGGACGATCAACAAATCCCTCTACTTTCTCTCCTCCCCCCCCCCCCCCATGGTAGACTTAGGGAGTATAGAGATGTAATTTTCCTCATCCCCAACTTTTTCTGTCTCTATCTTCTTATTTTGCTCCTTATTTCCTTTCTACGTATTAGTTCAGCCTTCTCTTTTCAACATGCTAAATCAAGTCGTCTCTGCAACGGTAGCTGTTCATCTCCTTGATCAAAAGTGGTATAGCAACAGAGGGCACGCTGCACTTGCCTACATCAAATGGCGCAAAGAGAAGAGGGAGAAAGAGAGA
This sequence comes from Strongylocentrotus droebachiensis, assembly GCA_035222895.1. Taxonomy (NCBI): domain Eukaryota; kingdom Metazoa; phylum Echinodermata; class Echinoidea; order Camarodonta; family Strongylocentrotidae; genus Strongylocentrotus; species Strongylocentrotus droebachiensis. The sequence continues at coordinate 131,137 of JAVYIG010000087.1, forward strand.
GAAGAGAGAGAAAGAGAGAGAGAGAGAGGGGGGCAGGGAGGGGCAGGGAGAGAGGGAGGGAGGGGGAAAAGTAACTAGAAAATGAGATGACGGGACCCTTCTCTAACCTTCCGCATAATCGTTGGCTTTACTAACAGACAAAGTGCCCCCCTCCCGATACCAGTGCCCCTTCAATGGCTGGACCCACGTACGCCACAGATACACACCTTCATATTCTATACCCCCTCCTTTCTTTCTCTCTCCCTCTCTCTCTCTCCCTTTCTTTTGTACTCTCTCTTTCTCATTCTCTTTATCCCACTTCTTCATTCGTTAAATTAAATTTTCTTTTTCGACTTCTTAGTTACTAATTACGAACATTCTGTAGGTTTATTGATACGCCCTTTTTTACTGTACATAACGCAATGTTCATGTTATCGGGATTTCGGATGTTTTTAATATTGCTTTACTTTACGTTTAAAAAAAATTCTCATTCAACAAACTGGCCTTTTACCAACCAACAATGATTCAGGAAAAGAATAACGGGGCAAGCCGAAAATATCAAGTTCACAGCCAACTAACCGCTTTAGACACCAGCGGAAGGAGCTTGTTGGAGAATTCTCTCCCTAACTCAATAAAAACCGACTCCTACACCTGTCTCTGTCTTCATCTCATTAGTCATGGTTGCTAGGATACCCGTCCTAAAAACTCCATACATCCAAACAAAAAGGTATGATCGGTAGTTTGGACTTTTCACGATATATTTCACATACAGTATTGATGAATAACATTTTTATAGCAAATAACAGTTTTATGTATTGATGAATCAATTCTCGTCTATACTACGCGATGATTTTAAAAGGGTAAATTGCCTCTTGATCCAATATTAGTCTAATAAACAAAACGGGGACAGTTATACGATTGTCTTGTTTTCATTGCATTCTTAGGGGAAGAAAATCATATTTTTAGTTGTTTCCATCATGTTGCCGATTTCAGAATAGTGCATCTCTTTAGTTATCTCTATATTCATCTCTCTCTCTCTCTCTCTCTCTCTCTCTCTCTCTCTCTTTACAACTCTCTTCGTCTTCTCATTCCCATCTTCCCCCTAATTCATTCACCCTATATATCCTCCTTGTCATTTTTCTGCGTATCTCAATAAAATGCCACTTCACCTGACGATAATCTGCATACCTTTGTCTCAACATTCGTTTTCCAACTCCAGACTATTAAGATCCGACATCAAATGGTCAGACGATCGGTCAAGTTTATGGTGTCGTTTATTAAAATTACCCTAATAAATCATGGTCACGAAATGTAATCATAGCAATATACCCGTTGTATTAGAAAATGTAAACGAAAGCCGGTGATTAAAATGTTACGACAGCGCCCAAGACGTGCCCAGGCCGTTTGGTGCCATTTCTCGACGCCACTAGATATACTTTATAAATGTTTTATGAAAATTGCTTACAGGAGGTTTCAGAAAAAGTCACGTTTGAAAGGGATTTGATGAAATAGTTCCGTATCGAAACGAAGATATTGATATCAAACTCGGTAAAGTAAACCTTATTTATTTTCCTAATTCATTTCAACTTCTCTTCCTGAGTGATGTATTCTTTACCCATCTCTCTTTAAAAAAAATAATGGGTATAGCGAGTTGTAATGGGCATTTCGATGGTCCCATCTAGTCATCTTCAGTAAATATAATCAGACAGCTCAATTTTTCGGCGATTATAAATATTGAAAATAAATGAGGAAAATCAATAAACTGATAAATTCTTTACTTTTGGTTCTGCATGGCAATCCTCAGGAAGGGGGGGGGGGGGGGTGTAACGAATTATTCGACATCATATACACTTCATAGCAGACACTGATTTTTTTTGTGATTGAGGGTGTCGGGGGACATTATTAAAGATAGATTGATCTATGATGGCTTTCACAGCCAGGTCGAAATTTTGATTTATGTCTAGAATTTATGAAATCATAGTTTTTGACACATAATTGCATACTAACGATGTCTAGCATGTCTAGGTCATGGTTATATTTGATCGGAGTATTCCTATTTTTATTTGACGGAATTCGACCTCCGTTCGACACTTAACGTCATCCTAAACGTTAATATGGCTACAAGTGCATCTTGGTGTTTATTTTCAACAAACCCAAATTTGGCAAGTAAAACAAAACATGCTTCAACGATAAGGTGTCCGACTGGTAAATAATCATAAATTGGGAGACAAAAATTGTTATGGCTCTATTGACCAATGTAGTATTCTGTCTGAGTGAAAATGATCACCATCACTAAGCGCCATGCATTTTTTTAAACGAATTTTCGTTTAAATCTTGTAATGTGAAACTCTTTCATGATCCACAATAAATTGATACCCTTCATTCACAAACCTCAAATACTATAATTTTTAAATGTTTTTGTTTTTTTATGAAATAAAGCTCCATGTCGGGCAATTTGAATGGTTGATATCTCTACAATCAGCCCATATCATCATTACAGAATGACTTTCGCAATCAGATCAGTCGTCTTTGCATAGGTATCATACACATGTGGTCTACATTGTTCAGATCTGTATTTAGAGAATCAAAGAGATTCGCGTGGGGTACATTCACAATGGATGTAATGCGGAATTTTCGTATCATCACGCTAATAATCTTGTACACCAACCAATGACAATGCACACCGCGACCTTGGGTATATAGCATTGTCAGTGATTAAGCAAATAATTCAATTTCTATTGAAGAGATTTAGAATGTTTTTTGACGAGTTCAAACCACTCAACCTCCATCTGGGCTCTCCTTGGGTTGAAAGCTAGGTCACGGAAGTCGAATTGATGATACCAATGGCGCCACCAACTTTGGTCAACAAAATCATAAATGAGATTAATTACCCCCCACAAAACCAACGCCTCATAATTTTAAGAGCCTTGGTTTTCACTTGGTATCTGATGTTAGCCAAAGATGCGGGTCAGTGTTGAAGGGGATGCAGCTAAATAGGGGGCAGCCCATTATTCTTTACCCTACACCCTCCCACCCCTTTAGGATTAATGCGCTATAAATCATAAACGGTGAAGTGGTCTGGGAACTGAATGGCTCTTGGTTAAAACCAAATCAGTATTTCAGCTAAAATTAAAATTACACGCACGGTTCCAAGTCTACTAGTCCTTTTGTGATTTTGATTAGTTGGTTGGTTTTACCTGACTGCTAAGAAATCATGTGTATGCTTGTAAGTAAGCTACCATAGGACTGATGGCCTTAAGACCCCTCCAAGGGACCTGGCAATGAAGATTAATGCCATACCAAAGAGCACCGACTTGGTTACGAACCCGGCACTACCCGTTACACAGACCACTGTATGACTGAGACATCGCGCCTATTCGAGTCGCAGAAAAGTTGTCAGAAGCTAAACAAGACCAATATTTTAGTCTTATGGACTGTCGGTCTTGTGAGCCGTCGGTTGTGTTTGCTGCTAATGATGATAATACCTTTACAAAACCTTATTATCTGAATAAATCTACTGGGGTGTCCCACTCAGTGGGCGCCCTTGGACGAGACCATAAATTTGAACTACTGATAGTTTAGAAATAACGGCTTGCATCCTCAAATGCTGCAATACTGTACTTGGTCCTATACCCCATATCACTTCAGCAGTTCATGGAAATTCAAAATTTCTTTAATACTCAGTAAAAAAAAAAAAAAAAATACATATCCTAAACTAGATCATGAGCTCTATTGCTTAGCAACCTCAAGCTTGCCCCGCAAAAAATTGGTGTCAAAATTCAAACATGAAATATGACGATTGTTAATTTACACCAGACGGATAGGTCATGAACATAGACTCAAGATTTGTATCAGAAAACTCCAGGAACTTAAAACAACGTCTAGAGATTATGGAGAAACATGTACATACTTCGATGTATATGTTAGTATTTGTGAGCGCATTCAACTAAAAAATAAAGCGAAGTGGTTGTTAACAGAATACTTCGAAATCGATTTGGGAAATTTGTCTTCAGCATTTAATAGAGAAAATTTGGGCAATTCCAGGCGAGATGTAACCTCATTTTCTGTGAGGATTTAACATCCTTGAGTCGTAAACATTCTTCCATTTTGGAGACTTCTGAAGAAAACGAATTCGTATTTTGCGAGCTGTTTTGCCTTTATATTTGAAAATTGTTCTGCTAACTTTTCGGCAAATTTCCGATAAAAAATGGTACTGCGACGTCCCTGATGATGATCAGTTTAAATTATTAAGAAATATAGTGAGGAAGATCATTAGGACAGTTAATGAAGAAGAATTTTAATCGACTATTTAAAATAATAAATACAATATTAACTAGTACTCCCAAAGAACATTATCAAATTTGACAAAGAGAATCTCACAAACAAATTATTGCAACTGACCCTGAAAGTCATCGATTACAAAACGCCATTCTTAATATATAGGTCATGTATTGTTGTCTACTGCGGCTGTGTCTTCATTGGCTTTTTGTGCAAAATTACAAAATTGGTGCCTGATTAAAAGCTTTTATATCGACGGCATCAAATGGTTTACTAAAATCGCAGATTATTGGGGGTATATAGCGGCTTTTAGTAAGTATTGTAGTCATACCATTAGTTCATATAGGTTTAATAACAACTCACGTTAACTGCACGCTGTTGAGTGTTGCTATGTCAGATAAGAATCGGGTTATTGCCATAACAAGCGTCAATATATAATTGCACGATACCTCTTTAAAGAGCGCTTAGTGCTTACAATAAATGATACAGGTATATTTTATAGATAAAGCATGACTAAATTAACGGAACAACATGAATTGTAGCTATTTTGACCAATTGATTTTCAGTTTAGCTTGTTTGTGTACTATCAACTTAACTCTCAGAGATTACACGAACTAATTAGGATTACTTGACCACGAATTGAAAAAATGAAAGGAGCAACAGGAAAAGAAATGAGGGAGGGAAACCAAGATCTATACCCTCATTATAGGAACAAGAAAAATCGAACTAAATTCATTTGTTTTCTCTTCAGCGGTTGTACATGGATCTATATCAATTTACCAGGAGACAGGAGAAAGACAATAGTAGTTTTAGTCTTTTTTTCAACCTGTACCATGGTGTCACGGTTGTGGATTTTCAAAAGGATGACCCTTCAAAGAGCGATGAGTGAGCGGCTTCACGCTCTATAAAAGAGTATTATTTGGAGGATAGAAGCATTTCCGGTCATTTTGTGTATCTTTCATGACGCGGGGATGAGTTGGTTTGTCCAAGGTTTTTTGGGAAGAGTGGTGAAACCTAACTAAGCAGAGCCCTTAGAACTTGGAACTTTAAATTACTCCCTAAGTAGATTACTATAATTCACTAATTAACCTACATAATGAAGATAGTCATTATGTCTTCTTTGGTCGAGGTAACCTCATCAGTAGGTCGATTTAACTAGTATGTTCTCCCTGAGGACCATGCATTCAATACTACTATCATGATTATCCCGGCTTTGCCTGGATACCTTTAGATGATCAAGGTTTTAAGGAATTTCTTCCACCTGGGTTCCCCAGTACTTCACATGGGTAGAGACTGGCAAATATTAGATTAATGTCTACCCAAAGGACACTAGTGTCGTGTGTGAGCTTTATAGTTGTTTTCCTTTTACTTTTTGCATTGTCTAGCCCAAACTGGAAAGATCACGATGTCTCTGTGGTAAGGCAGTCAATGTCTGGGTCAATGCGCTCGTGCCCTTTGGTAAATGACTTATCCTCTAGCCCACGGAACCTCCGCGGACATTCAGATGTGTTTTGGGGTATAATTACGATATAAATTCAACACCTCCCCCTGATTTGGGGGTTTCTAATGCTTTAATTGGTTAATTGCAGTAATATACGATTTTTCTAGACCTATTACCGCGAACGCTATAATAAAAGTCAGACGTCGAAGCATAATGGGCTTCGACCCTCATTGAAAAGAGTTTCCCTTGCAATCATTATCTCTCTCTTTTCCTCCCTCTCATGAATGGCAGGGCGTTGAACCTCTATCATTTCGTTGTAGCACATGCATGTCGTTTTATTGATCACATATTTTTTCTCGAATAAACTAACCGCTAATTCGCGATCGATGCCCAACAATGCTGGCACTAGGAGTGTCTTTTCCTGTGCGATCGACGTTTGATGATGATACTTTTGTTGCGGTTGCCTCCTCATCCGTACAACCCCTCGTTAAAGTCAAATTGTGACCCACACACTGTGTGTGACGGAGCAATAAACCAATCAGCTGATAATGTAGCCCTTTCGATTTTTAAACAAACATGCGTGGTTGCTTTGTTTTCTTTATGTTTCCAGGCCTTGGACTGGATATACACCTGTATATTAAATAGTCTGGGAATTGATTATTTACGGAAATATATTAAAATTTCACGTAAAATAACTAAAGCTCTTTGCTATGGTTGAACTTAATTTTCTTGTTCAAGGTTTAAAGAGAAAAACCCGTGAACGTGCTTATTTTTATGAATTCAATATTATTTTGTACACAAAGTTATGTCAAAGAACAATATTTCCTTAAATAAGATGGGTGTACCGTACAACTTGGGCTAACACGATTAGGGCGTCAGAATAACCGCATTCCTTACTATTTTAAGTCATTAGAGGCCTCTTCTCACAATAGTTGTTGTGCTACATAATACATGTTTGCTTCATATAAATGGCCTGAGATTGAGCAAACCGAACAAACTAGAGGCATCAGTGAACTAATCAGTGATCCTTGATTAACATCATCTAAATTCATTGTCTCCTTTCTTATATCCGATGTTACCAGGTTCCTTGGAGCCGCCTACGGAACAGCACAGGAACCGGTCGAGATCCCCTGCAAAGGCATCCCCAACATATCCGGCAAACAGGTCCGCTTCTGTCTGAAGAACCAGGATAAGATGCCGACGGTCGCAGAGGGCGCCTATCACGGTATCGAGGAGTGCCAGTTCCAGTTCCGAGGGAGAAGATGGAACTGCACCACCATTGACGGTGACCAGTCTGTATTTGGCCGCGTTCTGGACAGAGGTGAGTGGACAGACACGTTTGTATGGGATTGCTTTTTGTTTAAACACCCACGCACACAAAAGATACCCAGGCCCCCAGGCCCCCCCCCCCCAAAAAAAAAAAAAAAAAAAAATGTAACAAGACTCGTGCAGAATGGACAGAATGTTCACCATATTTGTATTTGTATTTTTGTATTTATTAATTCAACCATAAAATAACATCAAACGAAATCAATAAGAGTATACCAATTTAAAACAGTAAATAAAACGTAGGAACACCGGAAAGCAAAATGCCTGTAACATGGTATCCCAAAAGAAGAAAAAGTGAAGAACATTTAAAGATTTAAAATAAACAAACAAGACTACATGCATTATCCAACACAGACACCCAAACGCCGAACCCCCACAGATACACTCACACACACATGCCTGGGACTTCAATTTAAAATATAAAATATAAAAGGGGGGGGGGGGTCACATATACATAATTGATCATATACATGCATAGTTATATATCCATAATATTTCATTAGAGGGAGCCCAATAACATTGACTTGTACAATAATTTAAATGGCAGCATTTTGATGAATCTTGTTAGGTAACTAAAATCATGATGTTAATAATGAAATATGACTTAATGAAATATGGCCTACCTGTCTGCCTACTAAGTTTGTAATATGATCATTCATAGACCATCACCATTGGCATTGAGAGCAGAAATAGTACAAAGGCAGATTTTTTTCTTCTTCTGATTCTACGAAAGCAGAAAAGCAGTCTTTGAAATTAACATTAAATATTTATTTTGCTTTTATCTTATGTTGCAGCATCGAGGGAGACGGCCTTCGTCAACGCCATCCTTGCAGCGGGCGTGACCCACGCGGTCACGCGGGCATGCTCGCGCGGTGACTACCTGGAATGCGGCTGTGACCGCACCCACCGCGGTCCACCGGGCGGTCGAATCGGCATCGTGCCGAACTCAACCTGGCGGTGGGGCGGCTGCAGCGAGGAGGTGTGGTACTCCATGGAGCTGACGAAGGACTTCTTGAAGCCGACCGCTGCCAAGAGAGCGAGGACAAAGATGGACCGACATAATACGGATGCAGGAAGAAATGTAAGGAGCTAGCTATGATCGCCGCTCAGAGCCGGAAGGGTGTTTTCTCATAATTATCATTTTTAACGCAGAGTTAACGCCCTTATGGCTTTAAAACTACGTTCAATGACAGTGGATAAAAGAACACACATACATCTCCTTTGGTTCCCCTTTCCTCATTCGTTTTTTTTTCTTTCTTCTTTTTAAACAAAATTTAGTCAAAATCACGAATATCTTCTATTCTATTTTATTTCATTCTTATTTCCTTTTCATTCTTTAATTTGATCATTCAGTCGTCCTGTGTGGATATTCTTGGCATAATCAAAATGATATCAGGCTTATTAGGAACTTCAACTACCTGCACTTTTATCTTTGTTAAATCTGTTATGTTCAATGTGATCATTATTAGTCAAGTGACGCAAGTCGTTTACATAGAGCAGGGGAAGAGGAGTGTTGGGCATTATGAAGTTACGAATTCTATTAGTATTGGCGTCATGTCCAAGACATGGGACTTGCTCGGCCTCTACCTTCTGTTTCAAATTTCATTCAAGTTTCTTTTTTTAAATAATTATTCCTGCAGGCTGTCCTCCATAACATGGAACTGCGTTGCAAGTGCCACGGTGTCTCCGGAAGCTGTGAACTCAAGACCTGCTGGTGGGAGATGGCCCCATTCAGGAAACTCGGGGACGCCCTCAAGACCAAGTACGACATGGCTGCAGAGATGGCTGTCGAACGACAACGGAAAGGTCGGACCTTTGTCGAAGAGCTGGCACCTCGCTACGACGACTTCAAGGAACCAACGACCAACGATCTCATCTATTACGATCAGTCGCCCGATTACTGTACTTTCGACCCAGAGGTAGGATCATTTGGGACGCAAGGCAGAGAGTGTAACCGGACCTCGCACGGCATTGACGGATGCGAGCTGCTCTGCTGCGGCCGCGGTCACAACACGATGACGGTGGTGAGGAGAGAAAGGTGTGACTGTGTTTTCGTCTGGTGTTGCAAAGTGGTCTGCAAAGAGTGTGTTCGGGTGATCGACGTCCACACTTGTAAATAACGAGAAAACATGAACAAATGAGGACATATAAACTGACCATTATAGGGTCAAGACACTGACGATCCCGGATCGAGAGTTTTAACTTTTGATAATTTTGCAGCGGATTCTATCGACCAACCACCGAACCGTATTTCAAGCGACCAAACGCTCACGGTATTCGAACTATCCCGCCAATTGTAATTGTTTTTCAAGGTATTATACTTTGTTTGTAATATGCAAAGTTTCTATTGCTGGAGACATGCTGTATATGAGAAATGTGTTCCACATACAAGTAGAATATATCGAAGATATAACTCAAACATTGCCATTATCACTGGGTTTTATATTGGTGATATTTGACACAATTAAACTTGATATTTAACATCATTTACAAGTATGCAAACAAATTGTGGGAATCATGGAACATATAATTTATTCTTTCCTTTTTTCAAAATATTGAAACAAGCAATACGTTAATACTTTAGGTAAGGTACCTTATCCCCTTGTCGAATTTGTTTGAACCAAGCCACTGATCGAGAACAATGCTGCCGTAAGGTGGCGCTACTTCAAGCTGTTGAAGGGTGACATGAATTTTTACTCTGAGATGAGAATTTAGATAATTTTTTTTATAGAAAAAAATAAATATTGATATCTACTTGTATTTGCAATTGCATCAATCTACGCAAGTTTAGGCCAGCATCGTTATGTTAGTGTATAAGGGGGAGGGGTAGAATGACATAGATGTTTTGTTAAGGTTTAGCATTTATTTTTTACCTTTAATTCTAGTAATATGCACATCAGTATTACCCATTAAAACAGATACTTGTATTCATCGAGCCTTTTATTGAAATGTTAAATCAACATTTTCACTTTACAAGTTAGGTATTGTATATATTTATATATAATACACTAGGTTTCCCTGATCATGTAAATAGGCATAAGGGAAAATAAATAACTTGGTTTGAAATAAAATATAAACGATAAACCAAATTGGAAAGCATGGTCTTAAAAAGACAATTACATCACTTTATGATGACAATGCCTTCATCAATGGAAACGATTTTCTATCGTTATATGCAAATTTCAGTGCATATAAATTTTGCCTTATCGTCTGAATATTGTCGCTTCGATATCTGTAGTAAGACGGGGAAATATTTCATTTATCTACTACTTGGCTGTGCTCAATATAATGAGCAACTTTTAGTGTATATAATTATGTGGTAAATTTCGGTGCTCTTTAACGTAATAAGATATCATTATTATTTTTATATATTCATGGAATTTTTTCAGGCATTAGATTTGATGGTCTTTGGGAAATAATTTCACAATCGCAGTAATAACATAAAAAATGCCGATGTTTATGACAGCGGAATTGTATTCGTTCAAAACGTGTTAATTATGTGTGTGGGGGAGAATGGATGGTGGGAGGCGGGGGGGGGGGGTAATCCTACATTATTTGGAATGCCTCTTCCATCTTTTCACACTAGAAGATACATACATGTACTTATAAACATACTTCAACACAACAACCCCTTAACCCAAACACTTAGCTTAAATGCAGACATTTTATCATTTGAAATCGTTTTTAAAACACTTGACATGATGTCAAATAATACTTCTGTAAATTTATCTGCCTCTTGTTGAATATTACAATTAATATCTTTCTCCTTATGAATATCATTGACGTCATTATCAAGATTGCGTTGATAGTTTGCACTCAATTATCTTTGTGAACACTATCATTTGTATTAAAACTGAGAATGGTCCTACACGTTGGACTCTAATATATAATGTTTTATTATAATTTTATTTTGAACTTTATAAATTAATCACCAATACAAACCCCTAGCCCCCCCCCTCCACACACACACACACACACACCGCATTTATTATCTACAGACTATTTTAGAAATAAATGTTAGCTATTAAATAGGGGCTCTCTGAATTTTCTGCCATATTTTATGGGGCTATAATAGACTAGGCCCCTAATTGTTTTAATGTAGCTCTCTAGCTTAGCTAATGCTACATTGTTGGATATGTATATTTTCCTAAACATTAGGGTAAAATAAAATGCTGTATACTTTTTATATTTGTATGATAGTTGTTTTTGTTGAACTATATTTATATCGAAAGTTATATGTACAGGATAAACTGTTGAAATATGATTGTCAGTGATGGATTCCTCTTATATTGCATTTACAATCAGGTATTTGGACTCGTGTAAATAAATTGGTGTCAGTATAGAAAGATTGTACCGTGTTCTGTGGAAATGAATTGGAAAGAGTTGTATGTAATCGTGATTAAAACTGACTCCTTAAGAGTGATTTCAATTTCAATATCAAGGGCTTGTTTTTGTTATTCTACAATAATAGAAATATACTAAATGAATATGTCTTAATCAAATTTCTCATTAATTAATTTAGTATGCTATGATATTTTATGCTTACAATGTACTTGAAGGAAATTTAAAATTAGAAAGGGGAGAAAGGTAGTATTGAAAGAGAAAAGAGAGTGGTGGGAGAAAGAAAGAGAGACTGAGACATACGGACAGATAGACGAAGGACAGGGGGTAGGGAGGGAGGTAGAGATGGACAAAGAGGGAGAGAGAGAGAGAGAGAGAGAGTGAGAGAAGGGGAGAGAAAGTGTGGAAATGGGTAACGGGGTGTGTGCGTGTGGGTGGGTGCATGCGTGGAGAGGGAGAGAGAGATGGAAATTGTTATATCTTTTTTAAAGTGAGAGATAGAGAGAGAAAAAGAGAGAGAGGATAAATCTTAGAAGGGGGAGGCAATATTTTGTTTACAGAAAACAGATTTTGTTTCAAAGGTGTAACGCTGGAGTAAGAAAAACTACACGATGTTCTTATATTTACCTCTTTATTCTCTCTGTGTGTCTTCCTCTCTGTCTCCCTCTGTCTGTCTGTCTCTATCTGTCTCTCTTTCTCTCTCTCTCTCTCTCTCTCTCTTGCCACTTCTTTCTATCTCTCTTTCTATCTATCAAAACACACAAATGAATTTTGCTGCGAAACTGTAAAACACGAAACACTCAGATCTGCTGCATCTTCACTGACAAAATAGCAACCAACAAACAAACTTAGAAAAGAAAGGAGGACAAAAATCAAGCTTTTACCAGACGGTAAATAATGTAGAATACTTTCATGGCAGAAGCAACATATTGGAAAAGATGAGTACTATAGCTCAATTTTTTTGTATAGGCTAATTTTGGCGATTATTTCGTTTGATGTTTTAAATACATTTAACAGTTTCCGATAATGCTAAGCCTAATTATTTCCGAGTTATAGTTGACTTGTACCTTGAAAACATGATATCAGCCTAGCTTATGATGATGCGTATTGAGACATGAATCCCGCTAGAACTATTGTCTTGATCACGCGATGCAATTACTAATTGATCATTCTTGACGTTGAAAGTCCAGCCTTTTTGCCGCACATTTTGATAATAATGTAAGCTTGAATATTGCAAACTTTATCGTTGTAATATCTTATGTTGACATCTTGAATGTGTATTCAGACAAAAGAACTGTCGATGATTTTTTTTTCCTTCAATGAATTAGCTGATGTTTGTTTTAATAGCACTTGAAGACGTGATATAATTAGTTACTTATTTAGTCTCGGCGTCTCAAGTCCAGCCGTTGCGTTTATGAACAGAGCGAACACTATTTGTGACTCCACTCAAGTTCTTAAATGGAAACTATTATGGTGTTGACGGCGGTTAATAGTTTGTAGCAAAGCTGTTTTGCCAGCTAAAACTTTATGAAATTGCAACGAGTCCATTCCCCCCCCCCCCTCTCTCTCTCTCTCTCTCTCTCTCTTTCTCTTTTTCTCTGAGTCTGATTCTTTTCTATGCGTTTCCCCCGTCTCCTTCCCTCTCAATATACCGCCTTTTCCTCTCTTCATAATGTTTTTTTTTGTGTTTCCTCCTTTCTCTTTCTGTATTCTATCTTTTTCGTTATAAATGTCTCTTCCCCCCCCCCCCCCTATGTTTCCCCTCCTCATACCCCTCTCCCCTACCCGACACCCTCTCTCCCTCTCTCTCTCTCTCTCTCTCTCTCTCTCTCCCTCCCTCTCTCTCTCATATTCTATCTCTCTCTCTCTCTCTCTCTCTCCTCATAAATATTGGTTAATCATTACACAATCATGTACGTCTGGGGTACTAGCACTCGTATCCCAATGAAGAAGAAAAGAAATATGAGTGGAGAACGGTCGATTAAAATGACGTAGTTGGGTCCAAGGTGCAACCCTCTGCTGTATACAAGCCGATGCTGCAGTATGGTCTCGAATAGAAACAGAGTCGTGTATTAATTTGTATTCGTGTATCTTGCTTTATAAACCATAATAATCGTTACTATCCGTTGCTACAGAAATCGTGATAGGAGAGGGAATTCAATTAAATAATTTGTTTTCATTGAAAAGGGATTAACCTTCGTACTGTGATTGCATAACATTCGATATGGTACACACTAGATACTTTGTATCTGGATTGGAAAAGGTATACCACGTCTCTTTTACTGTGGGCATATCCCAGTTCGATGAACTCGCTTAGCTTTGGCGTGGGTGATCAGATTAATGTTCTTGTAACTCGTTAATGGCAGATAAGGAGCTGCGCCCAGTCAGGTTTTGCATGTGCCAACACATCCCTGGATAAGAGGTTATAGCTTTGCAAGCAGTTTCAGCTAGTCCAAGTTTATTCTCCGTTCAATTGGGCACAGAATTAACAAGGATATTTCGCTGAAGTGTGTGCGGTTATCTTCGAAACTAGAAGTAGCACTGCAGAAGGACTAAGCAGAACGCCAAATAGAAGACGAAAAAGAAGAAGGAGTAAACGAAGAAGAAGACGAAGAACGGAGGAGGAGGAGAAGAAGTAGAAGAATAAGAAGAAAAAGAAGAAGAGAAGAAGATTGTTTTAATCTCTTCTTCATTCGTACGAAAATCAGTTCAACGAAACCTTTCGGCCATATTAGGATTGTACTGTATTGATCAAGATCTCTAAGTTAAACGGTGGTGGTCGTTGTGAATATCATCCGACATTATGAGCTGCCTCCGACCACGAGCTTCGTCTTTTGACGAGGAAGACAACATCTCCATTGCTTTTGAAGTGCTACAACAAAAAGAAGGTGAGTACCCCCTGCATTACAAAACCAAGTGTTGTTTGCAACCATTTTAAATGTTTCCTGGCTGTTCTGTTAAATCTTTTTTCTTTCTTCTTTTTTCCGGTTTGTTTGCAGTTGTTTTGAATAATAACGGGAAGTTGTCATTTATGTATTTCAATAGTGGATCCTGGTTAAAAGGAATTATGTTTTGACCACCCATAAACAGCGGCGTATCCAGAAAATGACATACATGCAGGGGATTGGTGGGGCAGAATCCTCGTAAGATACGGGAGGGGGATGTTTCATGTGCCTTATCCGTATAGTAGGTCCATGTTTGTTTGTTTTTTGGGCCGCCCAAGGGGGGGGGGGTTTAAACCCCCTAACCCCCCCCCCCCGTAGATCCGCGCCTGTTTAATCTTGTGATTATCTTGTGGTTTCCAAACCACAAGATAACCAAAAAATACTTGTAAGATTTTCTTTTTTTTACCGTCTGAATTGGCTTTCACAGTGTGAATGCGGCTAATAACAATAAACACAATTACAATAATGATGAGGATTATTATTATCATCATCATAATTATTATTATTATTAAAATTATAATTGTTATCATTATTATTATTACTATTATTATCATCATTATGACTTATTAAGTAAGCAAATATCATTCCCCAAAACCTGGGGGGGGTGCATCCCCCTCATCCCCCCCCCCGTTGTCTACGCCCCTGGGTCCATGCCTTATCCCACCCCCTTTCCGTTGATTCCCTTCTATTTTGTTACTCATTAATAGTGCATGCAGCTCCACCGGGAAGGGGGGGGGGGGGTGAGCCGGGGCATGAGGCACATATGGACATAATTATGCTCCCCTCCCCCTTTCCGGTAATAATTTCAGACTTCAAACGGCACATGAAGATGTGATGAATCATTTTTTTAAACAGCGCCCCCTATATACCTAGGGAATCCTGGATCCGCCACTGTTTTATTCTTTTTGTAGCACGTTTGGGAGAAGGCGTGGCTTATACATGGCAACGACCCTCTACAAGATTTGTCTCTGGCTAAATTATATTCGATTATATCGAGTGCTAACAAGATATTGAACTTCATTATCACCAGCCGATGAAGAAGAAAAAAGTAATCTCTACTACCGATGCGTAATATTATTGTCTCGGGGACCATTTTAGGTATTTTGCTCCACATTTCAGTTCAAGCTATAATGGTGATATGACTTTGTCACCATCCTCAGGGGCGTACGCAGGGGGGGGGGGGGGGGGGGGGGGGTTTGGGGGTTAAACCCCCCCCTTTGATATTTTTATGTGTGTAAACCCCCCTAAAAAATCCTAGAACCCCCTCCCTTTGGTTTTTTTTTTTTTTTTTTTTTTAATTATAAAAAAAAAAATTATACCCACGGCTAACCTAAAAAAGGTGACCTTACCCCCCCCCCCAACGAAGAAAAATGTCAAATTATGAAGTTTCAAGACCCCCCCCCCCCCCCCAAAAAAAAAGTGTCCGCTTACCCCACGAGGCCTTGTCAAAAGGCTAGGTTCGAACCAACGACCTAAAGATGGGAGTGATTTTTCCTCCACAGTATTCCGCTCTACCAACTGAGCTATCGACGGGTGTTTCAAAACGTATTACACTCCATATAATATTCCGATTAGACACCATAAAGGTTGCATCAAGCATTTATTGAAGTGTTGAATCAACCATTTTAAAAACGTGATCGCTCCGTGGCCCTTAATGGTGATTAAACGTTTTAGTTTATAGAGTATATTTGCGTTCATCTATATAATTATGAGGAAAATCCCCCCCCCCGGGGGGGGGGGGGGGTGGACAGTGGTGGATCCAGGGAGGGGGCCTCTCCCCTGGGGAAAAAACACGTTAATTTTACCTTTAGTTGGTGATGGGTCCCCTCCCCTGGGCCTCAGGGGGGAGGGGTGCGAATTTTCAAATTTTCGAGGCCGGGGCAAACAAAAGAATAGTGTTGCTCACTACCCCCCCCCCCCCTTATTCACCGGCTGGCTGTTTCGCCGCTAAATATTTTCTCACGAATCAGGAGCCCCCTTTTTGGCCCCCATCCCCTGCCGCCGGCTGGATCCGTCCCTGTACTCGCATATTAGGACATACGGGGGTGTGCCGTTCTAATGGGTCAATTTTACACAAAAAATCCCTAGACATGGGTCCCACTTTTAATAAAATTACCAATAAAAATGGCTCCGATTTTTCAAAATCTCCAAAGTTTGCAAAAAGTCCAAACCAGATCTGGGTAAAATTAAATAGAAATAAGGCAAATTGTAGATACTTTTGTGGCTATGTAAGACTCGCCTCAGGAAAGTAAAGCTTTGTAAAATAGAGATACTATTAAACATCAAAATACACTTTGCGAAAATGGATGGCCTACAAAAGAGGAAAGAACAGGGGGGTGTACGTCGACTGCCCCCCCCCTCCCCCTCCCCACGATTGATGCACCACAGAATAGTATATTTGAATTTATTGCGAATAACAACTATTGATCATGGGTGAACTGCACTGTAATGCAGCCAATACAAAATACCAGGAAAATCTAGAACAAAAGCTTTACTTGTAAACCTCGCCTTGTTTGCAAGAGCGCCCCCTCGCATAAATCTTTGTACACTCTTTAGAACTTCTTCGCGTTATCTCCTAATATGCCGCCTCATATTTCGTATGATTGGTATAGGCCATAGAGATATATACTTATTAGTAGTATATATCTCTATGGTATAGGCCTAACACAATTATTCTCACTGTTCGATTGGCAATAAAAAAACAAAAAGACTGACTTACAAAGATAAACGAAGAATGTTTATTCATAATATTGTAAGCTTGTAAGAAGAAAGGGGAAATAACAGATTGAGGGGAAGAAGAAAGAAGATAGTGAATGGAAATATTATATAGGATATAACAAAGCAGAAGAATGAGGAAGATGAAAGGATAAAGAACTATATACCGGTAGCTATAGTGTGACGTGGGTTCACGAGGGGGCGACGGCATTGGGGCGGAATGGGGCCTGGTTGGTAGGGGGCGGCTCGGCCGTATCCCATGGGGTGGATAAAATGTTAATTTTCTTCACGCTCATTTTTTCCTCTCCTCTCCTCTGCCCTTCTTTCTCTCACTTCAGTTTCTGTTTTCCTCCCCCATTTCACCCTTATAATGGGGAGGGGGCACGCCTCCGTGTACTCTCCGTATCTACGCCACTACTTTATAGAATCATTGAAAAAATAATAGGAGGGACAGCAAGGGCGGATTCTTCCCGGGGGGGGGGGGTGCACACGGGGGGGGGGGGGGGGGGGGGTAAGAGGACATATTACATATATATATTTTGCTGGTCCCGCCAAAAAAATCGCAACGACTCAGCCAGCCGCTGAATAAGCGGGGGGGGGGGGGGGGGGGGGGGGTAAGAGGACATTTTTTTTTTTTTTTGGCCGGAGGGGCACGTGCCCCCTGTACCCCCTGGATAAAAAAATGGAAACATAATTGTGATATTGAAGATGCGGGCGTTGGGTTAGAGTTGCTATGAGACGGTATGGGTGGGTGGGTCTAAAGGAAACATAGGAATAGAAGCCCTTTCACTTCAGAGGAGCCACATAGAAGAGGAGAAGGAATAGATATGTGTAGACGGGAGGAAGGTGTGAACAGGGCCGGGGCGGTGATGGGAATGGCGGGAGGGAGAATTAAAGGAGTATAATAGATGAGGAGGAGGAAGAAGAAAGAGGAGGAGGAGAAATAGCACGAGCAGAAGCAAGTGGATCCAAGATTCTCTTGCGTGGGAGGGGTACGAGTCCGAACATCTCTGAGAAGAAAAATAAAGGGGAAGTGGATTACCGATGGAGGATGAAGACAGTGATAGGGGCTGAGGGGGAGGAAGTGGATGAAGGAAAGGGGTGAAAGGGGAGAGGACGTGGTCGAGGAGAGGTATAGAGTTATGAAAACGAGACAGATGAAAAGGGGTCATTGATGATGATCGATGGCAGATGAAGAAGTTTTTATTTCAATGATTAAAAAAAATGAAGGAGGGGAGGAAGAAGAGGAGGCAGGGGAGGGTGGAGAATTAGAGAGAGAGAGAGAGAGAGAGAGAGAGAGAGAGAGAGAAGATGTGGGAGGGAGAGAGAGAGAGGGGGAGGGGGTGGGGGTGGAGGACAGAGAGATAATTAAGAAGAAAAAAGGGCCTAATGGGCCTACCTCTATCCCCTCTATATCCATTCATAAGAAACTACCTCGTCCCAGTTCTCTCTCTCTCTCTCTCTCTCTCTCTCTCAGACTAACATTCTTTCAGATTTTTGTTTTTAACTTTCCTTCGCCTTATATATTATTATTAAGGGTTTGTTTGAGGAAATATAGAATTAGTGAGATAAATTGAAACCTTAATTTTTTTAGGCCCAACGCTTCTGTAAAAAGTATTACGACATCATGATCGAGTAGACCATTACAAGTGGTGCATATTTAGGTCTAAAATTCAAGACTATAATCTTGTTCGATCGGACCTGCATCCACGCCCACGTTAGTGTACAAGTGCATGTGCCGTACGCACTTGTACTTCGCGTGCATGTATGTGTGACGTGAAAATGTAATGCATTATTGCATTCACTTCACTGAGAGCGAGAGCTGGAGAGAAGAAGAGCGGCCGATATAAATTTGGCTCCTGAGTCCCTGTTGCCTTCCACTTTACTACACTTTTTGGTCGTAATAAACAACATATTTTCATCCAGAGTGTGGTTTAGTGTTGTTCAAGATGGGAGAGAATCAAGGACAAGGTATGATTTGTATATTACTGGCATGAGAAACGATGGTATCGATAGAGTGAAAGTTTTTATTTTGAGCGGGTCGGTCGGCTAGGCCTAGGAAGCGGATGTGTACGGTAGCTGCTACAACAAAGCAGGGGGCGCGGTCGGCGATTCGCTTGTTGTTATCCCGTTATCCGAGTTCATGGTACTCGGCGTTGCATCTCGATCTCTCACACTCACAGTGCAGTATAGATAATTTGCTCTTATCACTTGAAATATTGTATGGTTCATACCTAACAAACCTAATTGAAATTTGATTCCATAGTCACAGAGAAACAAAATGCAGTAGAAATATTGCAAATCTCACTGGGCCGCCTGCCTGCACTGCAGTAGAATAGTTTGGGGCATGTTTTACCGATTGTCATTAAGACATTAAAAAAAAATGCCCATTCTCCTTTCTACTTTGTCATTTGTATGTTTATCATGGTTTAACTTCAAGTGTAATTAAGTAGTACTACTAGTAGTAGTAGGGCATTTATGATTTATGTCTCCCTTCTCTAAATTTGTTATGGGAAACTATAGAATCTAGACTAGACTCTAGATCTAAATTGTTGATTTTTTTTAGTACAGGGCGAATGGGAGAGGAACTCGCAAGAAATGTCGCACAGTTGCCAATTTGTGTTTCATTTATGACTTTCTTATTTTTAATTGTTTTTTGCTCAAATTTTCAAGGACCGGTTTCTCTTATTTTTCTTCTTCTGTTAAAACCAAGTTTACATTAGGACTTCCCCTTTAATGATATTTATTATCATCATCACTATCATATTATTAATTATTATTATTATTATCTAGACTGCTGCTAATTTAGCTTGATTAATAATTTTGCATTTCAATTGGGTGAATTGGCTCATAATTGTGATCAATTGCTCTTTCCTGGCCATTTATACTCTGCCTTTTCTGACACAAAAATTGACACGTGAGCCGGCAAACTCAACACAAAGAAGGAATTAGGAACTGAAGGCTTAAGTCTGGTCAGTAGAATCCATTTATAGAATCCATGGGCCCGTTCCTCGAAACCGTCATAAGTCTAACTTCCTGACTATCCCATTGAAACACGTGTTAATTCTATAACGCACGTTTCAATGGGATAGTCAAGAAGTTAGACTTACATGCATGATGGTTTCAAGGAACGGGCCCCATAAGTATAAGTCCTGGTCCTGACTGTTTTAAGCCTGAATTGTACTGGATGATTGATTTACACATGTAGTAGTGTAGAATAATACATTTTGCACATTGTTGATGACAGCTGTTTTTCCTGGCAAGATCCGCCAGAAAGTGTAGAAAACAAGGCAAGTTAGGCTGTTAACCATGTGTGAACAATCCCCTATATACACTGTATGATAACAGAATCAGTAGTGACGTTATAAACTTTAAAGTTCAGTTCTGGTCATGCGATTATACTGTGAAAGAAACTGCCTGGAACTTGGAAGTGACCAGAAGGGGTCGATTAGACCCTATACATGTATGTGATACATACATGTACATGCACACACAAATAACCTATATGTACATTTTTCATGTACTATGAGGTTTCATAATCATAAAAAATGATGAGAGATTGACTCAGTCTTGCTGAAAGTTCATGAAATGTACACAGAAATTTGTATATTGGACCATGCAAATAAATGGCATAAAGGTTTTGGGCAAACAGTTCAGCTTTTGTTGTCATGTTTCGAGTATGAGGACATATGGAGAGTAATGCTTTGTAGACATTTTTTTCTAGGATATTCTTCAGCACTAGCAATAACAAAAATGCAAAGGTTCACAGATGATTTAGCAATTTACTTTCTCTTTCACATCTTTTTCGTCCTTCTAACAGTTGAACAGATTCACCAGAAGCTGAAGCGTGGTACCAAGTTCACCAAGATATCTCCAAACAGCACCAAGAAGCACGACAGGACCTTCTCTCTGACTGATGATGGTACCGCTCTCATGTACACCCCCTCTAAGAAGTCGTCCAGCAAAGCAACAGGTCAGTATAATATCTTAAAGCCCATCTGTACTAGTTTGGCTAGAAGGGATTAGACCACCCAGGAAGTTCACTGACAGGTGGCTATCTCATCAACTCAGCTCTCAATTAACACAAGAAAAAGAGGATCATGGGGGACCAATGGTCACCGATTAGGCATTGTTTTCTATATAGAGGGAACAAGTACATGTAGCTACAAGTAGTACAGAGTGGCTTTAACCCATCGCCTCAGGGAACCAGGTGTTCCCTGTTTAAAGTCTATGGGAACGAGAGAATCCAGTAGTCGGTGGGTTAAAGATGATCAGACGAAGCTCTGGCCTCTTGTACTTCGACAACTTTTGCTCAGGTTTCATTTAATCATATCTGTGGGGTTAGGGTCGCAGTGGGTTTTAGGTTTGGGGTTAGGTACAGTATTGTATACTGTCTCTGGAGGTGAAGCAGGCCATTTACACTGTTCAACTTGCAAATTCTTGTGCAGGATTTGTCACTCACAGCAGGGAAGGGGTTAACCCATTCTGGACAATTTCCCACCACATTCTGTGGTTTCGCTATTAAACTTTTAATTCAGAGTCCAACAATAGAACATGTATACCGCATAAGAGAAAAAAATGCCCTCATAGTTTTTTTTTTTTTTTTTGAGTTGATGTTGTAAATTGCAATACCATATGATATTACGATGTACCATATGGTATTTAAAAAAGGAAAATATGAATTACAATACTTCATTTCAATGACAGTTCTCTCAATATGATAGCAATAAACGTCAATCCGTACACTTTGAAATGAAGACTTTGTCTTGGTCATGCATTTTGTGGATATTCAGGTTTACAAAAAAATTCTTTAAAAAAAACTACATTTCAATTCAATGCCCATGACAAAGTATGCAACCAAGTTAATGTCCTGTACCGGTAGTTATTTCATTAATAGTCATGAATACCGGTACATTTCTCATGTGTACTGCACTCTGCACTAATTGTATGGGAGTGGTCGGTCATTAGTCACTAAACGATCAAGCCTTATCATGGCTGTAATCTTTAATTAGCAACATTTAAGGTATGCAAAGAATGTCACTTCATCCGATATAATCCATTTGTATGTAGATCCTTGGATTTCAGCTCTTTGTGTAACAAATTGTCTCATTGATTGTGCACATGCGCATGTACATGTAAGTCTGTATGTTAATAAAATACATTTCCAATATAATTTATTTTAATGTTTAATTGAGTAGAGTGTGTCTAGCGTACATTATACATGTGTATGCATTGGCATCACGCAAACCAAGAAGGAAAAGTACATGCTACATGTACATGTATGTGTAAGCTCTTGTATTATAATTCTATCGATGCTATACTATATGAGGGGACATTTCACATTTGTATACTTTACATTCCACTCTTGAATTTTCATGAAGAAGAAAAGAAAAACAAAAATACACATTTGCTTTTTTTCTCCAATAACTGCTGGACACAAGCTTTTAAACTACCGTACATCTGTATGGTAGGCCAGATACACACGCTTAATATACTGAACTTTACAGTTTTAATTTACCGGTACTGTCTACAGTATGTTCATGTAGAAATTATTGTTCTTTAATGACACTCCTACATCCTACTACCCCGCCCCCTCTTGCAATATTCTCAAAACTGAAATGGGGCAATATCGAGCTTAATTAGTTTCTGTTTCCAAAGACCAAATCAACGTTCCTGTTAGATTTTTAAATGATTAAAAACTAATTACCAGTAAAGATAATCTGATTTATGAGAACAAGGTCATAATCTTGCATTGGTGTTTTGACTTTAGAAGACAAATAATATTGTCTGGGCGTGAATGATAAAGAGGCCTGGCAGATAACATTCCTTAGATTCCAAAGTTTTTTGTTTTTGTTCTTGTTTACTCAATACATGTACTGTACATGTATTCAAAGATGTGACTTGTTTGAAATAAAGTGAAGTAAATCTACAATGTATACAGTATGCATGTACATGTACAATGTACATTACAATGTATATACAGCAGGCCTGATAATTATCTGATTTAAATCGGTTTCCTGATATTTTTTCCCCCTATTTTTTGTTTAAATATTTTTTCCCCTGAATCCCCCGCCCCCCCCCCCTCCCCCCATTTTACTCCTATATTCCAGATTTTACCCCTATTTTCATGATTTTTCATGAAAAAAAACAACATCATCAATAGTAAAAAAAAAAAAAAAAAAAAAAGGAGGTGGCAGCCTAAAAGGAGGCGGGCCGGGACGAGAAACACTTAATTTTTGTTATTTGGCCTAATGAAAAATTATGTTGAAGTGTCACATATTAGAGTTTGTGCCAGCAGACTAATTCCTGTGTACTCCCACACAACTCTGTAATCAGCATACACTGTACATGTAGACACTGTTTAATACTTTGTTGTTGTTACTCTTTTATCCAAGCCCAAATCTCCTTTACAATTTAATATTATCAAGTCCATTCCTGAGTGCAATGATCCATAGTACACTCCACCCACACACAAGTTTGATGGGCGTGTACCTGGAAAATACATGTGTATTCCAATATGCACCGTGTACAAACCGTGTATTAGCAGAACTGTACCAGATCTCCTCAATGATCATACAAATATGCATACCGGACTATTTACTGGTACATGTAAATGTAAATGTATATGGAGGAAAACCTTCATGTATTTACATTTCAAGCAATGACTGGTACACTGTATTAGAAAAACCTCAATTTGTATGTGCTATTTATAAAACCTTTTTGAAACTTTCATGAAGTTTCATGCAGCATAGTTGATAAATATTTGTTTTCAATGCTCAAAAATTGTTTGCTGAAAAATGGTTTTTGTTAAGAAGTCATGAAAAGTTCATACCGCAAATTTTTCTGGTATTGCGGTATGGGTTTTGTCTATGCAACATAAAATGTAAGAACAATGCATACACCCAAAGTAAAGTGCATTACTGATACCCTAAATTTTGTCTCTTAACTTAATTATAGATGACAAAGAGATTCTACATGTACAACTGTATGTAACATAATAATTATAATAAAAACGGTGCTTATAAAGTGCTTACCACCAAAGTCTCTAAGCGCTGGGAGGATTGATGTTGGTGATAAGCCATTCACTGAATTATTGTTTGGCAATTGAAATGAAAGAGCATCACTACAATTGAGATTCTCTTCAGCTATCCAATTTATATAACAAACAAAGGGATTTCAGTCAAATTTGCCTTTTAATATATTTCATGAATAATGGTCTGTTGCTAAATGCTCAGCAGGTGATAAAAAGGCAGACATAATATTGACAGGTGTTTATTGATTTGTGTTCATATGGTTTTCATATGGCACAGTTTAACTTATGCTTACATGTACAGTGTAACTCTACTTTTTGTTTATCGCAACAACAGAATAGTACAATATGGCTGATTGGGCATTAAACAAAAAATTAAAGTGTTTTCATCTAAACCACATATTGAAAAATACTCACTGTAATGGTAAACATTGGTAACTCATTGTGACATTTTTGACAAACAACTTGTTAATGACATACCCTAAATCTCTGTGTATAAGGCACACTTTTTTGCCGCTGAAAAAAATGAAAGTCGGGGGGTGCGCATTATACACAGGTACAGATTTTTTTTTATTTTTTTTTTTAGTTTCGATATGACGCTATGCCTGGCAATGTCTCCCAGCTCAGTAATCAGTGTGTTGACTCACCACTCGTAAACTACAACAACACTTAAATTTGTCTGTCATCTTGGTTTGAAAGTAATCTTTCTAATACTGTAGATCTCAATATGAAGTTTATAATAATAATTCCTCAATTTTTTTTATATAACAAATGAAATGGTGTACCACAAGGTTCTATCCTAGGACCTAGGTACTCTATTGTTTTTAATTTACATTAATGATCTTACACATTCTTCTAAAAACGACATTGTTACTATTATTTGTGACAAGTTTACAAGCACAAATCAGCGCCTTTAACTGCACCTCGATGTTAAATGAAGGTCCTTCCCCGCGTGGGTTTTGTGCAACAAAACAACAACAAAACAATTTTTTTTTTTTCCCTCCCCAAAATAGGGGTGCGCCTTATACACAGAGATTTACGGGGGTATGTACATGAAAATATACAATATGTTGATATAAATTCAATTATTTAAGGGCTACACTTTGTTGGTCATGCATGCCTTCTGAATTCTGAGGGTCCTAGAGAGTGAAATGACGGTTGCATGGAACTTTTGTCATCCTTTTAAGGCGTCACTAAACCGATATTGTCATCCCTTGGGCTGATGGCCTCGTAGGCCCCTGGTATTATAGGCTGTCGGCCTTATATAGGCCCCTGGTATTATAGGCTGTTGGCCTCTTAGGCTCCTGGTCATATGGGCTTTCAGTCTACTGGGATGTCCTGCATGTACATGTACATGTAAGTACATGTACACGTACAAGTAGACTTCATGCATGAAGTAATATATTTTTATCTGTTTATTTTCTTGGTTACAGTGTCCCTTTCGGAGATCCATGAGATACGCAGCGGACACGAGACAGACACATTCCGTATCTCTAAGAACAAGAAGAAGTACCCCAAGGAACGCTCTTTTTCTCTCATCGTCGGCAACGAAAATCACACCGTCAACCTTGTAGCGCCCTCTCAAGATGACGCCAGGACATGGGTCATGGGACTGCGATGGCTGAAGAAGAAGTCGCAGCATATTGACATCCACTCCAAGCAGGCTGCGTATCCTTTCAAAACTACAGATTGATGGGATGATTAAAGCCCCACTGTACTACCTATAGCTACTTGCCCCCTCTATATAGCAAACAATGCCCTATCGGTGCATGTTGGTCCCCCATGATCCCCTTTTTCTTATGTTAATTGAGAGCTTATTTGATGAAATAACCACCTGTCAGTGACCTTGCAGGGTGGTCTAATCCCCTGGTCAAACTAGTACAGACAGGCTTTAATGGTTCTACAATTCTCCACGTTCAATTTCTGACACTAATCAAATTCTCAAATTAAACCCTGGATCCAGCTCTATTCCTAACCCTGACCCTAACTCAAATACTCAGTCTAACCCTAAACCTAACCTTTAATCCAGTTGCAGCCCTAACCAATTAACTTTAATGAAGTCCTTATATGAATGTTGCAGAAGCAAATGTACAAATTACCAGATGACTGGATAAATTGATTGGCCGAGTGACTGACTAATTTGTTGAATGATTGGCTGATTGATCAATCGAATGGTTAATGAAATGATTGGTTGCTTGGCTAGGTTGTTGGTTGATGAGTTGGTTGATTAATGAGATCGATTGTTCTGTTGGTTGACTAATAGTTGGCTCATTCTGAGTGATTGGTTAACTCATCAACATCGATGGGTGGATACACAAGTCGATAGCTAGAAGAAGTACATGGAGATGAATAACCCATACCCGCATTGTACAGAGGTACATGTACTTAGAAAGCAAGCACAGATACATGTATACTAGACCAAGGACTAATAGATCCTGTACAATGAAAGTGGCTTGAAGAGGATTTATGATTTACCAAAAGACACTTGTGTCCAAAACTGTATTTGTGCGTTAGTTTGGAATCTTTGATTCACTGTCCATGAGTTGCCCTTTGAACCTTGGATCTGTACATTGTAGGTTCTGCATCTCCTGTGCAAACCACTGGGCTACATGTATCATGTAACATGTTGTTCACCCTTCTATCCGAGCCAGGAATCAATGCAAACACATTCTTCATACAGGCAACAGTTCAAACAAGTACACATCTCTTTTTCTGAACTTGTCACAAAAAATAAATTTCTTTACACATGGGAGTATTATCAAGATGATTGGTTTGTGTTTAATAGCCTTGTATTATTGTATATATATTTTGAAACACACCAACAAGGGCATTACTTGCTCTACAAATAGCATTAAAGATTTCTTGAACCCGATCCCCATGTAAAGTATGCCAAGATGAGTGGTGATATGCTTCATAAATTTGCAGAATTTGTTTTGTCTGTAATACCAATGACAATGGGACGACTTTGATGGAATGTACAAAGTAGGCAAAGATCGAACCATACATTGAAATGATTATTGAGGCTGAGATACATGTAGAATATAAACAGATGTTTAATACTCATAGCAGAACACTTAGTCACGGTTGCAGAAACAGGTGATACACTGCGTTCATAGGCTTGGTATAATTATCTCAGATTTTTTTTCCTACTTTTTTGTGTGTGGGACTTTATCTCTGTTTAGAGCTAAGTTTTATGTTGACTGTTTACAGTTTGTATTTTTAAGTGGCAGATTTTGTTATTACGAGGCTGTTTATTTGTCAGTTCCAGGAAAAATGCAGGATTAGGGCTTCAGAATGTCCTTTATACCCCCCCTCCCTCTTTGTCCCCCATTTCCATTTTGCTATTACTCATCAGCTGTACAGCCTATACACTTACTAATTAGCACGATGACATCCATGTACATTTGTATGGTTGTTTTAATTGCAGATATTATTCCATTCATGCCTTCACTGTGCGTGTTGGGGTTCAAGGATCATATCTATTGCAAATCACATGCATCGTTTATTATGGAGGTTATTATTAATCCTACCTTGCCTCATATGAAATTACTATGCTTTTGTAAATAAGTAAGCTCCCATCCCTATGGTACAGCATACAGTTTGTGCAGTGTCCATGCCATTAGTTTACATTGCATGAATTTGAGAGTTGGAGGATATCACTATTTTTAAAGCAGGTCATTTTCTTCATGCATGCCTTAACCCACCTACAGTACAATTAGGCTATAGGGACAGATGAATTTTTTAAAAACTTTACAATAATATGTTATTTGCAACTTTATATGGACTGTTAATTAAATTAAACTTGAGAGTGTGTACGTGTGTGTGTGGGTGGGGGGGGGGGGGGGTTCTTCTTTGTTTGTTTTTTAGTTGCTTCCCAAAAGTATACCACATCCTTTAGGGATGCGGTATACTTCTGTACGACAAGCAGAACATCTGCAATTAATGAGCTTCAAATCGAGATTTGAGTTTCGTTCTGCAGCTTTGTGATTTCTGATATAATATAGTTCCAGTTAAACTATAATTACACCAACAAATTTATTTCCATCTGAACATTTATTCATGAAGTTCAGTAACGTGTACACGAAGGGATACATGAGTACAGTGCATTGCTGAGTACAAATACACTATTTTCAAGTCTTATTGGCACATTAACAGTTTGATGAAAGCCGCAAACGAGTGGGTAGAAGAAACGTTTGGCGATGACTCAGATCTGGGGCCTGCCGAAAGTTGTTGTCAGAACACTGTCGCCATGACAGCAAGGGGTGCTTTTCTGTACATGTTGAACCCAAAGGGAAATGGGGAGTTCCTCCCGGTAGAGGCATGACCACAGAAAGAAGGTCTTCTGGTCCAGTTCAGACTAGTGACAATTTATACAAAACTTGTTTAAAGGAACGTTGTACACACATACATGTAGAGATTCATCATGTAACGAAAGGAGCGTGAACACCATCGTTTAAAACATGAATAAAGAAACCCCATGTATTTTTTAAGAATTAGTTGAGTTAGTTGAATTGGTCTTAGTTGAGCTGATAGCTGGCCGACCATCAATGCAAACACATGATAAGCCCCGCCCAGTCATGCGTTTTTTTGTACAGACGAGTGCAGTACCCCAATTCTTTATTGAATTTTTATTCCACATAATGCTTAAACAGGTGTGTCCCTTATCAACTTTTTATTACAGGATGTTCAGACTAGAAAAAAAAAGGATATGTTGTATCCGGGTCTTTTGTGTGTGGCTATACAATGATTTTTGATAGTCTGAACTGGGGTTTGGGTTTGCTCATATTTAGCCACTTTGAGGGTATACAAGGTTATAGAGGAAGCAAGGCAAACGTATCAAAGAGGTCATGACCATATAAGGCAATATGAAGCGCAATCAATGGGGGAAAGGAAAAGGTGCTTTATGGTAACGGAAATAGCACCCAACATAGAGGATTGGAAATGAATAGATAGAGTACATTGATCTGTACAAAAGTATTGTAGTATGCCCTTACCCTTAAAAGGGTGAGCTAGTACTACAAAGAGAATCTTTTTAGAAGTATTACAAAAAGAACTTCATTAGGTAGAAAAGAGAGGCAATGTTATTTTTTTAATTCAATTTTTATGAGAGCAGTATCAAAGCTCTGATTGGGTTTTCTGGAGCTCTCTTCCGGCTTTCCAGAGCTGTATGTAAATTGCTCACAGTCAACTTCTTTTAAGGGCTCGTTTGAGCTTTTTCAGAGCTAAAATCACCAATTGTAGTCCCATCTAATTTTTCCAGATCAGTATCCAAGCTCTTAATATTTAGTTTCCAGTTTGATTTCAGGGAGCTTTCTTTCTTTTTTGTAATTTGTCACCGGAAAGGGAGGATAAGGAGGGGGGGGGGGGTTAGATGACATGAAAATGAAGAATGGAAGACATATAGCTGATTGAAATGTAGAACAGGAAATATATATTGTAGTTGAAGAAAAAGCAAAAGGAAAAAAGACTAAAAGAGGAAAATCTGAATGTACTAGAGTCACAAATACTTATTTTGCTTATTAAGTGTTAATGGTCATTAAATATGGAAGTAATTGGGGATGTGAGTAGTCTCATTTCCTCTGGAGATGTTATCCTTGGCGGCTAACTTGTTTTTATTTCTCAGTGCATTGAAGTGTCGCTGTGGTGTAGATAAGTGGTATCGATTATCACTTCTATTTTTATGGGGAAGTGCTGAGACAAAAATGAGAAAATGAATTATCATTTGGCAAAGAGAAAACCATGAAAACAGTGAGTACAGACTACAGACCAATAGCGGAATTGAAAAGAGTCTCTGGTATAAGAAGGTCAGTGTTTGTACGTCCTATACCACATTTCGTAACAAAATGTAAGACTCTGGTCTGGACTCTGTACAAAAATATCGTTAATGTAATGAATATCTAAATAGTCTTCATTACTATCCTTCAATAATATCGTTAACACAGTGTGTACATGAAAAAAAAGTATTCAAAGGCCTTCAATGTAGGTCTACATTAACTGCCATAGTGATGAAGCCAGATAAATAAATAATTGTCTTTGATGGCCATGTCTTGATATCGCCTCCCGCTTTCAAACAGACGATATCATGCTGAAGGTGGTTCAGACTTAATGCCCTTTTGGCTCCAAACATGAAATGATGCTGAAGGTGGTCCAGGTGTATTGTCCATACTCTTTTTTGTTTCCTTAACCCTTGACCTCCCACTCTCTCAGATGGATCATGGATGCCTTTAGACAGGCAGACGTTGATCGAGATGGAACTGTGGACTTTGACGAGTCCTACAAACTCCTCAAGAAGCTCAACATCAAGATCGAGAAGGTTCATGCCAAGAGATTATTCCAGGTAGGAATTTGTCAATACTGATATACAGGTGTACATCAAGTTTCATTTTTTAGTTCTACATTTACTTCAGACAAATGTGGCAGAGACATACATGTACACTGTACATGTACAGGTCCTATGCAAAGCCCCAAAGCTATGATTTGATCTCGATTTGATCACGATTTAACACATTTCTGCTACTTAAAAAAATGAGAATGTAAACCCAAATTTTAGGCAGCATCAGAAATGCACAATTATGTACTTCTATCTGCATCATATGTATTTTAATACCACTTACCATGCAATTAACACAATTCTGACCAGACAAAGGCACTTATAAATTATGCACATTTATGTGCATCGGGTTGAGTAATTGAATCATGAAACTTCCATTCCCCCATCTCTGTCGGAAAGAGAAACCGCTACCATTTGCATACATAGTTCATAGAATTTCCAATTACCTGCAATACTCAGTAACTCATCATCCCAATTTAGGAAATTACATTTTTTCGAAGTCCATTGTGTTTGCCGGTAAATCTCATTTACTTCAGAAGCAAAAATGAGATTGCATTATTACTATTTACGCAAAAAAAACTGAGTGGTCTGTCGTTTTGAGATGGGATAATCCGAATCATTGCGTGCAGGGATCAGATAGTTTGTGCCTTTATCATTATTTTATGTCACAATAATCACTCATATGGAGAAAGAGTGGTGTTGTTTCTATGGCAACACAAGTGTGCTGTTTGGAGTGACTCTTTTTGTGTCGAAGGGGCCAATTTGCTCAAAATTGTTCAGAATGTTTGGGGTTCCATGCTGGTATAACAAATCCTGTACGTAAAGACAGCAAATACCTCTCAAACCGGTATATACAGACCACTTAATAAACCTTTACACAAAGATTGCTCATTACCACTCAAACCTGTATAATGACCACTCAATACCAATCAAAACTGTATACAATGACCACTCAATACCACTCACACCTGTATAATTATAAAGACCACTCAAGGGAGACAAAACATGAGTCTAATGAGCAGGTGGTCTTTGTGTAAAGGTTACTCCAGTACAAGTTACAATGAAAATTACTGTTCAAAAGAAACAGAAAATATGATCTTTATAGTTAAGTGGTCATTCTATACAGGTGGTTACTGACGTCTGTTTCCGCTCTATCCTATTGAAATTTCCGCTACCATGCTTCATCGTATATATTTCATGCTTATTTATAACATTTTAATTCTGCTTGATATGTTTTGTTTTCATGGTTCTCTTGTGGAATATTCCTATATATTTTAGGCTTGTCCAAAACGGACCAGTGTGTTTTTAATTGAATCTCGCTTTAAATAATGTATTTTTGCATGCATTTTTTCAACATAAGAATATGCGGTTTGAAGTAAGTGGTTTGAAGTACAGTAAGTATCATTTATTCTTGTGTGATAAAAGTATCGATCTGTTGCTACTAATTTTTATCATTCATTAACATAGCCGTGTTCACACAATGGCAATTATGGTTGCCGACTAGGAAGCCCCGTCTGAACATGGCTAACATCTCCTATTTATTTCTCATGAATGATAAGGTGGTCTATTATTGTCTTCCTAACGTATATCTGTATTTCTCTTCTACATTCGTACTCTCCTTTCTTTCCTGTCACCTCTCAAAAATCTTTATACAGTCAAACCTGTCTATAGCGACCGCCCAAGGGAAACAAAAAAAAGTGGTCTTTGTAGACGGGTTCCTTTAATACATGTTTCAATGAGAAACCATTTTCAACAGAAACAAAAAATTTGGTCTGTTTAGACAGGTGGTCACTATTTAAAGCAGGTTTGACTGTAGTAATATTGATTCTTCTCCTTAACCACCTATTTATTACTGTGATCCCGGTATTGTTCTAATGACATGTTCATGTATTCGATTCAGTTAACTTTTTATCCATGTACGCCACACAGATAACGACCCTTGTGTCACTCATGGGATAGATATACCAAAGGCTTCAAGATTATTTCAATGTTTCCATGGTAACATTAATCTATACGGGTGTTAAAAGGATCGTTATGGAGCTAATCAAGACTAGAAATTAGTATTTTGGCAAAGTATTAAGTTGCACAAAGCAATCCTCCCATCAATTGGTACCTATTGTTTTGTGCAAAATTGCACATTTGGCAAACGATCGACTGTGCAGATAAGCAAAGATAGCAATCAAAGTGTCAATAACTGCGCCTCCTTTTTAAAGTCGGTCTCTTAGACCTTAAATGGTGTTTTAATTTGCAATAATATTGTATTACACATATAGATTCATTACAACAACTGTATTCCTAAACATGGTCCAATGGATTTGTATATACTCTTGACTTCTTAATGACATAACCTAAATTACCTTGATAATTAACTTACTTTTCATATTTGATAATTTTAAGACTGTAAGAATAACTGGGATAAGGTGTTACATTGTACCATTATAACTTTTGTGTCTTTATGTTATTATTATGATGGAATTGAAGTGAATAACTACCTCATAAAACTGACAATATCAGCTGTATGTCATGCTCTTTCCAATAAATCAGAGTCAATTCAATACAGTAAATAAAAAAAAAACACACACATAAACTGTTACAAGTACAATATTAAGTTGAATAAGGTGTCCGCCGTGGCAATTTTCCTGGATTTAACTTTTCTAACTTTTTCTATAATCTGTTTGATTTGATTCAATATCTGTATAATATGCATGTTTAGAGTAGAGTTCAGCTGAGTCATCTTGTGCTTAATAGTATTAAACAGGAATTTACTGATCTTTTGGGAATGAGAAGAGGGAATTTATCTGATATAGTTGGTTAAGTTTGGTTTCATCTTTGTATTTCAGTTTGCAAACACACATTCAACTACCACAAAGAAAGGAAAAGTGAGGAGCGATGCTCTCAGCGAGGATGAATTTGTAGAGTTCTATCGTATCATCACACGCCGTCCAGACTTGCAAGAGGTCTTCAAAAAGTAAGTAATTTAAAGCTTAAATAGAATTCAATTAATTATAATGAGAATAGAAGTAGCTATTTTTGTCTAGTATTGATCATATAATGATATAATGTTGGGAGCTTCTGGAGGGTTTGGACATTATCACCCTATACTAGTTTTAGCTTCAGTAGCAATTATCAAATGTATTTCAGGAAGTAAAATCCTGCCAGGTATTGATTAAACACCAGGGTGGAGAGAGACAGCTTCAATAAAATGCCTTGCCTGAGGACCTCGTCACTCAAACCCTGAACCTTTTGATTAAAGCCTGTCTGCACCAGTTTGGCCAGGAGGGACTAGACCTCCCTGCATGGTCACTGACAGGTTGTTATCTCATCAAATCAGCTCTCAATTAACATAAGAAAAAGGGGATCATGGGGTACCAACGGGTACCGCTAATTAAGGCATTGTTTAATATATAGAGGGCGCAAGTACATGTAGCTATAAGTAGTGCAGTCCTGCTTTCAGAGTTAAATGAATTGCCTGCTATACCATGATGCTCCAGTGAAACTGCTATAATAATAAAGGGATTCTTACTGTACATAAGCCTCAAACATTGGTGGTGGAGGTGTCGTGGTGTATTGGTTCGTTCACTTGACCCCTCAGTTCAAGGGTTGAGGGATTGAATCTCGGCCCGGCCCTAACATCCTTTGGCAAGACATAATCCACATTTGCCACCCTCCACCCAGGTGAAAATGAGTACCTGGCAATTGCTGAGGTAATAATAATTGCAGGCCCCTGAGGAAGAACAGCATTGAAGCTGGTTAAGCTTCCCTGGGCATAAAACAAACTTTTAATTATTATTTATTTTGATGTCATGAGACTGAAAATTAGATTCTGGTTGATGCGAAGGAAATTTCCTGACCCATCCAGTGTGAACACAACTTACAAAGGGTTACACTATGCATAGTGTCACATGTATATATTCAATGCAATGCACCCGCGATGTGACCTGCAATGTAAATGAGGTATCAGATGTTAAGATGCTTGAAATGACTCACACGCGAGCACAGAATAATACAAGAAGACGATCCTTGGTTTCCATAGGCCTCAATATAATAAGTCGTATCCCTGGAAGACACTGATTTGCATCAAATATTTGGGTCAGTAATGTGGATTGCCTTGTTTGAAGGACAGAGATTTAATGTTTAAACCAATGGAATTTCTATTTTTCTTACTTGAAAGATGTTCAGGGAACTTTTGAAAAAAAATATTGATATTAAAACACTACTTCAGTGACAAAATATAATTTTTGCATTTTTTTTGTATTGCTTATCAGAAGAGTCTTATTACTTTAACATACTGCACTACATATTTGTTATTAACTAAAGGCATTTCTGCACAATTTTCTCTTTCTCTCTTCACTACTGATAAAGTTAGATAAAAGTGATGATCATTAATAGGCATGTACAGTACATGTATGTATGAAAATCTGACAGGAAAATGATTGAACAGTTTTCTGGTACCCCTGGATCTTAGCGTCTGAATGACCCGAAGCCCTGTCAGAAATTGATTAAAACCAAAGAAGATTCCGGAATGACTCTTGAGAATATTTTGATCTGTAAATGATTCACCTTGCCAAATTTAAAGTCAACTAAATGTGTGGATGGAACAACAAGAAGGAGGATATTTAAGACACATTTTTGAGGAACTGCACAATAAATATTTTCATTTCCTGATCCGTAGCCGGAATTCAGTGTTATGTATCCGATCATTATTTTAACTTGTCAAATGGGCTGCAATTTTTCTGCAATCTCAAAGGTGCAGAGACATTTATGATATGGTTAAAGATTACAAGGATAAAGACGTAATGATTAACAAGTTGTTATCATTTTACCAGTTCATTAATATTCTTTGACAAACAGAATCTTGAAATAAGGAACAAAAGATGCAAAAATAAGGGGCAAACCAGTCAAAACATGAACTAATGATATCAATAATTGACTCAGGATGTCTTTCAAGCTAGTGATAAGGACAGTTGAAAACAAAACAGCTATGCATGTATTGGGAAACCCTTATCATTTTCTTTAAGAAACAAATAGATCTGTATTTGAACTTACAATATATATCTATAAATAGAAGTAATATTTGAAGTTGATATTCTTATTGTTGTATTGGCCTACATGATTCGTAGCCTAGTGATATCTTTTGGCGATTGTCCCATTTGAGTTTGGGACAGGGATAAATGGGATATTTCATGTTTTTGAACTCCTTCCAGGAAAGTTTGTTCAGTTCAAGACTAAAACTTGGCCAAGATTTGCCTAACAGAGCAGCATGTAATTTATTCATACTTATGATACTACATGCTGTAGGATACTTATTAATATCAGCCTTACAAAAACAATATGAAAGAGTTTATCACAAACACTGACAGATGCATGAAATAAATCCATGTTATTGACATACCTGCAATAATATGCAATAAAAGATACTCTGTGAATGGAATAATTCTACCACTGAACTTTTATGTAAACAAACCTGCTACCCAGGCAACGACATGATTAATAATTCATTGTTTACTGTGCAGTGTGCAGTGTGGGTGTAATACCGTAGGAGGCAAAATGACAGAAATGACTAACGGTAAGGAATGATAGAGTCACACCTTAATATGTACATGTAGGCAGTTTAAATTGAGCAGGGGAATACAAGTCCCTCGTCGTACAAATAAGGGAGATTTTGATATTTTCTATCCCAATATCAGCTCTGCTCTTGAAATGATCCTAAACTCTGATTAGAATGTTTCAACTGAAAATCAGAGGAGTGTAGTTTCTCTCGTTAGTCCAGGTAAAATAGCTTTAGGATCCTTGCCCCTGAAACTGCGTTAAAACCTTTCTTTGTACACATTAGACATTTCACAATATATTTACAAGTGAATGGAAGGAGGAATTATGAAATTGGCAATATAATCTAGATGATGAACATGTATCAAATACCAGCATTGTATATTTGACAAAGGTTGTGTTGGGACATGCGATCTAAAATGTGGCTCCTAAATCGATGTGCAATTGTTATGCAAATGAAGATGGAAGGTCATGGAATTTCTATGGTGTAAAATGTTGTATTATATCCACAAAGTACTGTATGATGTGCACTAAGTAGGTGCCTGGAAAATGATTGTTTTTAATTATAGATGTTGAAGTTTTGTTCTTTAGAATCGATGCCTATCAAGGTACATGTACATGTACAGTGAAACCTGTCTATAAAGTCCACCCACATGAGACAAGAAAAGTGGTCTTTACAGACAGGTGGTCTTTATGTACAGGATCCTTTAGTACATGTTTCAATGAGAAACCTTTTTCAAGGAAACAAAAATGTGGTCTTTGTAGACAGGTGGATGCTAAACCAGGTTTGACTGTACATGTACTAGGTATTATAAGTTAGCTCAAATTATGATTACTTCAAGACTGCGTACACAGAGGACTGGGTGGGTCTAAATATTTGTCAGTCTTAGCCAATATTTTATGAGGTTTCTGACAGAGATCGATGTCCGAGGCGAGGGGGTGACAACTCCCATAATTCAGCCAAATTGTTTACATTTTTATTTTTTAAGTATCTCCAGATCCTAAAAATGGCCTTTCAAACACGTGGCTGAGGGGTAGCATGTTATTGATCATTTCCACAAATACAAATTTGGCTACATGTATGGGGTCAATTTCATTACAATTTTCTTTGTAAATCTCATCTGTCCATGCAAAAGAGGCCCAAATCAAGTTGAATCACATTATTTTGGTGAATTGCAGAGCCTACCCAATTCTCCAGATTAATCCTATCTCCTTTCATGACAAAAAACAATGAATAACTTGGAAAATGAGGCAGGCAAAAAAAGGAAGCCGGAGAGGATGAGATAGAGACATGTACTGGATACAGATTTACCTACTGGTAGCCTAATATAATTTCCCCCCTGATTACTACGATACGCAAGCCTAAAGCTCTCAGATTGTCAACATAAGGGCTATTGTAACAGAAAGATTCAGGTTGAGGCCTAACGGTACACAAATTTGCAGGTTATAAACCCGAACATGATAATAGGTTTCTGTGATTGTGGTTTGCATTCCAATGGCATTGTGAATAGGGAGCCATTAGAGGTCAGCTAGGCTGGAAAAGGCTGGCAGCAGGAAATAAAGCTGACATACATGTAGATTTGATGGTCCTTTAACCTATCCTCGGTCAGCTGTCGCTAGTCTTGCGGTTAAAGACATGATGACAATATATTTTCCCCAGTGGTTGGGGTGTCATGGTATGCAGACCATAACATGAAGTTCAGGTCGGGGTGATTTTCTATCTTCTATTAAAAAAAAAAAAAAAATTGTATAGACTACCGTAAATCTCCGTGTATAAGGCGTACCCCTATTTTTTTTGGTTTTTGTTGTTGTTTTGTTGCCGAAAACCCACGCGGGGGACCTTCATTTGTGCTTGTGAACTTGTCACAAATAATAGTAACAATGTCGTTTTTAGAAGAATGTGTAAGATCATTAATGTAAATAAAAACAATACTAGAAGTGGTACACCATTTGTTATAGAAAAAAAATTTGAGGAATTATTATTATAAACTACATATTGAGATCTATTAGAAAGATTACTTTCAAACCAAGATGACAGACAAATTTGAGTGTTGTTGTAGTTACCGAGTGGTGAGTCAACACACTGATTACTGAGCTGGGAGACATTGCCAGGCATAGCGCCATAAATCGAAACTTGTGTATAAGACGCGCCCCCAACTTTCAAATTTTTTCGGCGGCAAAAAGTGCGCCTTATACACAGAGATTTACGGTATATGATTTTTTTTTTTGGGGGGGGGGGGGGGCAAACTTGGCCTGTAACCCTCCCCTTTTTAAAAATCATGAGGCATATCTCAAGTACACAAATCTGCCCCTTTCATAATAAGTTGTGCTGAATTGTACCCCCCCCCCTCCCCCCCCCCCCCCCCCCCAGTTTTAAAATGTCCTACATATGCCACTGGTTCAGGTTCATGCACAATCTTGCTCGTTGATAACATAACCATATGGCATATGGTCATTCTAATCAAATTTAGATGTATTTTGTCACCTCTATATAGGGCATGTTAATGTATTCTGCACGGACCAGAATCATCAACTCTACATTAAAAATGATTGTTTCTACAGTGCGTACATCTTCATTATAATAAACAATTTCTGAGAAGGAGTTCTACATGTAGATGTTATTATTTATAAGCATTTTCAGACAGAGTATTTGCAATGTGCAGCAAACAAAATTATTCAAGTATATCCAAAACCATATGACCTACACTGTACATGTACACTGTACACCTCATAATCCTGTAGACCCTAACCATACAAAATGTGAATTTAAATAAATAAATTGAAGGAAATTTCCACTAAAATCCAAGCGGTTTGACATGTATATGTAATCCATGCATGAAATTAAGCAATTATCAGAAAATTCATGCAAATCAGTATGAGTTATGATTGTAAAATTTGCAACCAAACTAATTAAAGAGAGAGCAATTTTGATTTCAAGAAAAGTTGTCTGGCACTTTGATAGCAGCTGAGTCAGACTGTGAAGAAAGCTCTCCGTTTCCTGCTGCGCACCTTAGGGTATTGCAATAATTAAGAGACTCACGAGCGGATATCTATAATTGATCAAACAACTTGGGAGGGATTTTGTTCAAGTTTTTAAAACAAAATAAAGTTGCAATTTACCGGGTCTGTCTGTATCTATTGGATACCAGAAGGGGGAAGGGAGCTGTCAGAACTTTCACCAAGTTGTGTTTTTTAATTTTAGTTCATGCATTTTAAGCTACATTTGATCATAAATGAGCTAAATTTCTGGTAGCAAAATAGTGTTTTTGCTGTAAGAAGTAAGGGTTTTAGTAAAATCATGAGAAATTCTCTGGAGAGGTAGTGGTTGTAGATGTGGGTGAGGGTGTGTGCATGGGTGAGGATGTGTGGGTGGGGGAAGGTGTGTGGGTGGGGGAAGGAAGGAAGTGGAAGCTTGTAGGAGACTGGGGATCTTGTAAATCCTTTCGGTTCACATCATTCATTTTAAAGTTCAATGAGAGATCCAGCTCCCAACACTGCAGTCAGAGGCTGCCTAATTCCTGATTCATCAAATAGAATTTTTATGATTTACAGAGTCTAAGTAGAGACTTATTGATTATTACTTTGTGAAAATCCCTTTTATCAGGTGCAGTTCAAGAATAAGATTTAAAAAAATATTTTTTTAATGGGGGGGGGGGGGGGGGGGGCTTTGGGGGCTGTGGCTTTTTATTTTCCCACATGTTTCTCGCTTAGATTCATTCAAAATCAAGAAATTCATTTTTTCTTGGGGGGGGGGGGGGGGGGTTGGACTTACTGCCCCAAGCCCCCCCCCCCCCTCCAGAACTTCTACTGCCTTCAATCATTACAATTCTTGAATGTGATTAATGCAGTCATGCCTTTTAGAATCGGTGCCTGAAATATTTACTGCAAAGGATCTGAGTAATTTAAGGTATTAAGAGATTCTTTGAAAAAGGTCTAGACCTTTGAGAAATACGAGGTCGTGCTTAGATCCTGAACTCTGTCATCAGGGGTGCAAGCTGTTCCATTGCCAATTAACTTGACATTGGTAAACATTGACACTAGGCCTGCCGCCATCAGCTCAAGTTTGCCGAATAACCCGCTATTTTCAGGCTCTAAATTGCGTCTTCACCAGACCGACACGCTCATCACAAACAAATTAGCTTGCTACATGTATTTCTCAAATAGCAGGATATTTTGGAAACAAGACCAAAAATTCTCTGGATATTTTCTCGACCAAATATCTTGCTAATTGCAACTGCGAGCTGATGAGGACGCAAATTAACTGGGATAGTTAAAATAGCAGATTATTTGGCCAACTCGAGCTGATGAGGACAGGCCTACTTTGAATGCTAAAAAAGGAGAGAAAAAAAATCTTCTAGCAAGACATGTACATTAATGAGCAGCTCCTTTCAAACATTTTACCCCCTGCCATGCACATACATGGTATACCTGAAGTCGAGGTGAAAAGAAACATTGTGACCTACATTGCAACAATATAGGGTGTGTTCTTGTGATAGGTGTCAACAAAGAAATTTGATGAAGTGTTTTTATTTTGTCATTTCTGTCCTACAGGTACTCTGGTGATGATGATTACTGGACCCCCGAGGAGTTTGCCGAGTTCATGCATGAAGAACAGAAGGTGAGTTGTCATTGTTAACTCAGAGGATTTGTTCATATAATAGATGGTTAACTACCCCACAAATATTCCCCCTCCCCAGATCCTCCCCAGACCCTCATCCCCCCCAGGAGAATGGAAATCATTTCACCGGTAAAGGAATTGCAGTGCGCACATACAGAGATAGAACATTGTAGGGAAATTTCAGGGTTGGTGACGTCAAACGTCCAACTCTTTTGTTTAGGGGATTTTAATGTGGCTTTAGTGCTTCATTTTAAGATATACAGTGTACACTTGCTGAACTAGAAATAGGGGTCCTACGAGGACCCCCCCCCCCCCCCCTCCTCCATGATTAAACAAAAATAATGCAGTATGAATGATATGAAATAGATAAGAAAAAAAGTCCCATAAAAACTACAAAATCAAGATAAGGACTTGCTAAGTACTGCATGCATACAAGTTATACAAAATAGTAATGTTTAACTACAAGTACATGTATATGATATTACAGCTACTACTACTGTATGCTATATATAAAAGAGTGCCTAGACATTTCTTTGTCTAAAAATGTTTCTTTATGGGAATGAAAACCATTGTTACTCATGTTGAAAGTCAACAAAGACATATGTATTTGCTTCATTCTGAACATATCCTCTTCTTTTGAAAATCGAGATCTTTGGGGGGAAATGGGAGTGCTCGAACCACGTATGCTGACAATAGTCCCCCCAAAGTTTTTTTCAAATATTTTTACCACCCTCAAACCCAACATTATAGGAGATAGGTATCCAAAAAACCCACATCTAAGAATACACTTGCATTATTATGTATGCGAAATTCACTCCACTCTTTAATGAACTAGTGCTACATGAACCATTGTGTATCATCTACAGGCATTTAAGAGTCGGGCCTGATAAAAACCTGATTTAAATCGGTTTTCCGATTTATTTATTTTGGGTGATTTTTTCCCGATTTTTTTAAAATATATTTTTTCTCAATAATTTTTTTTTTCTTACAGATTTTATGCCAATTTTCCAGATTTGTCTTACTCAAAAGGGGGGGGGGATGTTGTAAGATGTCATTCCCCCCCCCCTCCCCCCCCCCCCCTCCCCCCCCCCCCCCCCCGGAATCCTCCTTTTTTTTTATTACTCAAGGGGGGCGTGGTTGAGGGGGGGAAAAAAACATGATGATGTGCACAATTCTCTCGTCTGAAGTTAACTGATGATATATATTTACATCACCCTTCATTTTATATACTCGTAGGTCTGTGAAAGCTTCATAACACATGTAGATTGAGGCATGAGTAATGAGTAACATGCTCCATTGATCTAGATCTCTTATTATTACTATCTTTGCCCCATCCATCACAAATAAACGGGCGTGTCGTCAATAAGCTCCATTTTTCTGGTTCAGTTTGGACCTGGCAAGTGGAAGAAGTATTATTACATTACAAGAGGAAGAAATAAATATAGATAGATGATTACATTTTGTCATTTTATTGGAAAGTCATCTACATATCTAGAAAGACCTCATTTTTTGTTTTCCTTGTAAGTGGTTTCTCATTGAAACATATACTATAAAAGGAACCTGTACATAAAGACCACCTGCCCATAAAGACCACTTTTCTTGTCTCCCTTGGGTGGTCTTTATAAACAGGTTTCACTGTATATAGTAAAACCTTCTCTAATGACCATTTATGGAGACACTTTTTTTTTTTCTCTGTTTGATAATGTGTGTACTAAAAGTGTGTACTAAAAGAACCTGCACTAAAAGACCACCTGCCTATAAAGACCACATTTTTTGTCCAAGTTGTCCTTCTATACAGGTTCAATGTAGTTTGCATAAAGATTGCAAGGACTGTTTCTTGAATGCCTTTTGTTTTCATTACCACAGTCCACTAGTCATATTGCACTATGCCCAATCAATATTTGTTTTTTAGCAATACTGTATCCTGGCTTATTTAGTCAGATTTCTACATACTCACTTGCCTGGTTGCCCAGGGCTTCTCAAATACGCTGATGATCAAGTGCTTCAAAATTCTTAGTTGCCTTTAATAATTCCTTTTAATAGCCTTTGAATTTCCTTCTTTATATCATGTCATTAACTGAGGTTGGAAGCAATCAAAGAATTTCAATTCTGTCATCCAAGTGTCAAATGGTATTTGGGTAAAAATCTTGAATAAGCCTTTCTAATTTCATTTAATAAATCCTTGTGGCTTTCAATCAATCAATCAAAAGATATTTGATATAGCGCCCTAGCGGTGACAAAACGCTGCACATACCGCTCCACAATGTTTTGGCCACTTATAAACAAAACATAGTCACTTCTCAGAGATCAGTACATGTATATGTAGGCTCAGTGGTAATAAAGTCATTTCTAGCAGAATAGATGTGACTTTAATAATTTCTTGAAGTGGTCAACAGATGAGGCCGTCTGCACAGCAGTAGGTTGCTGCAATTATTTGTTGTTTCATTTTCAGAGGTTAGATGCAATCAAAGAAAGTCATTTCTGTCTTCCAAGTGTCAAATGGTATTTGGGGCAAAATCTTGAACAAGTCTTTCGTATTCCTCCTAACCCATTGCTTCTCAGAACCAGTTTAACCCTGTATTAACCCTATGGGAATGAGAGAATTCAGTATTCATTGGGTCAACATATCCGCATGACCTTTCTACTCACTTTCTTTTCTGTTGCTTTCAGAGGTTAGAGGTCACACCAGAGTGGTGCGCAACCAACATTGCGGAGTATGAACCCAACCAGGAGTTCA
The DNA here is from genome assembly GCA_035222895.1 of Strongylocentrotus droebachiensis. NCBI lineage: Eukaryota > Metazoa > Echinodermata > Echinoidea > Camarodonta > Strongylocentrotidae > Strongylocentrotus > Strongylocentrotus droebachiensis. The sequence continues at coordinate 174,428 of JAVYIG010000087.1, forward strand.
GAGACCAGAAGATCCTCACAATGGACGGTAATTCAGTTCAGTTCGGTCTTTATTTCATTCTCAATAAAAACAACATATCGAGGAGTCAGTGACACAAAGACGTAACTCCATTTTGGCCGTTTTGAGAAAAAAATGGTTTATGTGTCACTAAGCACTTGGGCCTTAAGGAGTTAAGTCTATGTTCCACCAGCCATTGACTTCAATGGGGTGTTGGGTGGAGTTAAGCCATTGTGTTTCCTGGAAAGCCCACATTTTTCTGAATATTTTGATATCAAATACTCATTTTGGAAAAATATGGAGTTACGTCCTCTTGTCACTGAACCCTCAATATTTAAAAGCGTATTATCAGTAGAAATCAAGACAGAGCAAATTATGAGAATGAGGGGTCAACAAAAAAGAGCTGATAGTATTATAATACGTTGACCCGAAAATTAACAATACATAACTGTAAAGTAATTATAACAAACAAGCAGACAAACAAAATAAAACAAACAAACAAACATGCAATATATAACATTTCACGTTATGAATACAAACTTTAAAAATGTGATTTATAACATCGTTTGGAATAAATATGCATGAATTCCTGTTCGCAAAACCAAATTTAATTGTATGGCTATATGAAAATCATAGAGCTACATGTAGATACAATAAGCAATTGATTCTTCTAGCCTGTCACTCTTAAACCATGTGCCCACTTTTAATGACTAATGGATCAATTGTTTGTTGACTCTTGTATGCAAATATGTGTTATGTATATGGAGCACATTATAATTATTTGTCAGTAGCCATTTAAAATGTCTTAGGGCTTTAGAGTGTCTTTCGGCATTCATGTTTCTTCGGGCGTCTGTTAACAGTATTCTGTTCCAAGCAGTAGTGCTTGTTGTAAACAATAACCAGGATCTCTGTGACACAAAAGAGAACTTCCTGCTTTATAGTAATGAGAAGGATTAATGCTTTTGTGAAACCTGGCCAGGGCTGGGCCAGTACTTGGTACTTGGTTGGGTAATCCCTTTGGCAGCTCACTCAGGTAGCTACATGTATACTGGGATGGTAGGTGAGGCAAGTGACTACAAGGAGTGTCATGAATTGCTGGAATGGTGTGTGGACAAAGCACTTGTCAATTTACAGTAAAATATGCTAAGTCCAGTGCAAGTAAAAACCAAGCTAGTAAGCTTATATGATGTGAGAACCAACGGGGGGCTGCATCATTCTGATGGAGGGTAGAGAAGCCTCCTTGAAGTTGGTTATTCCTGTTGCATTGACTGCTGAGCCTGGCAGATGGTTCCAGATCCTTATTGCTCTTGGGTAGTATGAGAACTTGAAGGAGTCGATAGTTGCAACAGGAATTACATACTTCAGGTTGTGGTCATGTCTTCCGAAGTATGTAGCAGGGATAACAATAGTTGGTGCAGGTATGGAGACAAGTCGGTGATGGATCTTGTAGAGAAGGGTGCATTGGTCGAGGATTCGACGTGTGTGAAGCGTGTCCCACCCTAGAGCTGCCACAAGAGCTGATGGTGATGTGGTGTATCTGTAGTCACGGTACACAAAGCGAGCCGCTGTTCTTTGTACTTGCTCTAGCATTTTTGTGACCATGACGCTGTGTGGGTTCCAAGCCTCTGAGGCATACTCCAATTGGGGGCGCACTAAGGTGTTTTGTTTCTATTCATCTACCTACCTAAATATGGTATCAACATGTGATTGTCTCTTCAAGTTCTGTTCAATCAATCACTGTTACTTTAACTCAAGCACTTGAGCAGGAGTTTGAGAATACAGCACATAATGAAAAACACTTGAGTATTATACATACTAAGTATTTACCAGTATTGAAATTATTTAGATGAAGAAAAAAAAAGGAAAAATAGAAGTTTAATACTCACATAAAGTTATGGTAAGCCATCCAAAACATTTCATCAGATGTATTTTAGTTTAGTTGATGAATAGTAAAAAACAACAACTAGCTACCATAATTAATGAGGCTAAATGACTCTGAAGATGTACTTTCTCCTAAACTGGAATATCAAGCAAAATAGAGGTACATGTAAGAAATAACTGCAATGTATATATCCAACCTAGAACATACATTCCAACAATGTAAATGTGCACACGACACCTGTACATCCTATGTTTAACTTAATATGCAATGTACTTTTTCTTCCAGGTAAGGTGATAATGACATTATGATGTATATTTCACATGTTGCATTCCAATTCATGTGACGAGATTGTAGTAATATTGGCCCTTAACCATATAGTAGCTACTATTTTAGTTGAAGTAACTTCAAAGTCATCACATATTTGTTGTTTTGACGAAATAGAATATCTTTGTGCGGAGAGTAATGACCAGTTTAATTCTGAATTGAATTGAATTGAATTGATAATGGTTTTATTGAGAATAAATGAACAACAATGCATCGCGGCTTACAAGGCCCAAATTAATAAACTGACCTTGAATGAGTAAATTGTTGAAAATAATATTTAACTTTAAAATTCTTATTTCTTATTTATAATTCTGGTTTGTTCAGGTTTCTTCCTGTTTATGATGGGGCCTAGTGGACTCATCTTTAACCCATTCCATGAAGATGTCTACCAAGATATGAAGCAACCCATGGCTCATTACTTCATCAACTCATCCCACAACACGTGAGTAGATTGAGATAGATAAAACTAATTTGTCTCGTTAAATATTCCACTTGTGCTAAGTCTGAAGTCAGTCGGATGTTTCCCATATTTTGTGAACTTAGAATTATTAGTTTGAATGTGCAGAAGCTTATGTCAACTCAACTGTCATGATTTATTCAAATCTGCTTACAAATATTATGATTTAAAGCATATATGTACCTCATAATTTAGATGACTTATCTATTGTCCTCAATATGATTTTTCTGATCCACAAAACATATTTATCCCCCACATTGTGTATTCTTTCAAATTTACAATTTTCTGTTCATTTTTCATCCAGATACATCTAGATCGTTCAATTGATTGAACATATTATTTATTTACTGCCTTTGTTTCTTCTCATAATTTGATTGAGTTTGTTGGTTTTTATGAATTAATTATGTTTCTAATGCATCAATACTTATTTCTTAAGTTTTAATTACATTTATTTTTTATTTTTATGATTTATAATGGATTTGATTTGTATAACATTTGATAACAGATATTTGTTGGAAGATCAGCTCAGAGGACCAAGCAGTACAGAAGCCTATATCAGTGCACTGCAGAGAGGATGCAGATGTGTAGAAAGTAAGTCATCTGGTAGTGGTTATAAGGGTTGATGAGGGTTAAACTAGATATCTTGGAGCAAGGAGAAGAGGGGTGATGATTGTGGTTCGTGGTAATAAGAATGATTGTGATCACTGGTAATGAGGATGATGAGAGAGGGATGATGATGATGATGATGGTGATGATGGTGATGATGATGATGGTGATGATGATGATGGTGATAATGGTGATGATGATGATGATGATGGTGATGATGATGATGAGAGAGGGATGATGATGATGATGATGATGATGATGATGGTGATGATGATGGTGATGATGATGATGATGATGGTGATAATGGTGATGATGATGATGATGATGGTGATGATGATGATGATGGTGATGATGATGATGATGGTGGTGATGATGGTGGTGGTGGTGGTGGTGGTGATGATGATGGTGGTGGTGGTGATGGTGGTGTTGATGATGATGATGATGATGGTGATGATGATGATGATGGTGATGATGATGATGATGATGATGGTGATGGTGATGATGATGATGATGGTGATGATGATGGTGATGATGATGATGGAGATGATGATGATGATGATGATGATGATGATGATGTGACGACGACGATGATGATGGGGATGATGATAACAATGATGATGATGATGGGGATGATGATGGTGATGATGATGATGGTGGTGGTGGTGGTGGTGGTGGTGGTGGTGGTGGTGGTGGTGGTGGTGGTGGTGGTGGTGGTGGTGGTGGTGGTGGTGGTGGTGGTGGTGGTGGTGGTGGTGGTGGTGGTGGTGGTGGTGGTGGTGGTGGTGGTGGTGGTGGTGGTGGTGGTGGTGGTGGTGGTGGTGGTGGTGGTGGTGGTGGTGGTGGTGGTGGTGATGGTGGTGGTGATGGTGATGGTGATGGTGATGGTGATGGTGATGGTGATGATGATGATGATGATGATGGTGGTGATGATGATGATGATGATGATGATGATGATGATGATGATGTGACGACGACGACGATGATGATGGGGATGATGATAACAATGATGATGATGATGGGGATGATGATGGTGTATGATGCAATATAGAAGTGTTTATCATGATACTGTATATAATTGAGTCATGAAACCCAATACTAAGATTTGGACAAGAATCGATATGTATTAAACCCTACAGATGAGAAAGATAGTGGTGATGATCATTATGGCATACCTCTTCCATTTATCTGTATCTATTTAATTTGTTTCATCTTTCAGTGGATTGCTGGGATGGACCTGATAACGATCCTATCGTCTACCACGGCCACACCCTCACATCAAAGATCAAGTTCAGAGACATCATTGAAGTCGTAGACAAATATGCCTTCGCAGCATCCGAGTAAGTACTTAATTCATGTAGAGATCAAATACAGTCACACCAGTATAGAAACACAGAAGGAGCAAGACATTAAAAAGGCTCTTTGTATTTTAAAGCATGTGGTCAAATGGTGGTTGTGATTGGTATCAGCAATACACTTTCCTTTATATATGCATATTTACTTGGGTTATATTTTCATCCCGAGTGGTTTTCAGCAAGTAATCCAATTTAGTTTTCATTTCATTGTCAAACTCAGTATCCTATGAGAATATCATATTTTTCATGTGATCAGCCATTCTGAACAACTACAGTGACACCTGCTCTAGTGATCACCTGTATAGAAAGACCACATTTTTTGTTTCCCTTGAAATGATTTCTCATTGAAACATGTAATAAAGTAACCTGTACATAAAGACCATCAATTTATAAAGACCATTTCTCCTGTCTCCCTTCAGTGGTCTTTATAGACTGGTTTCACTTATTTAAACAATTACCCTGAAGGACACCCTCATTGCCAGAACTCAAGTTTACCGTTGCTATAGATCTCTAATGCAATCTTCTTTGTCACTTCATATTGCGGTCTTCTCCTTTTTGTTCACCAGGTATCCTTTGATACTGTCCTTTGAGAACCCCTGCAGTGTCCAATTTATTTTTTTATTTCATTGTCAAAGTCAGTATCGCATGAGAATATCTTATTTTTCACATGATCAGCCATTTTGAACAACTATTTAAACAGTTTAAACCATGAAGGACACCCTCGTTGCCAGAAGTCAAGTTTACCTTTGGTATAGATCTCTGTCATTTTATATCACGGTCTTCTGCTTTGTTTGTCCTCTAGGTATCCTTTGATACTGTCCTTCGAGAACCACTGCAGTGTGGACCAACAGAAGGTGATGGCTCAGATCTGCGTTTCAATACTCAAAGGTGAGTACTGGGACCCATTTCACAAAGCCTTTTTTCAATGACAAACAACAAAAATCGGTGACAAATCTGTTGATAACCAAGGATTTCAGTAGCTCATAACAAAAAACTGTCATTTGTCACTGATTACAAGTTTTGTGAAATGGGGCCCTGGATGACCTCTTTTTGAGGAAAGGAGCACCATTTTGAGAAGTTAGAGAACATAAAAAGAAATAACAATCCAAAATATATAAACAAATATAGACTGCACTACTTGTAGCTACTTGCGTCTCTATATAGCAAACAATGCCTAACCGGTACCTGTTGGTCCCCATGATTCCCTTTTTCTTATTTTAATTGAGAGCTAATTTGATGAGATAACCACCTGTCAGTGACCATGCAGGGAGGTCTAATTCCTCCTGGCCAAACTAGGGCAGACAGGCTTTTAAAGGAATGAAAGGAGAGAAAAAAGGAAAAACTATTGATTGGAAACCTTAGAAACAGAGAAGAGAGAAATGGAAATGAGACTCGATAGGTATGAAGCGATGTGGACATATATGATTTCATCTAGTTTTTTTATTTTTAAGTGTAAATGTAAGTGCATCTTACATCTCAGTAACTATCTCAGGGCATGTAGTAATTTCAGAATGATTACTGTTATATGCAAATCCTATTTATTTAATTTGGTAAAATATGTCATGATATAGGTTCTTATATCAGACATACCCACCATTACTACCAGTTGTGGAGCTATGAGAATCATTTGTCAAAACAAAATCAAATTGAAAATCAACTTTGTTAACATTTCATTTTCATGACCTTTACCCTTTTAAATTATTTCAGACAAGCTTTACACCAATAACAACCTTCACAACGAGGCAGCCTTCCCATCTCCAGAGGAACTCAAAGGGAAGATCCTCATCAAGGTATTTAGCTCTTGAGGTCCAGAGTTAATCATGTCATCAGCAGTACATGATTTCTTTAGAGTGGGACTGCAGAAGAAAACAAATTCCCATAAGAAGCTTGACTTCAAATCGAGCATGTTTTTGATAATTCAGTTGGACCACTTCAGTTCACTTTATTCAACCGTTTAAAATTCAAGTGCTGTTTGGTGATGTTAGTGTTATGCTTTCCTTATTTATAATAATTGTTATTTTGTACCTTTGATAAAAGATACATTTCAGACTGTTTGAATGAAATTCCATTGGTGAAAAATAAAAGCATCATACAAGTACATGAATATTGTAAACATGATTTTCTGAAACTGAACAAATATTGTATTGTAATAACAATTTCATGCTTAAAAGCCCCTCTTGTTTTACCGGTAAGCCATAGCTATCATGGAAGTGCAAACCAGTGAAGAGGTCATGTGTTCAACACATATCTACAGCTATTTATAAGATTGACAAGACATGCACTGCAACATATTCAAGGAGTGTGTGCCACATTAGTCGGTGATGATCAATTATGCAGTGCCTTTTGCACATTGATGAGTGCTACTGCTAGCCATGTTGGCAAGTCTCCCAAGACTACAATATTAGCACTACCTTTTTAGAATGTACAGTCGTATTTCTTAACAGTGAGATCAAGAGAAAACTAGGTTTGCAGAAAGTACTAATGAGTGAAACGGTGTGATTTCCTTTTACCATAAAATACACCTGTATGTGCATGTGTAACATGAGAATGTACCTTAGAGGTGTTGTGGTCTAGTGGATAAGTCGCCCGACCGCAGATCACAAGGTACAGGGTTCGAGTCCCGCCGCAGCACTAATGTCCTTTGGCAAGACATTAATCTACGTTTGCCACTCTCCACCCAGGTGTTAAATGGGTACCCGGTAGGATGGGAAAATTAATGTGGTTGGATGAGCAAGTGTGCGATTGTAAAATGGCAACTGGCTGGATGCTCCCCAGGGAGTGGAGAATCTGCATACATTGTGTGAGTCCGATGACCTGGGTAATGATATATCTGTAAAGCGCTTAGACACATTGTTGTATCGATGTATTGAGCGCTATTTAAAAGCGGAATGTCATTACCTTATCTTACCCTTGTTTTGATTAGGGTAAGAGTCTTCCCCCCTCTGCCGCCACCACAGAGGATGACGGTGAAGTCAGTGATGAAGACGAGGCCGCCGACATCGACACCGAAGACCCTCAACTCAAGGCCGAGCTGGACAAGAAGAAGACGACGTCCAAGGTAAGCTATGCAACCCCGGCTTAGGTGCTCGCATCCATCTCAGGTGTAGGCGTCCATCTGAGGTGTATGCGTTATGTGTATTTAAAAGCCATTACCGTGGATACTTCCTGTAATTCTAGCACCAAAAGATTGAGTTTTGGTGTTTTAAACCATCTGAGGATGCGGTGTTTAGTGTAGGGCCACTAACACATGTGTCGGATGACTCGGATATCAAATCATTTTTGTTTTGATCAATCTTAGGTTTAGGTGTTTAGTGTAGGGCCATAGCAATTGGAGCTTCTTTCAATTCTGACGCCAGACATCAAGTGTTGGTGTTATAATCCATCTCGAGTTTAGGTGTTTAATGTAGGGCCATAACAATTGGAGCTTCTTTCAATTCTGACGCCAGACATCAAGTGTTGGTGTTATGATCCATCTTAGGTTTAGGTGTTTAGTGTAGGGCCATAGCAATGGGACATTCTTTCAATACTGACGCCAGACATCAAGTGTTGGTGTTATAATCCATCTCAGGTTTAGGTGTTTAGTGTAGGGCCATAACAATGGGAGCTTCTTTCGGTTCTGACGCCAGACCTCAAGTGTTGGTGTTATAATCCCTCTCAGGTTTAGGTGTTTAGTGTAGGGCCATAACAATGGGAGCTTCTTTCAGTTCTGACGCCAGACCTCAAGTGTTGGTGTTATAATCCATCTCAGGTTTAGGTGTTTAGTGTAGGGCCATAACAATGGGAGATTCTTTCAATACCAACGCCAGACATCAAGTGCTGGTGTTATAATCCATCTCAGGTTTAGGTGTTTAGGCCATTACAATGGGAGTGTAGTGTAGGGTGTCAACCTTTGGCACTTCCTTTGGTTGTTAGACATCAAGTGTTAATGTTATAATCCATCTCAGCATAACAGGAATCAAATTATGTTAATGTAGCATTCGCTTTATAGATTGAAAATGGCACCAACCAAGTAAATTTCTTCATAATTGATATGGGCTTGTTATCAAAGTGCGCCATTTATCCCTGGAAAGCAACACGTAGAGGCAAGTAGAGCATGAAGTAATCTGATCCCAGTGGATTGCTAACTCTCACATCAAGAAACTGAAGAAAAAAATTAAAAAACAGCACTATGCTCCAAAAATTGAAATAGATATTTGTATGTATTATGATCTTGTTACAGAGAACTAAATAGGGGGTAATGTTAGAGTAGCCTGTAGAAGATAGAAATAAAAGATTTGCAAAGGCAAAAAATGAGATCTAATGAAAAATGATTTAGTTCTTTAAGTTTAACCTGCTCATAATCTTAATGAAATTAACTTATGATTGCCTTAGAACAGATTTGTGGGTATACCTTTCAACGTTAAGACTTCCTGTCTGTGAATATGTTATTTAGATCCATCTCATGAAAATAGAGGTTTTCTTTCTTTAAGGAGACTAAACAAAATTTCTTGCATCAAAGCTCCAAGGAACATTGTACACTGTGAAGCATTTTTGAATTTGGTGAAACCAATTCTTCTATAGCAAAACTTGAATGAAACTTTTCTGTTTAAGTCAAGCTTAATTTTAACATAAAAATATGGAATATTTGAAAGGTACTCCATTCCTGGATCTCTCCTTTTTCCTATTGTTCTCCAGAAGCGTAAAAACAGTTTTCGGAGGGCCTCGATCTCGAGTTTATCAAGTATCTCGAGCTTTATCGGTGGAATATTATCGGTGAACAATGATTTTTCATCATTTGTTTTGCTTGTCTGGGTGCTTCTTGGCCCGCTCTTGTATTCTTGCTTGCCTGCCCACATGTAATCTTGCTCTAACATTAGTTAATTAGTTGCCTCTGAGAACAAAATAGATCCAGTATTAAGCCTAGTGGAAGAAGATAATCCTGTCGCAAAGTGCTTAGTATGGATAATCGTAAACCGGGAGTCAGGATTGTGTGGCTTTGGTTCACTGAGCTGTGTTTGTACATGATTTCGTAAAGGGAGATTGATTTAGCGCTTAAACTCGGTGCTACATATGTGTTTCAGATTTTTTTTTTTTAAGTCAGGAAATTATCTTATTGTTACTGTATATACATATTGAAGAAAAAAAAAATCAAATGTGGCTAAATATTGATTTTAAAAGAAAAGTGGAGAGGATAGTTACATGTTTATGTAGCTTAAAGAATAAAATTTGCAATGGACTATTTGCACTTGTCATGTGCTTGTATATGATTGTGTTGGTATGGTGTAAATGGAACAGAACTGGGAACTATGTTTGATGATTCAGGGATTGTTTTGAATTTTTCATAGCAAAGTCGGTGGAATGCTGAGTATCAAGAGTAACAACAATGTGATATCGTTTATTGAGGTTTGGCAGATATAGGTGCATACATTTAAAAAAATATATGTTTTTAGGATGTCATTTTTTCAATGATTGAATGATTGTGGTAGAATAACATCAATGAAGGGAACATATTGTACATACTTGAAATATTGTGCATGCTTTAAAAACAAGCAACCCAGTAACATATGGCGTAAAGGATCAGGAGGGGGGGGGGGGGGGTAGAGGTAGACGGATGAAACAAGCGTGAGATTAAAAAACAGAAGTTATACTAAAAGGCATTTAAACGAAGTGATGCGATTCTTACATGAAGTAGACATTTTATGTCACTTTATGCAGTCAAGTCCGGTAAAATGCTATATGAATAAGATTTTGCTTCAGATATAACTATAAAAGAATCAATTTCTTCATTGATTTTATAGACTGATGAAGGCGAGAAGGTAAGTGTTTGAGCTCAGCAGTCTCCATTATTAGTATTCATTATTCGTCCCCCACACACAGGCATCCACGTGCGTTCTTGTGTACATATTAATGCAAGACACCCTCACCCAGCATTTGAATCATTTTTAGTACTATGTTTTTGTTTATATGTTGTTGTACATTACATGTCATTGTACATTACATGTACCCAAACTCAGGTCATTCATGAGTCGTTGCCATTTGTCTTTTACCTCCATGGAGCTCCCATGTTCTGCCTGCGAAGTTGTACATGCACATGTATTCATCGGGATTCTAGCATTCGCCTGCATTTTACATCGATGTGCATTGTACTCCAGTGTGTAGATTAATTGTATCTGTCATCTTGTGTTTGATTTGCATCAATGTTGTCATATTAGTTTAAAACAGAGAGGGATGCAAGTATGGGCTGGGTTCAGACCTAATGTGCTTTAGCTTCTCACTTACATTTGGTCATATATTGCGTCCAATATCGATATTGTTTTGTACAAGTTTTAATAGCTTTGTCAATACTTTTGTTCTTATTATTAGGAACCAGTGTCTTAATCTACTTTATTACAAGGCCTCAATATTTTCAAATTGCCATCAATTAAAGTTGATCCATTGGGTATACTAATGTAAATCAGAGACACAGGATTTAACCCATGCGAAGTGCAAATCTGTAATTGGGTCAAAATCAGATGTATTTGTCATTGAATCAGTTGTCCATGTTCTTCTTTTAAGTGACAGGGCCTTAAATTTGTTTAAAGTCTCGATCAAATTACAGTTAACACATCTGGCATACCAATGTAAGCCAGAGATGACGCACAGATTGAATCGATCGGAAGTACATATTAAATGTAATCAAAACTGTCTCCAACTTGTTAAAAGCAGATGTAATCATGAATGTATCTACAGTATCTTCCTCTAGTAATTTAATCCAGAAAATGAAATCTCAATTGGGTTTTATTGGAATATTGTAATCAATAGAAATTTGTCACTTTACTTCCTGTTATAAAGAACATTGATACTTTGTAGGTTTTCATCACACTTATGATCAATATTTTTCATTTTATCTATGGTTGTGTATCCCTCCTTGAAACAAAACCAGTGACTTTTCAAATCGGTTCTTACTGTAGGTGAGCTTCATTTTCTGGCGAGTTTAATCATTTTTCGAGCTAGATTCTTTGAATCCATGAAAATGGTATAACATTTTGAAAAAATATTTCCTTCAAAGTTATAATAAGTAGAAATCACATTAGTTTGAATAATGTATATTGCATGAAAAAGGTGCACATTCATATTTTGCAAATGTACCATATAATTGTCACATTGCAATAATGTTACGATTCATATAGTCCTATTTATTCTTACCCAACACTGTCCTTCCAGTCCCTCCATTAGATATATACATTTTAGAGTAGTCAAGTACCGGTATATCAGAAGATAGTCAGCAAATATAAATGAGACATCTTTTCAGTCTTTCAAGGGAGAAATTAATCCACATGATCGTTTAGAAATGCATGTAACTAGTCTAGCAGAGTATCGTTTATGAAATTGAAGTTCTAAAAAAAAAAAAACTTTGTGTATTCAAGAATTGTGTCTTTATCATTTTGATGGGGCAAATTGACACAGGTCAATCTGATATGGAACAGTGATACAATTTCTTTCCATCTAGGGTTATTTTCCAGGAGTGGAACTAGAGGTAGCACTTGATAAACTTATAGTACTGTATCCCATTTGAGTTTAGTTTAGTACCACTGTATAATTGTCTGTCCTTTAGTCTTCTTTTCAATATAACTGTATTCTAGTAGGACACTCTAATCATGATTTAGTACTCCATTTGTATGTAATTGTACATGCATGGTATAGAGTAGTTTGAAATATTATATAGGCTTATACTTCAGATCTAATGTACCAGCTATTCAATTTTTTTAAACATTTGAATTTTTTTGTGAGAGCATTGATATGAAGTCCAAAAAATTTGAAAATTTAGAATTTTATATCAGATGTGATTGAAAAATTTAATATCATTTTGCATCGCTAGAAAGTTAGCGGTTCCAGGATATGTAACACCAGTGCTCTTAAAGTGAAACAGTCATTCTATGTTTTTTAAATCCAATGTCTATTTAATTTAAATGCAAGAAGTTCATACAATTTAATTACGATTTCTGTTTTTTGTCAAAGCGCATGAATTACTCCTGTACATCAGGTCCAGTCAATGCTATTTCCATATGTGAACAGTACTCTGTCAAGTCAGTCATCTGTTTGATACACGTGTGAATTCGTCCAGCATGCCAATTTATTTATATATTGATGTTGTCATCGTACAGATCATTGTTCTCATATGAACGTCAAACAGCTTTCGCAAATACGTGTTGCTATCTGTTTGCATATTGCATTTTGATATATTCCTGTATTTCCCTCTCCCATTGTAATGTTGATACCATGTTAAATTTTGTATGTTGTTTGTATTTCTCTCTCTCTCTCTCTGTCTTTCTTTATACTTCTCTTTTTCATTCATTTATGGATGATTTGGTTTGATATGTAGTCGAAAGACAAGAAGAAGGTAAGTGGTGTTGTATTCAATCGTGATTATTTTTATCGCCACATGGCGAGCATGCCATATTGCAACCGGCTTCAATTAACTCATTTTCTGAATCACCCCTATCTCACAGCCTTTATTTTTGTGTTCCAAGCTTAGCATTCCAGCTTTTCCACTCATTTATATACCATCAAATCTCATTGTAATGAAGCCCACATCCCAAATTCACTTCATCAAAGCGATTCTAAACAATCCCTGGATAAAACCATATATACGTTTACACGTAGCTACACCTTACATGTATTATCACCTACAGATTGCATGCATTTAATTACTGGGGGAAAAAAGGACATTTTTATTCACTGTTTCATGTAAAGCACTTTGCTACAATGGGATTTTTCTACATCTAGATATAGGTTTATGTATGCAAAGAATTTTTCTGTGTGCAGTTCCAAGCAGATTCTTTTTCTTATGTATTTTTAGTCTATTTTGGGAGTTGGATTTTTTTCTCTCCAATCTTTGACACAAAAGTATCGTGATCTTCTCAAATTTCTTTCCGATCTATGATGTGATATTTAAGTTGCTGTGAATTTTAATTAGATGTGCTGTAACTGAAATATACATATACCAACAACAAATAGATGTAAACAGTACCAATGACGCATACGCAAACAAATCTACTAAACATTTATGCAAAGTTTTTGCATTTTCTTTATTCTAATGTGCTTACAAGCATTTTCTCTTAAGTTTGACTACAAGTGCATGTATCTTATCTATCTACATCCAATAACATGTAAACTTTTGACCTCTTTGATATTGAAATTTTACACTGAGTAACTTAATATTTTACAATTATTTGATGGAACATCAGATGATATTTTGTTCATTGGTAATAGTAGAGTAGAGAGACAAATACTATGTCTCTTATAAGGAAACACAAGAGTTATCTTGATACAGGTATATTATTGTGAAAACAAAAAGGAGTGACTAAAAGGAGTGACTAAAACACTGCCAGTTGCAAAACTCAAATTTGAAAAGAATAATGACTTTGATTTTGCTCCTGATGAATATTTTGCCACCATGCTTTTAGGAAAACATTTTAGTAAAGTTTTAAATTATGATATTTTAAAACAATATTTTGGCCCTTTTAACTCATTGGGTAATTCCCTGCAACACCCTTTTAAAACCCTGTATGTAAGCCTTTTGGGTTTATGAGATGAGGAATCATTATCTTGAATGTACTTGTAAAGATTAGATCATCGCATGAGTTCTTGACTTCATGTGTACCTCTGTGTCACCAAACCATACCAGAAAGAAGAAGAAGAACAAAAATCATCACCCTCATGCCCCCAAATTGGTTGGTTTGGAGTCGGTTTAGAGTCGGATTAGCTGTGTGACTCGGGTATTAGGTATTAAGTCATTTAACTATTTAATCTGATCATGTTTCATACTTTGTCTCATTCTTGATGCATACACAAGGATGCACATGTCACCTGTTTTAGTTTTATTGTAAGTTTCAAGAAAGTGACACCTTTCGTACGACGGGCACGATCTGGATCGATCCATATTGTTTTATTAGATTGGTTATCAAAGCTTTAGTACAATGTTCATGTACTATACATGACTGCTTTGTGATAAAAGGTCCAAACTCCAAAGTATGCATACAAATACATGAATGATCTTTCAAAGTTAAATTACATGCGTAATTGCCCGCATTCACATTTCGATGTTCATAAATAAATGAGGAATCTACTTACAAATCTAATCCACGGTTCAGTTCTGGCTGTATTGCTCATAACATCGTCTGTTGAAAGCCAGAAGGGTGTTAACTATGTGTAGATGTGTATGAGTTTAAACCCCTCTGGCTCTGAGCAGACTATGTACCGTCCATGTGTCTTAGGTTGATCCAGATCGTTGTAGAGAAATATCTGTGTCATTTAGATATTATTCCAAAACATTCTATTTAACCCAGTGATATTCAGTAGATATTAAAGTTTCTTGTAGATGATTGGTTAGATGTGTATTTCATATACATGTATGTTGTGTAGTGTAGAGATTTCTCTTGTTGAAGCTTCATTGAAGAAAATAGAATTTACTGTAAATTTTGACATTAAAATCACTCGGAAATCAATGTCAATAGTGCTTGTTACATGTACACAATGAATTACAGGGGCTATACACTACATGTATATTTCAAACTGTTTCCATATCCTGCTATTCAAGACTTTCTGCATAGTTTTGCTTATTTCTAAAAGGAATATACTTGTGGGGGTACCAGGGGTAACTATAGGATAATTTCATGGTAGTTGTGTGTCTGTTAAGTAAATTCTCTCTCTAGATATTCTTTGAACTCCAGAAGTTTCTGATTGCCGCATACAATTTCTGAAAATCAGTACAGATTCAGAGATGTTTCTAAACTTTGCTCTACGCTTCGTAGTTATGGCAGTCATAGAAGGGTTTTAAGAGGGGAAAATATGTGATTGACTGATTTTTCAGCTTCTTTTTAATGTGTAGAGAAATAAATGTGGAGCAATAGGCCATTTTCATAATGCAATCAAATTTTATGCACAAATCTATGTAATGGTCTTTCTAAGTTTCTATATCAAAACAATTTGCTTTAGTGTATATCCTATCTTTTTCCTAAACTTCTTGCTTTAAAGATGACTACATGTAAATACTTTTCAAGCTTCATGTAGAAGGATTGTGTGGTTTCTTTTCCTGTCAAAAAAAAATATTATGAGGAGCTTCTTTTTTATATTAAAGTGTGGAAGGTAATTAAGTTGTGGTAATGATGGTACAATGTAATTCATTTGTATTGCCAGCAGAGCTCCCCGAGGCCCTTATATACAATGGGTATTAGTAAAATTTTGCATAGTATTTTGATGGCAAATTATTATTTTTGAATAAATGAAAATTGTATTTTTAGAGTGATCATGACTGAAAACTGAACCTGACTAAAGCTAGAAAAGCTTCATTAGTGCTTTTGGGTAATGCGGCTTTCAGCTATATTGGTTTTTTTCTTCTCTATTCTCATGGTCCAATGGCATTAACTAAGCGGAAAACCATATAGAATATTAAGTTTCATTGGAAATGCTACTATACACATTGTACTGTTACTACTGTACCTCATTACCATAACTCAAATTACCTGAAAACTCTCAACACTTGCTTAAGATTTGTATCTGTTTAATAGTTTTCCTTAGAATAACTACTATCTAGGTTGAGACATATTGATATTGTTTTGCTGTGCAATATACATTGTACGTCTTGAGAGGAGAAGAACTGAGCAGGCATTTTACGAAAATAATTTCTATGAAATACAAGGTATTGTTGTGGTGGTGTATATCAGCAGTATAGCTTGGAAAAGCTGCTTCAGGGATTACTTCATCAAGTATCAAGTGGCTCGTGTCTTTTCACAGCAGTAGTAGTAAAAATATTATTAAATGTAGATCCTAAGCTTCATACACTTTATGAAGAAAGTATACATGTAGAAAGTTTTGCTTAGAAAATCTGAATTCGGATAGTACTAGTTTAGTTAAAATCTTGAACATCAAATAATGTTGGTTGTTTGTTTATTTGTTTGTTGTTGTTGTTGTTGTTGTTGTTGTTGTTGTTGTTTTTTTTTTTTTTGGGGGGGGGGGGGTTAAAATCATACAAAGCTGAAGTAGTATGAAAAACAATGATGCATTGCATAATTGCTGATAGCCAGAAGGACATTACAATTCTTTATAAAATACATACTAGAGCCCTGTTTCATGAAACTTGTTATCAATAACAAATGCTAAATTTCTATGAAAAAATTGGTCTCATCCAAACAAATGTCACAATTTCAGTGGCTTATAACAGTTATTGTAACTTGAAATTTATAATACATTTTATGAAACAGGGCTTAGATGATATGTAGTAATCTTGTATGTTGACTTTGTTGCTACATTTATAGTTAATAATGATTTATACATGTATATAGTCATCACTTTAACTTTCATCATTTTTTTTCTCAATGAATGGCATGTCATGACTCCAGCATTATCCCACATTAATGCATCATCAGGTAAAACCAGATATTATCAAAAGAGTATTGTCATGAATATAATAAATCAATGTCGTCACTAGTTCCCTATCCTGCCTTTACTGCATCTAAAACAAAAACCAATGTGCATTATGGTTGGTATGTATTGCATGTCAAAATTAATGCTAAAATGAATATGTATAACAATAGGTTCTGTAGGTGTGATGACTGTACCCTAGAGCATTATAACTGCATGGAATTGAAGCATGTCCCTTTAATTACAAAAAATGTTTATGTGTTTATGGTAATATAAGAACTGTCAAGTTGAAGATGTTATCAAGATCTGAAGTTTTGGTTATGGTGTCTTCGATGAGTGTAGCCTACATAAGGCTCATTGGGTATGTGACCTGTCTAATAGTGGCCACCTGTATATAGTGGTCTCGTATCATCTCCCTCTGGCGACCTGACATTTTCTCCAGCGACATTTCCTCTGAACGTTATTTTGTCAAAGATACAGGGTTAGGGCGTTGGATGCAATTGGATTTAGGTTATGTTCAGCTCTTTATCGAATTCAAACCTAAGGCTGCTGCATTGTTACAAGTTTTATAGTTGTACGCTGTACATGTATGTGTGACAACAGTCAACCTTGGCAGTCCGGTGCTTGTTCAATTAGTTGAGCAAAGCCAGGAAAGAGTTATGTTTGGGGGCTAAGGTTAGTATTTGGTCCAGGGTCAAAGTTAGGAAGTGAACAAAATTTGATCTTTGAGGAATTGTTGCTGGGGCATGTGTCATAGAACCTTTCCTCCAGGAGGAAACGTGTGTTGTAGAACCTGTCTAGTCTAGTAAGGCCACCTGTCTACAATGGCCACTTATATTATCCCCGGTTCGCCTCTATAGACAGGTCTCTTTGTACATTATAGTGATGTATGTATCATGAGAAATTATGTACTATGTAATTGTTAAATATTTAACAACGTAATCTACTTGATTTTGTTCTATTTGTGTCTTCAAATACTCTGTTAAAATACAATGAGGTAGCTTTATGGCATAGTATTTGTAGTTTAGTAAAAAATTTGCTTATTAGGTGAAGAAGAAAAAAATTCTGCTAGTAGTTTAAAATTCCCTCTGCTTGAAAAGCTTTTTATGCATTGTAGTTTAGGAAACTAAGACAAAATTACTTGATATTGTAGTTCATAAACGAGTAGTGTATCTTGAAATCTTTCTTTGGCTACGCCTCCATGTATAATAGGTTATGATAATATAGACGTAACCATTTCTTGGGCAAACAGTAATTTTACTCTTGTCCTACATACAAATTCCCACGTCAGTAAAACATGACATTAAAAGAAACACACAGAAATGACAGAATGCATGTATATGCTGGAATTCACAATTCTAACATATGCAGTATACTAGAAAGCTTGCTATGAAAGTAGGACTTGTCTTGTTTGCATGAAGACTGGTGTGTAGTGTATTTTTGACAAAATGTTTTCTTGCCCAATTGAAATTTTTGGTTTGCTATAGAATCCAAGAAAGTTTGTAGCGTCTTGGATATAAACATTTGAATAGGGCAGTGCTGTGCAGTGTATTCACATTTGATGTGCTGAAAACTGCTCTTAATTTTCTCTGTATACCGTATTACTAAAAACAGACAAATCTTTGGGCATATACATGCACCATCACAATTGAATTCTTTGCTATTCATAATGCCTTTTGAAAAATGGTTTCTATTAAAGTTAAGTATAAGTAATCCCTGTACATGTCTGGGTTATTATCAGTCATGTACTTCATATGTGTTATTAAAAAAAAAAAACAGTGTTTTCCTTTTGCAAGCATCTTTCTAAATTTGTTTAAAATAATTTTCTCCTGCGATGTATTATTATTTTTTCTGTCATAGAAATCCTCTAAATGTAAATCTTCCTGTCCACGCTTAAATGGCATCACCAAACAACCTTTTTAATATTTTGCTCCCATTTTATTTTGTGAGTCTTGTGAAGAGACTGATTTATTTTGCTTCCATTATACAAGTACCTTTAGCTTTATGCTGTATATGCATGTTATAAATTCTTACTAATGGTACATAATTTCAATATTGAAAGACAGATCAAATGAATTGTATGAAGTGACTGTTTGAATAATACTGAGTAAATTACTTGTAAAAAATTACTTGTAACTGGAAAAACATTATAGAGAGAAAACTTATTGATATTTTCTTTTAGTGCAGATTCAAACTGACATAATTTAAATGATGGATTCGAACAAAAATAAGTTGGAATAAAAATTAAAAAAAGAATACTTCCCTAAAGCACAAGTACATGTAATTTGTCTATTCATGTATGTTTATGTATGTGGATAATACATTAATTTAACTTCTATAAAAAAAGTTTAAAAAATAATTGTAACATATTCCAAATTGTATTTGAACTCGTCAAGCAGTATGTATTGAATTGTGGATGAAATAGATTTAGGAATTTTAAACATGCTGGAAATGCATTTTGGTCCTTGCTGTTCAAAGTGTAACAAATTGTTTTTTTCCATCTCTCTTTATATGAATACAGAAAAAGTTGAAGTTGGCCAAGGAACTGTCCGATCTAGTGACCCTCGCCAGTGTCCACTTTGGTTCTTTCCCTGGATCAAAGGAGAAATGTAAGTAAACTTGACACCAAAGTGTACCAATCACATATACAAATTGTACAGCTAGACAGGATAAAACCACCCTAAAGAAACTTAATCTACAATTTGATGAGTTAACGGTTAAGGAGTATTAAGAAAATAAAGGAGAACATGAATGTGAGATACGAAACCCAAGTCAGACGTGGGTTTTGTACCGGTGCGTCGACTACCGGTAGTCTTCTCACGAGTTGCTCATGAGTTTTTTGACATTTTATTTGAACTTTCAGTATATCTGTATGAAAGTAATATTTGAAGCTTGTATTAAAAGCAACCTGAAACCCCAAACACCCAGAGCAACATATTTTATGGTGATTGGTATATGTATATAATAAGCTCTCTCTCTCTCTGTAGTTCGATTCATTGAAAATGTTGTAGCCTGGATTCTAAGCTCTTAAGTTTCCATAAGACCAAGGACCCATTTCACAAAGCCTTTTTTCAATGACGAATGACAAAAGTCAGCAACGAATCTGCTGATAACCAATCAGAATCGAGGATTTCACTAGCTTATAATAAAACTGTCATTTGTCACTGATGAAAAGTTTTGTGAAATGGGGCCCAGATCATATCTGCATATTGTATACTTTTGGATTGTTGATTTAGAAATGTTTCTTTTTGATTTTTTTTTTGACAGACAAGTGCCACCAGATGTCTTCCTTCGGAGAGGCTAAGGCCTTTGGTCTGGCCGAGGAGAAGCCAGGGGATTACGTGGAGCACAACAAGATCTTCCTGAGTAGGATCTACCCGGGCGGGCTCCGGACCAACTCCTCCAACTATAGCCCCGTACCTATGTGGGATGTGGGTGCTCAGATTGGTAAGGAAAATAATAATAATAATCATAATAATAATAATAATAACGTAAACTTATAAAATGCACATATCCATTCTAAAAGACTGCTCAAGGCGCTCTGTACAGTATCAAAACAATTATACAATAGTAAAACTACGACATAAACAAATGGTGCTGAAGTTTCTTCTTAAATATTTCAATTGATGATGATTTTCTTATTTGTAATAGTGTTCCATAATTTGGGTGCAATGTTAGCAAATGAATGATAAACTACATGTAGTAGTAGTAGTATTTATTTTTAGTTCCATGTATTGCGTTCTTGTACATGTATATGAATATTAAACACACATCACATATAGAACAATCTCTCTCTACGTTTTCTAAGAATTTAGAAATCACCACACTCCTGTGATACTTGTAAGATACTCAAACATATAAGGAATGAATTCCTGTGAGATGTCTATTTTGTATAACAACATGCAAGATCGCAACTTACAATGAAGAGTTTACTCAGGGAAGGTAAACTCTAAAGTAGTGATGACCAAGCAAACAATGTTGAAATATTTCTAAATATTGAACTTTATAGATACCGGTATAAATAATCACAGCTATTTTAGTCAATGTGTAATTGGCCTCAAAACAATTTTGAACCCTTACTGTACTGGGGGGGGGGGGGGGGGGGGGGGCCTGGGAGGCCCCCCTCTCGACATTTTCGGAGATTGCGCCGCAACCGCTTGGAATTTTGAATTGTCGTTTCATGACTTTTTCCCCTCAAGTCTTACGCACATTTTGATACAATTTTCGTCGAAATCGGATATACCTGTAAGGCGTTACATAACAATTAGTATGCGCATGTCATCAAAAAAAAAAAAAAAAATTGAAAATCCATCAAAATTTGCATAAATTATCATTATTAATTACATTAAAATAACTTTTTTGTGTTAGAAAAGAAGTTTCATATGAATAATGAGTTTCAACATTAAAAAAGTGGAGTTTGACACGTTTTCTGTAAAATGCATAAAATTAGCGCATTTTGCATAATTAATTAGGCTAACGACAAAAATTTGCATATTCGGAAAAAACTAATTATACTATCTTGTTCCTTACGTAAATATCTACAAACGTGCAAATTTTCGTGTTCATCGGACAATCGACGGCCGAGATCATAGGGGGGGGGGGGGCCTCCCAGGCCCCCCCCCCCCCCCCCCAGTCAGTGGGTGCTCAAAATAGCCCAGTACAGTAAGGGTTAAAGGATGTAATTTTTTATTTTGATATGCCAAATAATCATTTGATATGCTTAACAATCATTTGAAACTCTCCCATTTATTTCTATCTGATCATATGAAAATCAAAGGACAGTTCGTCAATCACAGTTCTTCTCACTTTAATGTTTTGTTTACAGTCAGCTAGTAGCTTTGAGACTAAAGTTATTGTATTTTCTTTTCTGATTTTTGTTTCAGTTGCTTTGAACTTCCAGACACCATGTGAAGAAATGGATCTCAATCAAGGAAAGTTCCTCCAGAATGGCAAGTCTGGGTTCATCCTGAAACCAGTCTTCTGTAGAAAACGTAAGTGGTCGCTTGGATCAAAGTTGATTTGTTATGATGTGATGTGATTATAAATGATAACTTGCCATTTGATTTGGAAATGTAAATACGATGGGATGCTGAATTTTTGACACAACTTGAAAGGTTTCAGAGTCGGCAAATGAATGATTGAATTACCTCTGGTAAGACTTCTGGTTAGCTAAGAAGGACTGTGGTAAATAAAAAAAAACTAACCAAACACAGTTTGAAAATTGCTGCTAGGAAATCTCACTCTTCCAATAGCAAATCCTTTAAAAAGTTCTCATGAAAAAAGGATTGGTAACTTAATGAAAATGTTCTTGTTTGTATGTAGTGATGTTTTGAATTATGTGAAACATTTAACAATTGAACTGATTTTATAGTAAACTCTCACATGCCACTCGCTACATTATTTATCATTCATTCCTTACTCTATTGAATGCTGAAAAGAATTTCATTGAAACTCTTGGAAAGGAACATCCACCTTGTTATGTTTTTCCCTATGAATATGTTCATTTTTGTATCATTTCTATCTTTCAGCCAACATGCAGTTCAACCCACTCAAGCCAGGAGATCAATACACACAGCATGTAACACTCACTGTAAGTCAACTGCAGAGGATAATTAATTAATATAGCAAATATGAAACAAAGCAACAAGGAAATTTAATGATTCAATACATTATTTTTTAAAAAGAAGCAAGGAAACATATTTTACTGAGGCCTTTTTAATCTGAAATTTGTATTTATTGAATATAGGCATCATGTCTAAGTTTAAAGAGATCTCCTTATTTTCTACTTATTTTGTCTCTCTCCCGCTGCCTCTGTCGGTCTATCTCTCTCTCTCTTTCTCACTCACTATATATCCTTCTCTGGAACCCTCTCCCCATCTCTCTTTCATCCATCATTTGAAGAAAAAAAAACACCTTTATCTCCCTCTTTGAACATAACAATAATTTAATGAAAATATCAATATTTCACAATCCCCATCCCCCTTTCTGTTGTTTTTTGTAATTTCTTCCTTGGAATCATGTTTCTTAATTATGTCTGTCCCTCTCTCTCTCTTTCTCTCCTCTCTCTCTTTCTTTCTCTTTTTCTTTCTCTTCTCTCTCTTTCTTTCTCTCCTTTGTCTTTCTTTTTTCCTCTCTCTTTCTTCCCCTCGTCTCTCTGTTTCCTCCCTTTATGCTCTCTCTCTTTCTCTCATCCACACTCTACTACCGTAGTCGAGTGGTTTAAGCACTTGACTTGAAATTCAAAGGTCGTGGTTCGATCCCTGACACAGCACTAATGTCCTTTGGCCCACAAAGGCATTAATCTCTATTCGCCACACTCGACCCAGGTGAGGTAAATGGGTACCTGGAGGTAATTAATTCCTTTAAATGCTAGAGCGCTGTAATGGCAGCTAGGCTACAGCCGGGTAATAATAAATGCGCCTCGGAATATAATTTTTAGACAGACAGCGCTATAGAAATGCCTATTATTATTATTATTATTGTTATTGTTATTATCTGCTTCCTATCCCTTCTATAACTGAATATTAACCTTTGACCCCTATATCTCTTTCTTCCCTGCATCCATTCCCCTCAGGTGATCAGTGGTCAGCAGCTCCCTAAGCCATCCGGTAGTAAAGAGGTCATTGACCCCTATGTCAAGGTCTATGTGCTAGGAGGAGGATCCAAGCAGGAATTCAAGACAGAGGTCGTCGAGAACAATGGTAAGAAGCCAAGAATGTTATAGATTATTGTTAGTGGCCCCCTCTCTACAAAGGTCACCTGTCTACAGTGGTCCTTCATTTTGTCTCCCCCAAGATAGAAATGTGTGTTGTAGAACCTGTCTCGAAAGGCCACCTGTCTGTAGTGGCCAATTTTTATGTTTCCCCTTGGTGGCCTTTATAATAAAGAAAGGTTTGACTGTATTACAAAAATAAAATTGAATGGCCTGGATTATATTCACAGTAACCAATTTTAAAGCTGTGTGTGTACTTTTACAAGTTTGGCTGGAAGCAGCGATCTGTTGAAATACAATACAGTTGAAACATGTGGTGATGAATTATGTCAGTGTACAACAAAGGTAGGGTTGCCTGGGTCGGCGAATACTGCTTTGTTGGGCAAGCCCTAAACAAAAGAATGTACAAGTACGTCATGCTGTGACCAACTAGAACCAAGTTGGCCAAACTCTGTGTATAGATGGCTCTGGTTAGCCGGTCTCTATGTCATGCTTAGAATTAAAGCCAGGATTCATGTACATTCTTACTTATTATTGGGTTTGTATAATATTCTGGTATAGGTGTAGGGCATGTTTCTGAATGTCATTTTGCCGCTTGTGCTACTAGATACTTACTTGATATAGATGAAAGAGGCTACTGTTGAAAAATGCCTTGTTTAAAAATTGCTGGAATATGTAGTAGACAGAGATTTGAACCCCAAACCTCACAATAAAAAAAATCAAGTGAGTAGATCACTGTACAACGTTGCCTCTCCCTAACCCTAACCTTAGCCCTAGTCCTAGCCCTAGCCCTAGCCCTAGGCCCTAGCCTTATCATAATACCATATTTCCATTCTGTGTCTTCCTCCTTGCAGGCTTCAGTCCCACATGGAACCAGGAGTTCAGCTTTGAAGTCAAGGTGCCCGAGCTAGCCTTGATCAGGCTTGTGGTCCAGGACTACGACATGGCATCCTCCAACGAGTTCATCGGCCAGTACACCTTCCCGGTGGCCTCCATGCAACTTGGTGAGTGTTCCTCAAAATTTTAAGACATGACATTTTTGTCATGTTATGGATGCAAAAGTCCTTAAAGGCATCGTTTAACAATGTTAAATCTGAGGTGCATGGCCCTACGTGCTACCAGTGTCTGTGATATCGTGTAATATTGAAGCCCTACAAAATTGCACTTCAAAATGATCAAGAAGTGCCTCAAAAAAGTTAAAATCTTTGAGTGACCGGTTTTTACCATACTTGTTTTCCCCAATAGACTGTAGAGTTATGAAAACCGTTTGGCAAAAGCAAAATTGGTTTCGATTCCCAATCATAAATATCTTAATAATCAGACAGGCGATCGGCTTGTAAAAGTTATGGAGTTCCTGACTGACCTAAAGGTTTATAATTATCATTACAGCATGAGCTAAATCCTGGATTTTGTTTCAGAATCTGAGACATAGTTACTGGATCCCTTTAAAAAGTTCTTCTAGTGGTGATGATGTCATGTGGGAATGGGGGAGGGCGATCCAATAATTCTTTCATGTTTGACACAAGTCTTCAGCCATCTATGTCATTCAAAAAACTCTTTTTATACAACAAACTGACTTAGTAAAGGTTATTTTTGTATTTTCACCCGAAGTTTATTCATGAAATGTATTCTAAAAGTAGAGAAAATTTGTCTCTTTTTTACACACTTAATAATATTTTGCCCAAAGTTTTCAATTTGTTTTAAAAGTTTGTGTCGTGAACTAATGGATACATCACATGGTTCATGGTTCAAGTCCTGCCATGGCATTTGCTTACCTTTGGCAAGACATTAATCTACATTTGCCACTCTCCAACCGGGAGTACTAAATGGGTGCCTGGTAGGCATTTATCCCTTGAATGCTTTGAGCGTCCTTGGGCAGCTGGGCTAAAGCCACGGTCATAATACTACTTTGAAGGCGCCTTAAGCTGAGCAACCCCCTGTGATTATTTATGTACTGATTCAGTCGCTTCCACTTCGATACTCAAAATGTTAAATAATACCTTTATGAATCAAAATGAAATTCCATTTAGTTATTGACTACCATGCTCTGCAAATCTTCGTAGGCTACAAATATGCTTAAAATGAATTGATGGCAAAATATTCAAAAATCATAGTACCTTTCATCTAAACTCTTATCGTGCCAAGTACACTGTTCTGTGCATGCGCTGGCATGCCACGCACACATAATCGGGTTTCTGTTGACTTGCCATGCACACATAAACTCTCATCTGCCTGCGTGCCACGGACACATTTTCGTGCATAAGTACACAAGCTAATTGTTTATCCCTATTGTGCGATGCACATTGCGTGCACGCATGAATGCTTACTGTATTTGTGGAGGGGGTTTATTGTTGTTTTGATTTTGCGTGCTTCACATATACCGTTACATTGGATTTTCCTGAGAAAATTGCAATATTTTATCATCAAATTTGTCAGTTTTGATCATGGCCCCTCAGATTGTGTGCGGGAAATGAGACAACGGATTGGTTTGACAACTCACTGATAGTGCTTATTTACTTTACCAAAATTACAGATTCATGAAATGATATTGGTATCAACAGAAAGAGGGTTAAATTTCTTACAACTTTAACGTACAATTCTTTTTTATACAATATACAGATGAGATGTTATAGTTGATCAAACATAGTAACAATTTAAACTACACGCACTTGAACCAACCCTAAATTAACTTGGCACACAGGAGATTAGTGGCTGGGCACAATAGGGATTAGCACTGTGGCACTGGGTGAATTGCATAGGGGCAGCTTAAGAGTTAAAGGAGATACATGTAATTGATTGAATTCCGTTTACGTTTTTTCTTTCCAGGCTACCATCATGTCCCTATATTGGGCGAGAAGGGCGATAACCTCCTGCCGGCCAGTCTCTTCATCCACACCATGGTCAATGCGTCATAGGTCAAAGGTCATGGGTCAAATGGTCAAAAGCATTTGGAACTTCCACCTCCACCCAACAACAAACAAAATTATGTTTTATTATGTAATTTACAAACTGCTTTCTTTCTCTTTTAAATGATGCATGCTAATGAAGGATGAAATCATGTCTGCTAATTCTTTGTTTGAAATGGAAAGGTTGGTAAATTCATTTTATGGAAAAACATTGATATATAAACCAACTATCAAGCATCAATGTGTGACCTCTATAGATTGACATCATGTCTTGTCAAAGGTCATACAGTCAAAGGTCACAGTCAATCAGCATTCCGCTATGTAAATAATGCAACTATACTTAAGATTTTTAAGGTCTTCAAATTTGAACTGCCATTTCTTATCATGTTTTCAATTTTATAGTCTATTTGCATTTTTTAGGGATTTATAATTAATATATATATGAAATTTTGAAATGCACATGCAAGTAGAGAGCAAGGATTTTGAAGGAATATAGTTGAAATAAAAAATGCATGAGGAAGCAGCAAGCGACTTTTATAGGCATGTTCAAAATCTGTTATTAATTCCAGGCATGTTTCAAGGCTATGTCTTTCACTTTTTAAAACATTTTTATGAAATCTTCATGTTAATAACTTTTTAGAAAATATACCACAATATATCATGAATCAAATTTTTAGAAGCAGAACTCCATGGTTAGAATTCTGGTAAAATAAATTGTATTGAGGAATAGGTATGATAGTCTAAAAATTTGAATAGTTATCATGACTTCAAATTTTCTATGAAAAATTTCAGGATGTTTCTCTGTTTAACGTGAGTGCAATGTTATTGTTATAGTTATAAGTTGCAAATGAGACAATTCAACTTTTTGGTAGCGTAGAATTATTTCACATGAGCTTTAAAAATTATTTTGATATTCGTGTATATACATGTATGAGATTGGCTAGGATTGTTGGGGGCATGCATATATATTTTGGGTTGGAACAAAGTAAATGTAGATTTTAATGTTGTATTAAATCAAGAAAGCCAGAAAATTTGGTAAAAAGTATGTACATAATGATTAATGACAGTATTTGAAAAGTTTTATCATCATTTTTAATGTAAATTGTCACTGTCGATCTCTTTGTTTTGCGTTTTTCTATGAAGAGCTTTTTTTCTCATCAACATTTGAATTCAATAATTGTCTTTCATTTCAAAAAGGAGAAAATTTGGGACCAAACTTTGATTATACCTCATGAATCTATGTTCCAATTTCATTTTATATTTTGCTACCAACATTCAGTCATTGAAAAAAAAGGATCATTCCATACGATTTCTTCAATTTAACCGTGATGATGAAATATAGAAAGCAGAAGTTTTACTCATAGAGGAACATGATTTTTTTTCTTCCCCTTCATAATCTCAAATCAAAAGTCTTCCAGAATTTGCTGCAAAAATCGAGAAGAGTAGTTTTGCGAGCAATATTTCCATTGCAATGGGTAGGTTAAATGGAGTGAAAATTAAAAATCCTGATAACATTTAATTATTTACTTTCAAATTTGCCAGGCAGGAAAGAGGATCAATTTTATACCGTGAAAAGCTCATTATTTTAGCATTTGTGAATATGTAAGCTATATATGTGGATAGTTCTCTTAAATTTATTCTATTTGAAGATGATATAGTTGATTGTAGGGGCATTAGAAAGATTTTTATAGTTTTTAACAGCAATGATACATGATAGATCTTATTAATTTCAATGGTTTTATATTTATAACGAATGAAATACAATGTGGAAGTTTGTACCTCACGGTTGGCAGTCTACTCTTAACTAATGCATGGATAAGGTTTTAAAGCCATATATAATAAATCATAATATTTACCTATTCTCACCTATTCTATGCATGTAAATTATGCAATATGTATCTGTATTTGAATAATGATATCATGTGCAGTTCTATCTTACATGAACATTGTACATAAATGCGATACGTTTGTTAGAGCTCGGTCATTCTGGTAAAGGAATAGTTTGATATGAAAGCGTTTAAAGTAATATGAAATACATTAATCTATATTTTAAAGTTTTGTTTCAAATGGATAATTCCATAGGGACTTCACAGGGTTTTTCCATTTGTATGCATTTCTTATGTTTAAAAAAATATTCTGTATACCCGATTACATACTTGTACTGTTTGACTCTTTTTGGTTTATAAAAAGACAGGATGAGAATTAGTAAGCAAAAGAAGAAAAACTTTCACAAAGAGGCAATTGGTTTAGTACGATATGGATATAAAAACATTTTAAAGTTTTTTTAAAGACGTCGTAGCGTTTTTATTCATCTTGCAAAATTTACAAAACTTGGATCCCAGTGCGCAAGGTGAACGCTGTACAAAACCGAATAATTTGTGCCTGGAAATCATGCTTTTTCAATCAGTATTCACTTCATATGAAACTTAGAATACATGCTGCCAATTAATGTTCTATTTGAAATAATGTCAATAGTGTTTGTTCTGTCTACAACTCAGTGCGACCTGTCATTTGATTTAATTAATGATCAAAACTTATATGAAATAAGATTCATGATTAATGATGTGATATTAAACAAAGTACATGTAAGATCCAATTAAATTGATGCCTGTCTTTTATGTTTTTGTGAGAAATAATTTAAGAAAGTCAGGATGGATGATAAAACACATTAAAAAGCCAGTTGATAGTTTCATGTAGCACATTTGTATCAAAATGATCTCGAAGATGTTTGAAGCATGGAAATGTCAAATTTGTCATTTTAGAATCAATCTAAAAGCGATCGTCTGAAATATATTTTTGCCATATCGGTAGAGAGTTACAACACGTGAAAGCAGATCTTTCAGTTTCTATGAAAAAGGGGCAAAGATAAAAACAACCTCCCAAAACACACCCAAATAACTGGTAGTTATTAATTAACCCACACCTCCTTTTGGTTAACATTTGATAATTTTGATCCAAAATGATCATTTGAATACGTTATTCACCTAAAGGCGAGACGTTGATGTTAAAAAAGGTTACAAAAACAAAACTATTTAAAAAGTACATTTCTCAAATGAAGTTGTCGTTTTCCTGCGTTCATCTAAACCAATTATGTTTCATGATCGTGTGTCTGTTTTTCGAATGTGCTCAAAATGTATGAACTGGCTTATTACTGCAGGAGAAGAGAGAGGGAGAGGGAGAGGAAGGGAGGGAGAGGAAGAGAGAGAGAGAGCAAGAAATATCAGACGCAATAAAAAATGAACCCAACACAGATTGATTGTATAACAACTCCTGTACATATAACTTTTATTGTGCAATATATGTACAGATATTATGTGACAAAAAACAAACAACACAAACCTCAGTATGTATAAATTCTCTCTCTGGAAGTACATTATGGTGGCTTTAAAACAAAAATCATCCCACGTTAGATGTAGGTACTGAACATCGATGTACGTACACAAACTTGCAGCCACATTTTATAATTTCTTAAATATGAACAGAGTTGCACCCTGTGAAGTTTTAAAATCAGAATTCATGGCGAAATATTTCATGTGTTGTAATTCTACAACTTCTAGGATTCGTCCAAACCTTTTTTCGTTTAGTTCCTGATGGAACATTGAGAAGTATCTCTCTACAAGAAGAAAACAAAGGATTTGTAATATAGTTGAGATCTAAGATTGTACTTTGATACACAATGATTTTATTTTGGCATGCCCTAATATCAATTTGGAAATTGAAGGTTACCAAATTTAGAAATTAGATAAGAAAAATAAGCTAATAGTGAGGTGTGGGTATCATGCAAGAATACTTTCCAAGAGAAAGATATGTTCATAATTTTTTTCCAAAACAATTACAAATTAATTTTAAATCTAATTTGAAATTCCAAATAACAAGGGCTACAATGGAACATAAAATTCATTATTCAATTCCGTTTAAACTAGGAAAAAAATCACAACTTAAAGAAAAGAAGATATAAAACTACATGAAATATTTCCTCGTACTGAGAATTTAGACCTGATAACTGTTTTTTAATTTTTCAAACATTTACAAAATCTGAAGAAAAAATATGCATTGTAGGTAAGAGATACAACATCACACAAATTTCAGCCAATGTGTGAAACTTATTCATTCACTTTAATGCAAGCTTATAAATAAACATAAACTTGTTGATTACGATATGATCTGACTATAACAGATATTTTCCATATACGCTCGAGCCAAAGTTATTGGGTGATGTACTTAGCGGGTAAACCCAACTGGCTACGGCTAAGGGCTGATAGATATGGAATGTTATCAACATTTTATAAGATATCATAATTATGAAGCTGATTTTGATAATTGTATGTACTTGTGTGTTCTGTTGTGAAAGAAAAACAGCAATAAAAACAAAGATAAAACACAGCACATATATTATATTGAAAATTACTCAAAACTCTTCACACATTGTTTAATAACCCATTCCATGTGATCAACTTTTGATATATAGTCAAACCTGCTTTAGCAACCACCTGTATAGAAAGACCATCATTTTAAAGACCACAATTTTGTCTCCCTTGAAACGTGGTAAAGTAAAGTTAACCTGTCTATAAAGACTACCTGCCTCTAAAGACTGCTTTTTGTGTCTCTCTTGGGCGGTCTCCCTATATAAGTTCGACTTTACCACAAGTTTCCCTTGGAGGCTTGGACTCCAGCCTAGTTTCCAACAGATTAAAGTAAAATCATACATTCTAAAATGTATCAATATTTAATAGAAGAAAAGAGAGAAACACCAGGGAAACGGTCTGACTATATAACATACATGCAACATGTATGTACTACTGCAATGTAACAGAAGCTTCGAAAAAAGACAAAAACAATTTGAACCATTCTAGCTTTACGGCAGAATTACGAGAATGGAGTGACATAGCAATGTTGACTTGATTCTACATTAATTCACTCAATCTTTTGCATATCACAAAATATCAAACAATCACTTAACATTTATTCCATTTTCATATAACTTTGCATCGTATAAACAAGTCATGTACATGACTATAAGGCTGACTTTTTGAACGTTTTCTCTCGATAAAAAAACACTGCGTATATAACATATTTGGTTTTTATGATTATGTACAAAATCTTGAAAGAAAGCAAATCTGAATCAAAACAAAAATCATGATTACAAGGGGAAAAAGGAATACAAAAAAAAATCATTGCCAAATAAGTGGTAATTATTTTTCAAAAATGAGATTCATAGAAAAAAAAAAAAATTGTTTGTAAATATGTGGTTCAATATGTTAATTAAACAGAATTTTGCCTCATGCTGGCAATTATTTGTGGCACAACTTGACTTTAAGCAAACTGATTATCAAGACATTTCCCTCACATATTCTCTAACAAATTCAATTCCCGATGCATGTCTTTGATATGCTACTTGATTGTATGTACTGACCAAGGTTGCCTCATGACTTTTCACATGTATATTCATTTTACAGTAACATTGTTGTTCGTAACATTGCATCCAGATTCCGTGAATAATGAAATTATAAAACCAAACATGGGATACTTTCATTCATTGAAAGTCATTGTAACAATCCCTTTAAAATAGTAATGGAAGCTTGACCATATTATTTCATAAAATCAACTCTCTTGTAAATTAATTTCTAATTTTTTTATTAGAATACTTAAAAAGTAGAGCGTAATAATGTGTAATTATCAAAATGATTTAAAAACTGACCTTGAAAAAAAAAACTGCAAAAAAAAGAAAAGAACTATCCTAGATGGGCAAGACATGAACTGAACAGGTCTTGACATCGGCCAATTTATAACTACTCCAAAATTGACTGCAAGTTCTTAGGCACAATTATATTTAATATGAAGGAGCTATAGCATCTTCAACTAGATTGCAAACAAAAAGAAAAAAATATCATAGCAAACATTTCAGTAATAAAGCTTATAGTAGCCACTAGTCATGGCCTTAAGGATTATGATTGTGGAAATCTCAATTTTGGAGTGTTTCTATAAAAAAAAAAAAGGGGGGGGGTAGAATAAAAGTTGTTGTCATTTTATAAATGGTCTAGGGAAAGGGAGGGAGGGAGGGTACTGACAAATGACACATCTGGATATGAAGGTCACTGTACTGTAGGTGAAGGGTCAGAGGGGAAAGGTCACTGTACTACATGTGAGGGGTCAAAGGTCGAAGGTCAGCATTTCAGACCAAACGAGTTGACTAAGAAGTCTGTGAGTATGTGGTAGAGATCTTGTTGCACCATGGGGTCTGCTAAGGCGTGGTTCTGGTCTGTATAATACTGTAACAAAGAATAAAATATCAAGTATTAATAACATGATACATTTGAATATTGGAAATACATGTGTCATATACATGTATAATCAAACAAAAGTTTACAAATGCAGCAATAGCAAACAAATTAACAACACGATATCAACATATCATGAGGTAGAATAAAAAAATATTGTATTAATTTCATTTCATTTTTTGCCCAGTGGAGTTAGACAGCTGCAGAATTTTCAATTTTTTTATCTGCATCCCCATGCCTCCCCTTGAAGATTATTTTGATGTTGCGACTTAAAAAAATAAAGAAGTGTGAAATCTACAACTGAAATTTCATGGCATAGGTATTACAATTTGTACAAGACTAATAAGTAATGAAAACTTTGGGCAGAGAACACCAACAAAAATTTGCCATGCCTCCACCCTTTTGAATGGGTATATTTACACTTGAAAGTCGTTATTTATCAATCAATTTATTACCCACATACCTGATGAGAATTATTACTCTTACAATTAATGAGCAAATTTATGTAGATGTACAGTTGTACATGTATCTACATATGTATAGTTAATATGTAATACATACGTGTGAGTGTGATCAAAATTTGAGAGTATTAATTATTGAAGTAAGCAAAAATCTGTGATGCAAAACTTTAACAAATCATCAAAAATCATATATTTTACCTGTACTTGATGCGATACGCCCTCCTGTACTAAAGCTTTCACCAAATTGGCTGAATTTTGGAAATGGACATTATCTAAAACACAGACAAAAGTAAACAATGATAACATCATTAATGGTGTACATGCAGACTATAATGATATCATGAAAAGGGCTTTAAACCATTAAAGCCTGCCAAAACATAACCAACACTAACATAGGATGGTTTATACTGAGTCCCAGAAAAAATGAAAGCGAGAATTGTCTATGTTTTATTATAATTTAATCACAATTATAGTTAATAAATGACACATATTTGTAAAGCTTAGATACTCCTCTTTTATTTGATGCAACTCATATGATGCATATTTCAAGCATAAGGAATTAAAACAATTTGAAGAAAAGGGTACCAACAAGTCATTTGGGGAACGGTATCTGAATTTAAAAGAGAAAATCACATTTCTAGAAAGTTCATGTTGTGCCCTCTCATACGACCACTCAATCAGCAAAAATGATCCAGGAATAAACTAGATGGAACTTCGACTGCGCGCAGTCGAAATGATGCCTCCGTCATAGAGCAATTTTACAAACCAAAACAGAAGAAATTGTTCAAATTCAAGTTCAATTGTAATCCATTAACAGGTTCTCAGAATATCGTGATTACAAGCAATTTCTCATATACATATATGACCCTTTGATCTTTGACCACATGACCCTAACATCTACTCAGTTCATTGGCTCTGCAAGATGTCCCGAGTTAAATAGAAATCCATCTGTCAGTTCTAATGAGAATGGTTCACAAGCTATTTTTGCATACATAATGAGCCCATGACCTTTGACCTTTGACCTCATGACCCAAGAATCTACTCAGTTCATTGGCTCTGCAAGATACATACATGATCTAAGTTTGGGAGGAATCCATCAATCTGTTCTAATGATAATGCGATCACAAGCTATTTTTGCATGCATAATGAGCTGCATGACCTTTGACCTTGACCTCATGACCCCAAAATTTAATCAGTTCATCGGCTCTGCAAGAAACATACATGACCTAAGTTTGGCAGGAATCCATCAATCGGTTCTTGAGATAACGCGATCACGAGCTGTTTCAGCATACATAATGAGCCCTGTGACCTTTGACCTTTGACCTCGTGACCCCCAAATCTAATCAGTTCATCGTCTCTGCAAGATACATACATGACCAAAGTTTGGCAGGAATCCATCAATCGGTTCTTTAGATAACGCGATCACGAGCTGTTTTTGCATACATAATGAGCCCTGTGACCTTTGACCTTTGACCTTGTGACCCCAAAATCTAATCAGTTCATCGGCTCTGCAAGATACATACATGACCAAAGTTTGGCAGGAATCCATCAATTGGTTCTTCAGATAACGCGATCACGAGAACGGGACGTACGGACGTACGTACGGACGTACGTACGGTACTACTCACGACAGTATGCTTGTGAGATTTTTGTCTTGTGTGTCTGGAAAAAGGGGTATCTTGTGTGTCTTTTCATTTTTTCCTTCTAAAGACTACTTGTGTGTCTTAATTCCCAACTTCTTGTGTGTTTGTCTAAAACTAAATGAAAATGCATCTTGTGTGTTTTTTAATACAATATGTGTTGAGATTGGTTTCTAAAATTAAAATTAAGGCTTGCATGCCCGAAAGACATTATTGTCTACCTCTATCCAAGTCAGGAAAATTAAGGCTTGTGTCCCGCAAAAACACATCATTTATCCGCCTAAGTCGTGAAAATTGAGGCTTGTGTGGCTGAAAAGACGATCAGCTACCCTGTCCAAGTCAAGAAAATTAAGGCTTGTGTGCCTAAAAAACTTGATGTCCAAAAAGTATACAACTATTTATTTCTGTGTCTTTGGACCTCACAACTGAACAGTGTGACTTCTGAATGACCAAAAAATTGATTTATCTTTTTTCCTCATTGAATAGAAACATCACACACTTATAATACAGGTAATGCAATAATATTCCAATGCTGTGGAGGAACCAATGAAAAGCCAAGGAGCTTGTCATAATGTATTGCATACAATGCTATATATCATTTTTTTTAAAGTGAAGATAAAATTACTTCCATCTAAAAAGAATTAAAACTATTTATGCGACCATTGATCTCACTACGAACTGCTTGTGATAATTTAATCCTAAAAAGACTTGTTCCATGTGTCTTTAGAATTCACTACATGTCACCAAGTATTAAATGTATAAAAAAAAACACCATATCACTATAAACCGCACACAACAGAAATGCAATTTAATAACACTTGAAGTTACAATTACAAGTAACACTTTTATTAACATTTTCCTTGTCTAATTCAAACATTACAAAATATGGATAACATGAGCAGCTGAAGTGAGCATGGGCTAAAGAGATGAGAGGAAAGATACAACAAAATTTTACAAAAAACTATTACGGTATAACAATTTTCAGAATACTGCTCCAGATGCCTATAAATAACTGGTTGTCACTTAAACACTGTAAGTATATACACATTAACAAGTCACTTTTTATATTCGGTTGGAAGATACAGTCTGCTAATATCTATTGGCTGGCAAAGTTGCGAGTATATTCATCGGCAATAAGCACTGGCTTTCTGTACATTGGATGAATTTAAACTATGAAATTCACAAACTTTGAGGAGATTCCAAATATCAAAATTCATTAAGATTTCCCAATTCCACATCAAAATTCACTTTAAATGCAGATATCCATTAAAATTCTCAAAATCACTTTGCCAATGGATTTTCAAAGAGGAGTATTGACAAAACAAAATTATATCACCTAAACTTGACGACTGCTAATATCTATTGGCTCGCGAAGTTGCGAGTATATTCATAGACAATAAGCACTGGCTTTCTGTACATTGGATGAATTTAAACTTTGAAATTCACAAACTTTGAGATTCCAAATATCAAAATTCATTAAGATTTCCCAATTCCACATCAAAATTCACTTTAAATGCAGATATCCATTAAAATTCTCAAAATCACTTTGCCGATGGATTTTCAAAGAGGAGCTAGTATTGACAAAAAGAATATGTCACGTAACTATGAAGAATTTTTATTTCTTCAGAGGCAAAGTTGAGTATTTCATTATTTGCTAATGGAATACGTTTTACACATATCTGGAACTTTAAAGGTACTATGTCCCATTTGCAGGCCCCAAAAATGAAAAGGTTAAATTCCAACAGCATTTGAAAGACAATATTAATTTAGAACTTTCCGAAAAAAGGGGGCTTCGCTTGAAAATGTCTTTAAGTGGGAAAATAACGACTATTAGTTGTTGAATCGGCTAAAAGATGAAGTTGAGTTCTGGTTTTGCGATTGCATTGTGAAAGAAACGGTGTGATCATCTAGCATATAAGAATTTGTGTGTATTGCAAGGTTCTGGAATCATCAAAATGATAAGAAATTTGGCCAAGTCTTGGTAAAGTTACAAACACTGTACACAGAAAGATGTATATGGGACTACACAACCACGTGGCGTAAAAAGGCTATTCCCCCGAGTTTTACGATGTTACATGACATATTTAGAATATGAAGGCATTTGAAGAGCCATGCTTTTTAAGGGAACATGTCTTATCTGATGTTCTTCCACACTTGCATAATAGGAATGATAACGCTCACAAATTATTTTTCACCTCTTCCCAGAACTCAACCTTTTCTTTAAGAGCTATAGAGCCAGTAAGTAATAATCTGATTTCAGACCACTGTACTGCAGGGTCAATGTCGCTATTCATAAGGACCGCTATTCATAAGGTTCGCTATTCATAAGGTCCGCTATTCATAAGGACCGCTATTCATAAGGTCCGCTTTTCATAATTGGAGAAAAGGGGTCATTATTCATAAGGGTCATTATTCATAAGGACCGCTATTCATAATGAAAGAAGAGGGTCGGTATTCATAATATTAGAAGAGGGTCGCTATTCATAATACAAAATCGGGGTCGTTATTCATGAGGGTCCCTATTCATAATATTACAAAAGGGTCGGTATTCATAACACAGAAACAGGGTCGCTATTTATAATACGAAATGAGGGTCGCTATTCATAATAGAAGAAGAGGGTCGCTTTTCATAATAGGAGTAGAGGGTTGCTATTCATAATAGAAGTAGAGGGTCGCTATTCATAATAGGAGAAGAGGGTCGCTATTCATAATACAAAATGAGGGTCGCTATTTATAAAACGAGGAGAGGGTAGCTATTCATAAAACAAAATGAGGGTCGCTGTTCATAAAACGAGAAGAGGGTCGCTATACATAATAATAACAAAGGGAAATATTGGATGGAGGCCATCCCCACAGCTATGGCGTCCTGTACAGGCACGTAGCCAGAGTTTGATGTTTGGGAGGGCACATACACGTAATCGATCGAGGTAAACAAAAAGGGGGGTCTAAAAAAAATCAACCGATCTTGGAAATTTGGGGGGGCATGTGCCCCCCCCCCCCGTCCTGGTCCTGTAGGGGGCGACATATAGCCCTGAATAGTTGTCTCTTTTTAAAGTAGTTATATTTTATCTGTTATCTTTGATAATTATATAGAGCCAACCCCCGCTCATGTGGTGACGGGAAAAAAAAAAGAGTAAAACATAACACACAATGGGTCGAGAATGATACAACAAATCGTCACTTTCACAAAATACATATTATGCTCATATTTTTGCTCGCTCATTTCGCTCACTAGCCGAATTGTGAACTAGAAAATTACCTTTTCGGGCAAGAGGCTTCAGCAGAAAGACATTATTATTGTACGACCATGAATGTAAGACATTATTATCTACCCCTGTCCAAGTCAAGAAAATTAAAGCTTGTGTGGCAGAAAGACACCCCTGTCCAAGTCAAGAAAATTAAGGCTTGTGTGGCATAAAAAAACATTACATGTATTTTATACCTCTGTCCAAGTCAAGACAATTAGGGCTTGTGTGGCAGAAAGATATTGTCATCTACCCCAGTCCAAGTCAACAAAATTAGGGCTTGTGTGGCAGAAAGACATTATTATCTTCCCCTGTCAAAGTCAACAAAATTAGGGCTTGTGTGGCAGAAAGACATTATTCTCTACCCCTGTCCAAGTCAAGAAAATTAGGGCTTGTGTGGCAGAAAGACATTATTGTCTACATCTGTCCAAGTCAAGAAAATTAAGGCTTGTGTGACAGAAAGACATTATTATCTACCCCTGTCCAAGTCAAGAAAATTAAGGCTTGTGTGGCAGAAAGACATTATTGTCTACCCCTGTCCAAGTCAAGAAAATAAGGGCTTGTGTGGCATAAAAAAAAACATTACATGTATTATATACCTCTGTCCAAGTCATGAAAATTAAGGCTTGTGTGTCAGAAAGATATTGTCATCTACCCCAGTCCAAGTCAAGAAAATTAAGGCTTGTGTGGCAGAAAGACATTATTGTCTACCCCTGTCCAAGTCATAAAAATTAAGGCTTGTGTGGCAGAAAGACATTATTATCTACCCCTGTCCAAGTCATGAAAATTAAGGCTTGTGTGGCAGAAAGACATTATTGTCTACCCCTGTCGAAGTCATGAAAATTAAGGCTTGTGTGACAGAAAGACATTATTGTCTACCCCTGTCCAAGTCCAGAAAATTAGGGCTTGTGTGGCATAAAAAAAAACATTACATGTATTATATACCTCTGTCCAAGTCATGAAAATTAAGGCTTGTGTGTCAGAAAGATATTGTCATCTACACCAGTCCAAGTCAAGAAAATTAAGGCTTGTGTGGCAGAAAGACATTATTGTCTACCCCAGTCCAAGTCAAGAAAATTAAGGCTTGTGTGGCATAAAAACATTATTATCTACTCCAGTCCAAGTCAAGAAAATTAAGGCTTGTGTGTCAGAAAGACATTATTATCTTCCCCTGTCCAAGTCCAGAAAATTAGGGCTTGTGTGGCGTAAAAAAAAACATTACATGTAGTATATACCTCTGTCCAAGTCATGAAAATTAAGGCTTGTGTGGCAGAACAACATTATTGTCTACCCCTGTCCAAGTAAAGAAAATTAAGGCTTGTGTGGCAGAAACACATTATTGTCTACCCCTGTCCAAGTCAAGAAAATTAGGGCTTGTGTGGCTGAAACACATTACTATCTACCCCAGTCCAAGTCATAAAAATTAAGGCTTGTGTGTCAGAAAGACATTATTATCTTCCCCTGTCCAAGTCAAGAAAATTAAGGCTTGTGTGGCATAAAAAAAACATTACATGTATTATATACCTCTGTCTAAGTCAAGAAAATTAGGGCTTGTGTGGCAGAAAGATATTGTCATCTACCCCAGTCCAAGTCAACAAAATTAGGGCTTGTGTGGCAGAAAGACATTATTATCTTCCGCCTGTCCAAGTCAACAAAATTAGGGCTTGTGTGGCAGAAAGACATTATTGTCTACCCCTGTCCAAGTCAAGAAAATTAGGGCTTGTGTGGCAGAAAGACATTATTGTCTACCCCTGTCCAAGTCAAGAAAATTAAGGCTTGTGTGACAGAAAGACATTATTATCTACCCCTGTCCAAGTCAAGAAAATTAACGCTTGTGTGGCAGAAAGACATTATTGTCTACCCCTGTCCAAGTCAAGAAAATTAAGGCTTGTGTGACAGAAAGACATTATTATCTACCCCTGTCCAAGTCAAGAAAATTAAGGCTTGTGTGGCAGAAAGACATTATTGTCTACCCCTGTCCAAGTCAAAAAAATTAGGGCTTGTGTGGCAGAAAGGCATTATTATCTACCCCAGTCCAAGTCAAGAAAATAATGGGCTTGTGTGGCAGAAAGACATTACATGTATTATATACCTCTGTCCAAGTCATGAAAATTAAGGCTTGTGTGGCAGAAAGACATTATTATCTTCTCCAGTCCAAGTCAAGAAAATCAAGGCTTGTGTGTCAGAAAGACATTATTATCTTCCCCTTTCCAAGTCAAGAAAATTAGGGCATGTGTGGCAGAAAGACATTACATGCATTATATACCTCTGTCCAAGTCATGAAAATTAAGGCTAGTGTGGCAGAACGACATTATTGTCTACCCCTGTCCAAGTCAAGAAAATTGAGGCTTGTGTGGCAGAAACACATTATTGTCTACCCCTGTCCAAGTCAAGAAAATTAGGGCTTGTGTGGCTGAAACACATTACTATCTACCCCAGTCCAAGTCATGAAAATTAAGGATTGTGTGGCAGAAAGACATTACATGTATTATATACCTCTGTCTAAGTCAAGAAAATTAGGGCTTGTGTGGCAGAAAGATATTGTCATCTACCCCAGTCCAAGTCAAGAAAATTAGGGCTTGTGTGGCAGAAAGACATTATTATCTTCCGCCTGTCCAAGTCAACAAAATTAGGGCTTGTGTGGCAGAAAGACATTATTGTCTACCCCTGTCCAAGTCAAGAAAATTAAGGCTTGTGTGACAGAAAGACATTATTATCTACCCCTGTCCAAGTCAAGAAAATTAACGCTTGTGTGGCAGAAAGACATTATTGTCTACCCCTGTCCAAGTCAAGAAAATTAAGGCTTGTGTGACAGAAAGACATTAACTACCCCTGTCCAAGTCAAGAACATTAAGGCTTGTGTGGCAGAAAGACATTATTGTCTACCCCTGTCCAAGTCAAAAAAATTAAGGCTTGTGTGGCAGAAAGACAGTATTGTCTACCCCTGTCCAAGTCATGAAAATTAAGGCTTGTGTGGCCTAAAAACATGACATGTATTATATGCCTCTGTCCAAGTCATGAAAATTAAGGCTTGTGTGGCAGAAAGACATAATTGTCTACCCCTGTACAAGTCAAGAAAATTAAGGCTTGTGTGGCATAAAAACATTACATGTATTATATACCTGTACCACTGTCCAAGTCAAGAAAATTAGGGCTTGTGTGGCAGAAAGGCATTATTATCTACCCCATTCCAAGTCAAGAAAATAATGGGCTTGTGTGGCAGAAAGACATTACATGTATTATATACCTCTGTCCAAGTTATGAAAATTAAGGCTTGTGTGGCAGAAAGACATTATTATCTTCTCCAGTCCAAGTCAAGAAAATCAAGGCTTGTGTGTCAGAAAGATGTTATTATCTTCCCCTTTCCAAGTCAAGAAAATTAGGGCATGTGTGGCAGAAAGACATTACATGCATTATATACCTCTGTCCAAGTCATGAAAATTAAGGCTTGTGGGGCAGAACGACATTATTGTCTACCCCTGTCCAAGTCAAGAAAATTGAGGCTTGTGTGGCAGAAACACATTATTGTCTACCCCTGTCCAAGTCAAGAAAATTAGGGCTTGTGTGGCTGAAACACATTACTATCTACCCCAGTCCAAGTCATGAAATTTAAGGATTGTGTGGCAGAAAGACATTACATGTATTATATACCTCTGTCTAAGTCAAGAAAATTAGGGCTTGTGTGGCAGAAAGATATTGTCATCTACCCCAGTCCAAGTCAACAAAATTAGGGCTTGTGTGGCAGAAAGACATTATCTTCCGCCTGTCCAAGTCAACAAAATTAGGGCTTGTGTGGCAGAGAGACATTATTGTCTACCCCTGTCCAAGTCAAGAAAATTAGGGCTTGTGTGGCAGAAAGACATTATTGTCTACCCCTGTCCAAGTCAAGAAAATTAAGGCTTGTGTGACAGAAAGACATTATTATCTACCCCTGTCCAAGTCAAGAAAATTAACGCTTGTGTGGCAGAAAGACATTATTGTCTACCCCTGTCCAAGTCAAGAAAATTAAGGCTTGTGTGACAGAAAGACATTATTAACTACCCCTGTCCAAGTCAAGAACATTAAGGCTTGTGTGGCAGAAAGACATTATTGTCTACCCCTGTCCAAGTCCAGAAAATTAGGGCTTGTGTGGCATAAAAAAAAACATTACATGTATTATATACCTCTGTCCAAGTCATGAAAATTAAGGCTTGTGTGTCAGAAAGATATTGTCATCTACCCCAGTCCAAGTCAAGAAAATTAAGGCTTGTGTGGCAGAAAGACATTATTGTCTACCCCAGTCCAAGTCAAGAAAATTAAGGCTTGTGTGGCATAAAAACATTATTATATGCCTCTGTCCAAGTCATGAAAATTAAGGCTTGTGTGGCAGAAAGACATAATTGTCTACCCCTGTACAAGTCAAGAAAATTAAGGCTTGTGTGGCATAAAAACATTACATGTATTATATACCTGTACCACTGTCCAAGTCAAGAAAATTAGGGCTTGTGTGGCAGAAAGGCATTATTGTCTACCCCAGTCCAAGTCAAGAAAACTAAGGCTTGTGTTGCTAGAAAGATATTGTCATCTACCCCAGTCCAAGTCAAGAAAATTAAGGCTTGTGTGACAGAAAGACATTATTATCTACCCCTGTCCAAGTCAAGAAAATTAAGGCTTGTGTGGCAGAAAGACATTATTGTCTACCTCTGTCCAAGTCCAGAAAATTAGGGCTTGTGTGGCATAAAAAAAAACAGTACATGTATTATATACCTCTGTCCAAGTCAAGAAAATTAAGGCTTGTGTGTCAGAAAGATATTGTCATCTACCCCTGTCCAAGTCAACAAAATTAAGGCTTGTGTGGCAGAAAGACATTATTGTCTACCCCTGTCCAAGTCATGAAAATTAAGGCTTGTGTGGCATAAAAACATTATTATCTTCTCCAGTCCAAGTCAAGAAAATTAAGGCTTGTGTGTCAGAAAGACATTATTATCTTCCCCTGTCCAAGTCCAGAAAATTAGGGCTTGTGTGGCATAAAAAAAACATT
This sequence comes from Strongylocentrotus droebachiensis, assembly GCA_035222895.1. NCBI lineage: Eukaryota > Metazoa > Echinodermata > Echinoidea > Camarodonta > Strongylocentrotidae > Strongylocentrotus > Strongylocentrotus droebachiensis. Next base: position 217,689 of record JAVYIG010000087.1, read on the forward strand.
ACATGTATTATATGCCTCTGTCCAAGTCATGAAAATTAAGGCTTGTGTGGCAGAAAGACATAATTGTCTACCCCTGTCCAAGTCAAGAAAATTAAGGCTTGTGTGGCAGAAAGACATTGTCTACCCCTGTCCAAGTCAAGAAAATTAAGGCTTGTGTGACAGAAAGACATTATTATCTACCCCTGTCCAAGTCAAGAAAATTAACGCTTGTGTGACAGAAAGACATTATTAACTTCCCCTGTCCAAGTCAAGAACATTAAGGCTTGTGTGGCAGAAAGACATTATTGTCTACCCCTGTCCAAGTCAAAAAAATTAAGGCTTGTGTGGCAGAAAGACAGTATTGTCTACCCCTGTCCAAGTCATGAAAATTAAGGCTTGTGTGGCATAAAAACATGACATGTATTATATGCCTCTGTCCAAGTCATGAAAATTAAGGCTTGTGTGGCAGAAAGACATAATTGTCCACCCCTGTACAAGTCAAGAAAATTAAGGCTTGTGTGGCATAAAAACATTACATGTATTATATACCTGTACCACTGTCCAAGTCAAGAAAATTAGGGCTTGTGTGGCAGAAAGGCATTATTATCTACCCCTGTCCAAGTCAAGAAAATTAAGGCTTGTGTGACAGAAAGATATTATTGTCTACCCCTGTCCAAGTCAAAAAAATTAGGGCTTGTGTGGCATAAAAAAAAAATTACATGTATTATATACCTCTGTCCAAGTCATGAAAATTAAGGCTTGTGTGTCAGAAAGATATTGTCATCTACCCCAGTCCAAGTCAAGAAAATGAAGGCTTGTGTGGCAGAAAGACAGTATTTTCTACCCTGTCCAAGTCATGAAAATTAGGGCTTGTGTGGCAGAACGACATTATTATCTACCCCTGTCCAAGTCATGAAAATTAAGGCTTGTGTGGCAGAAAGACATTATTGTCAACCCCTGTCCAAGTCAAGAAAATTAAGGCTTGTGTGACTTAAAAACATTACATGTATTATATACCTGTACCACTGTCCAAGTCAAGAAAATTAGGGCTTGTGTGGCAAAAAGACATTATTGTCTACCCCAGTCCAAGTCAAGAAAACTAAGGCTTGTGTTGCTAGAAAGATATTGTCATCTACCCCAGTCCAAGTCAAGAAAATTAAGGCTTGTGTGACAGAAAGACATTATTATCTACCCCTGTCCAAGTCAAGAAAATTAAGGCTTGTGTGGCAGAAAGACATTATTGTCTACCTCTGTCCAAGTCCAGAAAATTAGGGCTTGTGTGGCATAAAAAAAAACAGTACATGTATTATATACCTCTGTCCAAGTCAAGAAAATTAAGGCTTGTGTGTCAGAAAGATATTGTCATCTACCCCTGTCCAAGTCAACAAAATTAAGGCTTGTGTGGCAGAAAGACATTATTGTCTACCCCTGTCCAAGTCATGAAAATTAAGGCTTGTGTGGCATAAAAACATTATTATCTTCTCCAGTCCAAGTCAAGAAAATTAAGGCTTGTGTGTCAGAAAGACATTATTATCTTCCCCTGTCCAAGTCCAGAAAATTAGGGCTTGTGTGGCATAAAAAAAACATTACATGTATTATATGCCTCTGTCCAAGTCATGAAAATTAAGGCTTGTGTGGCAGAAAGACATAATTGTCTACCCCTGTCCAAGTCAAGAAAATTAAGGCTTGTGTGGCAGAAAGACATTGTCTACCCCTGTCCAAGTCAAGAAAATTAAGGCTTGTGTGACAGAAAGACATTATTATCTACCCCTGTCCAAGTCAAGAAAATTAACGCTTGTGTGACAGAAAGACATTATTAACTTCCCCTGTCCAAGTCAAGAACATTAAGGCTTGTGTGGCAGAAAGACATTATTGTCTACCCCTGTCCAAGTCAAAAAAATTAAGGCTTGTGTGGCAGAAAGACAGTATTGTCTACCCCTGTCCAAGTCATGAAAATTAAGGCTTGTGTGGCATAAAAACATGACATGTATTATATGCCTCTGTCCAAGTCATGAAAATTAAGGCTTGTGTGGCAGAAAGACATAATTGTCCACCCCTGTACAAGTCAAGAAAATTAAGGCTTGTGTGGCATAAAAACATTACATGTATTATATACCTGTACCACTGTCCAAGTCAAGAAAATTAGGGCTTGTGTGGCAGAAAGGCATTATTATCTACCCCAGTCCAAGTCAAGAAAATAATGGGCTTGTGTGGCAGAAAGACATTACATGTATTATATACCTCTGTCCAAGTCATGAAAATTAAGGCTTGTGTGGCAGAAAGACATTATTATCTTCTCCAGTCCAAGTCAAGAAAATCAAGGCTTGTGTGTCAGAAAGACATTATTATCTTCCCCTTTCCAAGTCAAGAAAATTAGGGCATGTGTGGCAGAAAGACATTACATGCATTATATACCTCTGTCCAAGTCATGAAAATTAAGGCTTGTGTGGCAGAACGACATTATTGTCTACCCCTGTCCAAGTCAAGAAAATTGAGGCTTGTGTGGCAGAAACACATTATTGTCTACCCCTGTCCAAGTCAAGAAAATTAGGGCTTGTGTGGCTGAAACACATTACTATCTACCCCAGTCCAAGTCATGAAAATTAAGGCTTGTGTGGCAGAAAGACATTACATGCATTATATACCTCTGTCCAAGTCATGAAAATTAAGGCTTGTGTGGCAGAACGACATTATTGTCTACCCCTGTCCAAGTCAAGAAAATTAAGGCTTGTGTGGCAGAAACACATTATTGTCTACCCCTGTCCAAGTCCAGAAAATTAGGGCTTGTGTGGCTGAAACACATTACTATCTACCCCAGTCCAAGTCATGAAAATTAAGGCTTGTGTGGCAGAAAGACATTATTGTCTACCCCTGTCCAAGTCAAAAAAATTAAGGCTTGTGTGTCAGAAAGACATTATTATCTTCCCCTGTCCAAGTCAAGAAAATTAGGGCTTGTGTGGCAGAAAGACATTACATGTATTATATACCTCTGTCCAAGTCATGAAAATTAAGGCTAGTGTGGCAGAACGACATTATTGTCTACCCCTGTCCAATTCAAGAAAATTAAGGCTTGTGTGGCATAAAAAAACATTACATGTATTATATACACTGCACACACAAAACCATCCACCCATTACACACACACACACACAGAGCCATACACTGCCTACTACTTTGCTTACAAATACTACACACTAACAAGTCACACACACACACACACACACAAGTACTGCAGATGCCCATAGTACCTAGCTACCTGGATGTCAACTGTAGATGGCACTATTCCGTTTGGCTACTTGGACACAACCCCTCTCTAAAATTTGGACATTTATTTTTGGTCTTTTTTTGGGAGAAACTTTTCTTGTGTGACTAAATCTTAGATGATTAGAAATGACATGTCAGACATCTTAGACACTGAATATGATAGTTTTCTTGTGTGGCTAGACACACAAGCCTAAAGTGTCACACAAGGATATCTCATACGTAAAACTAAACACACAAGCATACCATCGCAAACTCGGACGGACGGACGGACGGACGGACAACCCGAAAACATAATGCCTCCGGCTACTTCGTAACGGAGGCATAAAAAGTTCTGCTTGCATTTCCATAATTTTATTAAACAAATCCATTCCACTGGCTGTCTGCCCTAACAACAAAGAAGACGAAAGACTTCATGCATGGCTGATCGTCTTCGAAATGGAGTTTGTTGTTTGTTGCTATGGCAGGCAGCCAGTGAAAACGAATTTGTTTAATGATATGCCATATCTTACCATCTGATAACCCATGTACAAGGAGGTATTTCGTCTTGTGAAGCCCTGATGCAACAGCAGATATGTTGGAATTCTGCAACAATAAGTAAATACAAAGAAAAACATAGTCAAAACATTGTTGTGGTTGGTACCATTGTGAAGGGAATTCACATTATTCACAATTTTCATCAAATATACAACATTGGTCACATTCGTCAACTACATGTACGAAACCATATAATTTGTAGAAAAAATAAGGGAACAACATGAGACAAATCAAGGGTGTATATGTATTTTATATTTATAGGAGGAGGATAAAAACTTCAGTAAAAGACATACAAGTAAGAAGGGAAAAGTTAAAGTAACTGGAAGAAGAGATTGATGTGATAGTAGAGAACATGCATACAAAGCATCTTACCTTGTATGCTTGCAAGTTATCTGTTGCTTTTGGTAAACCCATATACCTCTCCGTGTATACAGAATCTGTGTGGACAAAGAATTGAATAAATAAATACAGTAACAGATTAGATATAGAATTTGGATCCTTCTACTATCAATTTTAGAAACATACATGCAAAGTAAAATTCTAAAGAAGAGTTCCTGAAAACATTTAATTACAAATATCACTTAACTTTTTTAAATATTTGTTTTGAAAATTGTAAATCTTTTGAGTTAATGATTTTTAAATTATACATTTATGTGCATTTTTTAAGTATTTATAGACATGCACAAGTACCAATCAGATATGAATACCTCATGGGGACCACACTTTTAAGTCACCATCCAAAAGATATGATTCAGGTTTGAAAGGGTTCACCAGAGGCGATTTGCAGGCAAATATAAAGAGACGATTGTACTGCTAAACCCACCCGCATCTCAAATGATCATTTCATTATCAATATCACATTGTTTCTGTAAATTTGTCATGTAAACCATTGATACACAAAAATAATGATAATGTACTTACCATAAAACCTCCAATCAGTGACAGGGGCCACAGCCATGGTACAGTTGTATATACCTTGTGTAGCAGCTAATGTGGCAGCAAAACCTCCGTAAGACTGTATATAAAGTACACAGAAAAGAATATAATTGATCTTTACAATGTATGCTTCGAGTACTGTGGATTACTCATTTGTATCATTTCATATTTTCAATAAATATGGTATTCTCTATCATATTATTGATGTAAAGATAAAACATGAGATGTATTTAATATAGAAAAATGTTATTGATTAGAGTGATCATAACTTGTAAATTAAGCTTCTGCCAACCTTCAAATCTAGTTGGCACCTTTTCATTCCTTTCTGCGGACTTGTCAAACTCTTGATTTTCAAGTTTCTAACTGTATGCTGCCTTGCAAGAGATTGTGTGAAGAGTAAGTTGGCTTACGAATAAACCATTTCTTAGAAACTTACTCCTATCAGATAAAAATGGGCATATTTACACAAGTTGAATAGAGTTCGTACTCACCCATCCCCAAATTGCTGTCTTGTTCCAGTCTAAGTAGCGGAAATTATCCAATAAATATCTGGATGAAATAAAACACAAAGCACATGTTTACATGAAGGAGTTATTCACTTTACAATATTTGGCATGAATAATATGCATATGCATTAAAACCTGACATCATATTACACCACAATATTTTGAACATTGAAAAGGAATTATGAAAAAATCCTGATGGTGATCGACTTCTTGAAATCAATAGTTCTGACATTTAAATGGCATATTGTGGATTTACACACAATTGATCAAAAAGAGTACACATCCTCGATATGTGTTGCTGTTTTTCATTTAGATATAAAGGGATTCTTCCCCTACCATCAAACATAATAATAATAATAGTTCGTTCTTATATAGCGCTTTTCATGACCGTAGGCCCACCCACCCAAACTGCTTTACAGATATATATTATTACCCCGGTCATCGGATTCAGGCTTACCAGCACACAATGTATGCACATTCTCCACTCCCTGGGGAACATTCCAGCCAGGTGTCATTTTTACAAGTTTACACTTGCTCATCTAACCACATTAACTTTTGCATCCTAAAGGGTATCCATTTAACACCCGGGTGGAGAGTGGCAAATGTAGATCAATGTCTTGTCAAAGGACGTTAGTGGCGCGGCGGGACTTGAACCACAGACCTTGTGATCCACAGTCCACTATCATACTGGATTACTAAAGCCCACTTACTCTGTAGCTGTGATTTGATCTTCAATCTCTACCGTTCCCAATCTCTTGTTGATCTCATAAAGCATTTTCTGACCCTTGTACCCCGATCCACGCCCGTCGATACGAGCGATGATCACATGATGCTTGCTGCTCAGGTATGAGTACCAACCCTGGTGGTATTTGGTGTCCACCTGCAGAAAAGAAGAAAATGAATCAAATTTGTTGCATCAACCTTTGCTGAAAGTTTACATCATCAGAAGATAGAAGACACCAGGGGGTGACAAATGACAGTTTTTGTTATAAGCTAGTGAAATCCTTGCTTCTGATTGGTTATCAGCAGATTTGTCACTGATTTTGGTCATTTGTCATTGAAAAAAGGCTTTGTGAAACACCCCCAAGATGATTCATCTGTTTACCCAGGTTTCAACTAAATTTCCTTTGCATGTAGAATGTGAAGTCTGGTCACCAAAACGCTAATAAAGTCAAATCTGAGAATTAAGAATATTTGTAGACATAAAGAAACAAGGCGAGTAGAAAAAATTGCAAAACAGTCTTAATACGGTACATCCTTGAAATGTAGAGAAACTCTACATGTGGCATATGTTTAGAATGGTTTTCTTCATTGACATAGATGACTATTAATTTTATGCAATTGAGTATGAAGAAGAGATGAATGAAGGTAAGGGGGGTACAGTCCATGAAACATTAAACCCTATATCCTGTGTGACTTATACAGCCGAAAATTCAAAATAGTGACTGATTCTTTTTTTCTTCAAAGTAAGCTCACTGTGCAAAAAATCGCTCCAAAGATTCCTGGGAGATGTTTCACAAAGATCCTAAGTTGAACTTTATCTCTATAAAGTTGGACATAACAATTACGGAAAGCCTTTAGCATCTTTGAAAATATTTTGTAAAAGTTATTTAAAAATTTCTATTATCATATTTTCTATTATCGTGGGAGATTTCATGTCCTTGATGTGAAATTTATGATAAGTCTAAATTTCTTGAATTTTGCTTTTGAATGTATTTCATTATAAGGCTACAAATGGCTCTCCATAATATTTAAGTCCGACTTAAGTTAACTTAGAATCTTTGTGAAACACCCCCCTGGTGGCCTATCGGTTTTAGATCTTTCTCCTATTTAACTGTTATGTTTCAGATCCCACCGCTGACATCACTTCAATAAGGATAACGCTTCAACCACAATATAGCTATATGGTTACCTGACCATTTATCGAGGTATGACTCTTGCATATAAGCTGCGGCAATGAATGAGTAAACATGGACCAACGATGGTTAAACATAATTTTGCCTCAAGAGGGCAGCAAACACAATGTTTCAAATCCCACTGCTGCCATCACTTTAATAAGGATAACGCTTCAACAACAATAGCTGGTTACATGGCCATGTATTGAGGTATGAATCTTGCATAAGCTGCGGCTGCGGCAATAAATGAGTGAACATGGACCATCAATGGTTAAACATAGTTATGCCTCAAGAGGGCAGCAAACACAATGGCATTATAATCGTATATACCTGTTGTGAGCCAGGTCCTCCATAGACGTCGACCAGCAGTGGATGCCTGCGTGCGATATCAATCGCCCGGGGTATGAGAAGCTCAATCTGGATGTCATAATTACCATCTGCGGACTTGACAGTGTGGAATGTCTTTACCACGTAATCCTACATCAAACAGAATAATTATAAAATTATAAAATATGGTCCTTGCAGAACACCAAGAATGCTATTTGAAACTATGTCTTGTATTAAGACAGTGATATATCTTTGAGACGGGAAGGTTTAATAGATATTTTGATTGTTTGTTTTTGCACTCTGTCTAATGCCTCAGTCACTATTTTTGGGGGCTTCATTTGGCTTGCGTATTGATGCGTATGTATGGCAAGCTGTTTTAACATTTATTCCTATTTCTTGATATCAAGAATTGAATTCTTGATATCAAGAATTACCATTGCTTTACAACAGAAAATCTTTTTTCAAGAATTCATTTCTTGATATTAAGAAATAGGATTAAATGTTCAAACGGATTGCCATAAATATGCAGCAATACGCAAGCAAAACACGCAAAAGTGTGACTGAGGCATTAAAACCAAAATCAAACAATTGAAATCAAACAAAAGCTGAAAGGTACAAAGTCAGTTGTTACAAACAGAATGTGTGAAATGAGCTAAACTTGATTTAATACAATGTACTAATGAGTTCCCAAGAAATGGTAATGTCCAAAATGAAGCAATATTAAGATTTTTTTTTACACAGTCCTATTTTCTCAACTACTCCAAAGAATAAGATACAAAATATATGATCCAACTGGTAATTATCTGGTCATTTATTCTTTGTTTTAAAAGGTATTTACACATAGACATCATGATTTTTGCATTTTGAGAAAGAAATCATAGATTATACAGGATCCTTTTTAAAATTACAATTAAATAACCTACAAACATTTACTATTTCTAAGGAGGTATAAAAAAAAAGTACCTTCTGTCTTCTTTCAAATTGAATCTAAAGCCTCGGACACAAATGCCATTACGAACTGCTACATACGCCGTACAAACGATTTTCAGACAATGGAAAAACAGGGAGATTCGTACAAAATTATCGTTCATACAAACTTTTGTGACCGTAGCATAGCATGCCCACAACTCACCTTCTCAGCCAGTGCTTCCTTAACACCGGAATTATCTACTAAAACGGTATAGTTGACCGAGTCGATGGAATTGAGGAAGGTCTGAGGAACTTCGGGACCGTGACACTGGAGGATGTATCGCGTGGACTTATCGTTGAAGTTTGCACTGTAGTACGAACAGCCTTCCACCATATCGCAGGTGATGCAGGTCTTTTCCTTCGTCTCAAAGTTTAGACTGTAGAGGGAGATAGATAAATGGAGTTTAATCCCTGTGGTCATCCATAATAGCCCCCTGTTTTACAATTTTACCATAAATTATATTCCCCATTTGCTCTCCCAATATAATATCACAATGTATTTATGTATCTTATTATCATGTATTTTTTTTAATCCTCTTCTCTTTCTTCCTCCCCCCTTCCCTTTCTCTTTCTTTCTCTTTTTCTCTCTCTCTCTCTCTCTCTCTCTCTCTCTCTCTCTTTCTATATCTCTCTCACTCCCTCCTAACAGTTCTTACTCCTTCTGTCCACTTCACTCAATTATCCTCAATATCCCTACTCTTTACCTCCGCTTACTACAATTGTTTATATTTTACCGTAATTTTAGAATGTATCAAGTGACACAACAGATGATCATTTAGTTAATCAATCTTCTCATTTATTATGTAATTTATAATCTGTTTCTCTAGATTGTCGCACTTATGTCAGCCTCTATATCATTGTTTCTCATTCTCTCCTTTCAATCTCATCCCTCAATTTCTCTCTTTCTCTCTCTCTCTTTCTCTCCATCATATTATAATATTTTTATTAGATACAACCATTTGTGGAATTCTTTTAATAAATACCAATTCTTCATTAACGGTACATTGAAGAGTCTCACTGACCTGTACAGCGTTCTGTTGATAGCTCCATGCTCGGTACTCAGGTAGAAGAGTAGACTCCTCTCGTGATTGAAGCCTACGATCTCTGTTACTTCCCAGATCCCCCGCGTCAAGAAAGTCACCAGACCCTGCTGGCCACTCTAAAAAAAAGAAATGAAAATGAAATGAATTTCATCAGTCATCCATTAAAACAATGGTCTCCAGTAGGTTCCTGTTTCATTTCATAATTTTGAACTTACTTTGTCAAGTATGTTCTTTATTGTGCAAACAATTGATATATGAAATGTAATAAAATCAATCAATAAAAAAAAAACTATAAATATACAGCGTACCGGTACATATAAAACAAAATAACAAATTGACACTACGACTGTTAAAAGTGACAAAGGAACAAGAAAGTCTTTAAATTTGATCACAAAATTATATAATAATTGATTGTAGTGTATTTTGAAAGCAATACTTAATTTAAGTAATTTAAGTATAGTGAAAGAAACCTAAGTGGAGGAGTCTATTAAAAAGCATAAGTAAATAAAGATTGCACCCACGTTCATGTATATTATTCCCCTTGCCCTACCCTCCTCCCAAATACTAAAGAGTCTAATCTACCCACTGAATATTGGATTATATCATTCGCAAATGATTAATGCAGGGACCACTAAAGTTTCATGTGGACGATGACCTAATCTAGGCTTGATTTGATTTAATTGAATTGGGTGAATATCTTGGTAGAGAGAAAAATGACATGATAAAATAAATGACCCTTGAACCTTGAACTTTGACCCTTAATATGTACCTCTGCAGTAACTCTAGCTATGTGATAGAAGCTTCCTTTAGGCCCTTCCTTCTCCGGTAGGATAGTAAAATATGAAAGACCATCTTCCGCAAACACAATATCTCCTCTCTGTTGGACAGAAAAAAAAAATCAAAGAATAAGATTTCAACTTCACACTATGTTCCCTGTTTGCTAGCTTTCCAATATTTATTTTGTCACATTCTGCTAAGTGATTATTATGTTCTGTACTCACAATATAAACATACATGTATGAACAAAAGATAATTTCTACATCTCCCTTCATGTGTGTCCAATATTGCCATGACGATGTTGCCACTGTAATATTCAGTTCCTGTATATTTAAATGCATATATCACATAATTAGTAGAGGTAATTAGGTTTAACTTGTGTGCGCTCTAAACCAAGCCTTATTTAAAAACCAAGGGGTTTATTTGCCAGTGATAATGATAGGAAACAATGTTGAAATAGAATCTTTATAAAATCAAATAACAAGGATCTAGGAGTTTCTTTGCATAAAACAAAAAAAAGCATGTTTTTTCCCCTTCATTACAGGATTTATCCGCTCTTGTTGAGGCTGTTTATGCACCTATCGCACTCAGCCCGATGGCTTTGTACGATAGATGCATACATCCTCAATTCAAATGCAAATAGATCATATAACGGTCTCATTTGCGTGCATCATTTGTATATAATATCAACTTTGACCACTGACCTGTACTATCCAGCCGTTGGGCGTTTCCTGCTCGTAGTTGAGGTCACATATCCCAGTGTCCACCTGGCAGATGGTCGTCACGGAAACATTCTGCGGTCTGTTCCACCACGTGACGGCTACTTGGTAGCTATCCTTCCACACCACACTTCTGTAGTAGTATTCCCTAATAAATAAAACGCAATGTAATGATAATAATAATATGCCTGTTTTCAGTCCACGTTTTGAATGACCATCATCATCATCAACTTCAGGTGGCACTGTAAAGCGCTGCTGTGACCTTCACGAGAGCACGCCATGCGACTCTTCCACCTGCCATTTGTGTTGAACCTTTCATTCCTTGTCCAGACACTTTCTTGATATCATCAGTCCAAGATATTGGTGGACGACCTCTACCCCGTTTTCTTTCGACTGCTCCTTGCAGTATTTGCTTCTCAATACCTTCAGATCTCTTAAAGGTATTACAAAGTTTTGGGAAATTTTGAAAATGGGTGGATAGTGAATCTTTACAATTTTGATATATTTGGATGCCCCTGTGGATGTATTAAAAGCACTAGAAATTTTAGCCCCTGAAACACTTCTGTTTTCGAGAAATATTGAATATAAAGATTTATCGGTGCTCCCGGTAAATGTTGATAAATTTCAAAAAGCTCCTATATGGCCGTACAATGGTAGCTGCGACCATGACAATCTCAGAATATGTAGTTGTGGTATATAACTTTCCGAACGGGAATATCTAATCGGTCGATTTTAGTCAATAAACATTGTTTTATAGCTTAATTAACATCTTGACCTTGAGAGGGAGCTATTCAACATAAAGTGTTTATTATTTACAATTTCATAACTTTAGAGTCGATTTCGACCGCGACAATGATCACTGAATATTGTAAGAACGCATATGCTTCCAATATGTTCATTTGAACCAAATTCATGACCTTTACCAAAACTTTGTATTACCTTTAACAATGTGCCCAAAATAGTTAAGTTTTCTTTCCATGATTCCCCTTCTGATGGTCAAGTCTGTTCCAATCTTTTCCAGGACCCACACATTTGTGGATCACTATGGTGCATGTATATTCCAAGTGAAATTACCTCATACAGGAAGCTACTTAATAATGAGAGGAAGTTTTTTGAACATATGCAGTAAATGTTTGTCTGTTGTAAATATACATATATAATACCGTATATATATATATATATGAGTTCTTGCCCTTGACTCTTAATAGACAATGGCATGCAAATTTCAAATAAAAATTGTGGGTTTTGTCCTCTCCTGAGCTAGGATAATTAAGTGATCTACTCTCCAGTCCATAATGACCAACAATAAGTCTCTTAAGATTATAGATAGCTAAAACCATTAAAAAACTGAAATTAAATTTATTAAAAAAAAAAAAAATCGATTAAAAAAAAAAAAAAAAAAAAAAAAAAAAAAAAAAAAAAAAAAATCATTTTTGGCCTTGATGTATGTCAATAATAAGATCTAACTACAAGCAGACCTACACCTACATGTAGATAGGTCTGGTTCTTCTACTTACTGGTCCTGGAACTGTTGTGGAGGCTGGAGTCGGACCAGGTTTGGAACATCCTCAACTGACATGACGTACAGCTTGATGGTGGGATTGGGAAAGCCAGGCTTGGGGTAGTTGATGAATTTCAGCTGAAGACAAGAAATGACAACAAACTTAACAATAACATCTAGTTGATTTAGAAGGGAAAACAAGTTGCGACAGCGGAAGTTGCTTTAGATTAATCGTTCATTTCGTGAAGCTATAAAATATTTCCCTTCCATAGAGATTGTACATTGGAGGGAACTGTTTGGAACTTGATGATTTAACATATCATATACTGTATATGCGTGTGTCACAACTACTTCTCTCCACATGCTACGGTTAGGTTCTATAGCTATCAAATGAACTTTGTAGTGCTCTCAAGCAAGTCAGTGTATTAAATTCAGTTGACACCATCTTGTCAACATAATGACATATTTGTCATAAATTCATTGACATTTGATACATACAGGTATCAATACTTCAGTTCATTTACAAAGAAATGTAACCCTTGTCCACAGACTGCAATTTACAACCTACAATATATATTAATGACCCCTACTACATTGCTATGGCTGTTCCTATTTCAACAACCAAGGCTATTAAAAAGAACCACAGTAATAAAAACTATATTACAATGACCACACAACAAATGTAATATATCTCACCTCACTGTAAACCTTGTTGTCATAGCAGGGATACCATGATTTAGGGACCAGTGAATCGTTGAACTGGCCAAAGACTAATCTTGATCCATCTTTGTTCCAGTACATGGCGCTATCAACACCCAGGATCTCCTCTGACAATGTCACAAAGAAAGAGAGACAGATGGAGAGAAAAAGAGGATGAGATGAGAAAAGAGAACGAGTTCACCATACATCTCCAAACAACCTCCGAAAGATATTTTTTAGGCCCACTTAGCAAAAGGAAAAGATTAATATCAATGAATCATTGAAATATGATATTAAATGAATAAAATCACTTCATTGACCGATGATTTTAAACAGTTGTTTCAGGATTCATAAAAAATTGACTGATGTTCTAATCAAACTTATATTTGATCACTCTTATTATGCAGCGTAGTACTTGAATAATGTAAAATACATCTGGAAATCTTTTACTATTTGACTGAGTTGAAACATATCTGAAGAACTGTTCCTATATTGCTCTCTACCTATAACAGCAAAGTGCACCACTAAATAACAATGGAGCAATCTTAATATTGATACTACCTGTGTATGACATGACATTTCTATTATTGTCATGCAGGGGAGCTTAATATGGCACACCATTATTTCTCTATATTTCTCTTTCTGTTCCATCAGTAGTAACATTAAAATGCATCCCTTAATAACAATGGAGCGATCCTACTTTCCCATTATCTATATATACCAAACGGATATTCCATTATGCCATACAGGGGAGCTTACCTTCATATACCCAATCTGGCACACCGTTAAATATTTCCCCTTCCACTCCATCGGTGGTAACAGCAACTGGATCGTTGTTGACTGCATTCTGGTAGTACAGGTTGTTCTTGTAAACAAATACCTAAAAAAGACAAATGGAATCAAACAAAATTAAACAACATCTTTTGTCTATGTTCACGGTCTTTTGAGCACCATATGTCTGATGAAATTCCCCATTTAAATTGTTATTTGCCAAGGATTATACTGGGTTGCTACATTGTTAGGGGTATATCAGAATCTACATGTACCTGCACACGGTATGGTTGACATAAACATTGAATTTGGTAATGCAACCCCCTGGTTGTTACATTGGTTGACCGAAGCTAGTGAAGGGTTAAACACAGTATGTACAAATAAATATTATGAAGTTAGTTTGTCGTAGAAAAGGTTTAATCTTATGAATGGTAATACTATACAAATATCAACTTATAATAAATCAATAAATGCAGTGATCACATCAAAAGTGAAGTGACAATGTATATATACACAGGAGATGCCAAATAAAGTTGATTTTGAATACTAATAACAAGAAAAATGTCCTACAATATGATCAATAAGTTGGTCACCATTAAAGCCTATCTGCACTAGTTTGGTCAGGAGGGATTATACCTCCCTGCATGGTCACTGACAGGTGGTTATTTTATCAAATAAGCTCTCAATTAACATTAAAAAAGGGGATCATGGGGGACCAATGGTCACTGATTAGGCATTGTTTGCTATATAGAGGGCGCAAGTAGCTATAAGTAGTGCAGTGGGGCTTTAAGACAAATTCTTACCAGGCCAGCACTATTAGGAACCCAAGCTGCATATCTGAGAGGGACAACTACTCCGTCAGTCACATTCGGTGGAAGTAATGTCTTGATAACAGATCTGGATTGTGAGAAAGATAAAAATAAAACAAGGAATCATATCAATATCCTGGGTTTATATATTGCTTAAAACAATTATGATGTCTCTAAGTGTTTTACCAATATACAGTGAAACCTGTCTATAAAGACCACCCAAGGGAGACAAAACTGTGGTCCTTAAAGGCAAGTGGTCTTTACGTATAGGTTCTTTTAGTTAATGTTTCAATGAGAAACCATTTTCAAGGGAAACAAGAAATGTGGTCTTTGTAGACAGGTGGTCTTTCTATAGAGGTGGTCACTAAAGCAGGTTTGACTGTATAATCATATAAGGATAAAAGATAGAAGTCAATGAAGATTATCCACTTACTTCTTTGCAACATCGTAGATCTTGTAGACTGCTTCAAAGCTAGAACGGAAGAGTGGTTTCTCATCTGACGAGAGCAGGATGTATTCTTTGTTTGGATGTACCCATACTTTTACGATCGCTTCATCATCCTGCAAAACAAAAAACAAGTAAGAGATCAATGTTCCTGTGACCTGATAATTATCCTATTTTGTTTTGGTAAGACAACTGTTCCACAGTCACTTCCCTACACTTAATGAATTCCTAGCTTCAACTCTGAATGAAACACTGTACCTAACCCTCATCCTAAGCCTAACCTAAAAACCAAATGCAACCCTAAACCTAATATCTCAAAATGAAGCCTTAAGTAAATGTCACTAGAATATGTGTCAGATAACTATCTTATGATGTATATCTAACTCTTACAGGAAAAATACCTTTGATCTAGGGTGGACGTAGCCCCAACACTTGACAGGATGAGAGCAAAACAAAAATATGTGTATGTACCGACTCTAACCTATTGGATAATTAAGTGGAACCATGTTCAACATATCTATCAACTGACCCAGCTTTTACTCATTTATAAAGAGCTCGAGATGAATTGTTTATTCTTGTATCAAATGGGGTCATAGATTGTTCTAATTTCATTTTATATCATGTGATATTTGATGTGATGAGTTAATGATGCCCGTTCATACCTTTACTTATTATATAGAGCAACAAATATAGGTCATATTCATATTCTCTGCATTGCTTATATCAAACGGCATATATAGCATGCAGATGGTTAAGTTAATATTTTTCATTTTCAGGAGAGGAAGAAAGTTATGAATTTCCTTATTTCCTTATAAAAAAGGAAAAAATAAGAAGAAAAAAGGCACACCCAAAACTAATTACACCTACACAACAACCAATTTTCTTCAGGTTTTGCCTATGGCATTATATTAGCATATATTATTGAGAGAAAGTTAATCAAATTAGGTCATTGGTTGCGTAGCGATAAATGGGTTTTCCGAACAACACGTTTTGTGCTGTGCTCAAGGCAACTCCTCGTTCCAATTTCAAACTATAGGTTTTGAACCTTACCATTGTCCTATTGCTAATGAGCAGCGTCGATTCATTGGCAGCGATATCAACAGCCACAATATTGTTGGTGGAATTCCGCAGTACATATTCATCCTCTGAAGTAGGAAAAAAACAGACACAAAAGAGCGGAGAAAGATGAAATACAGCTCCATCACAAATTCTATGAAATATGAACAACATGATCTATTATTCATCGATTGACGGAGTAATATATGCCACCTAGCTAGCCGAGGCCGTCGGCAGCTCATATATAACATCAATGAGTCCAGCCCATCAAATTAAGGGTAATGCATACTTTGAGGGTTATGTGCAAAACAAAATGAAATTAAAGCCCCTCTAAAGTGTTGGGAGCCCAAAAATTCTGATGGCAAAATTGCACTTTAATTGTATCATAATGTGAAAGGATGTAATAAAGACACATTTCTGTAAGGATTTTCAAAACAAATGTGTTTTAAGTTGAATATTGATGAAAAACACAAAATTAAGTTTTGTGCTTACAGCAGAAAACCCAAATTATGATTCTTCTATCAGGATTTGTCTTCAAACACATTTTTTTTTTCTTTGCAGAAGTGTGTCTTAAATTACTTCCTCTTTCAAACTATGATACAATTTAAGTGAAATTTTGCTATCAAATATTTGTTGAATTTGGGGCTCCCAACACTTTAGGAGGGCTGTGAAGACCAATAAAGTAGTTTTCGTGACCCTTACAGTGAAGTAGGGAGTTCATATGCCACAATGTTATCATGTATGTACATGTAATCTTCTCAGGAAATAAAAGAACAAAAAAGAAAATAATGATTTTTTTTCTTTTTTTTTTCTTGAAAATGAAAATGAAAATGGGTTCATGAAGTGTGAATTTACAACTATCAAGGAATAGTTTTATATCCGTACACATTATGCAAAAGAAGATATGAATGAAAAACTTGTTTTTAAAAATTGAAATTTTTGAGATACACATACATGTTTTTAACCTTGATAGTGTTGTAGGCCGAGGGTTAAAATATCAGCTCAATCTTATGGTTTGTACTCACCTGTCAGCCACACGGCATCGAAGTACGATGGCTGGTACTGAGGATCGAAGATATCCTCAAATGTATACCTTGTATATATTTTGAGTTCTGTACCTGCAAGGGCAAATTCCAAAAAAATAGTGTCAGAAAAATTATACTTCTGTCACTCAAAATACATTTATCGTTATATTCCCACCAACCCAATCAGCTCTACAACAAATTATCTGGCAACAATTGCTCCACGATCAATTTCCTACTCTAACTGTATTTCTAACTTTAACTCTGGATCATACCCTAAACCAAACTTAAAAGTGAATAACAATCCCATTAAACGCTTATCCTATATTTTTACCAAAATATGTCTCAGAGAAAATGTTGGGTCACCCCACCTCAAACCCTTGTCACTATTTTTACAATTTTCTTTCGTTCCTGGATTATTATATCTATAGCAAAGTTCTGACATAAACTGCCAATTTGTCAAAGACATTATTTTGAAACTGGGAGCTTTTTCGTTTGTAATCAAGTTGGTAGAACTCAAAAATTATCCCTCAAAAGCTATAGGTCTCTCTGTTTCATTCAACTTTACAATGATATTATTAGTTTCTAATAAAAAGATAATAACATATTCAGTGATTTCCATTTTTTTTCTAGAATTTGTAATGTAAATTCATCATATTTTATGGAATTTGATAACAATGACAATTAAATCTACTCAAATGTACTTTTACAAACTCATATACATGTATCAAATAAAAATGTATAAAACAAAACAAAATATAAAGAATGTATATGGTAAAATAGACAGGAAAGAAACCCACATCAAACTAAGAAAAAGAAAATGTGATTTGGAAGAAAGCTAGATCAGCAAAGTGTTGAATCACATCTAGGTGAAAAAATCACAAATATCATGAATAAATAATAATCACAGCAAAAACAACTTGACTGGGGGAAAAACTGGTGAAAACATTGAAACTAGTATATCAAAAATACTAAGTGCTGAAAAAAATAACAAAATATTTTCTCACAGGTTAAAAAGTAAGACAGCAATTACAATTGTAATATAATAAAGCAATGAAACTGAAAAGGAAAAACACATCAAAATTTTCTGACAGGTAGAAATTTCTAAATACCCGGTAAGTGCAATCTAAGGATTTTGTGCTCGTTTTGTCCTACTATAATACTGAAACTCCACGCATGATTATACATAATATTGCTGGATTTAGAATTCCTGACCTCAGTTTTGAGTGGATCATATATTTCATTATTGATACATTACTTGCTTCCCAGTAACAAACATTTTCCATAAAATAATGGAACCTAAAACAAACAGTAGTTAGTATGCTAGCCTAACCTTTAAACACTGATTATCATAGCCTCTACTACCCCTAAAACCAACCAATCCGGTCTCACGTACTATAACATTTTATGAAACACACTCTAACCCTATCCGTCATATTGCATACAAATATAATCCCAGTAATGGGTTCCAGGTTGGGAAACTAATTTGGAGAGCGTTATCGGTGGGGAAAATAATCAATTTCTGCTGCATGACCAAACCTGAATCTATTTGCATAATTGATTGGCATTAGCCCAGGCGAATATTCACAGCAAGTGCACTTATATAATCAATTTTAAGTTGGGAGTGTATTTATATGGTGTATAATAATTAAGTGCACAACATGGAGTATATATATATTTTGCCATTATATCTACGGTAAGCAAGTCAGATCAGAGATCTAAGAGGATAATCATAATATATTGGAAGAGAGAGAGAGAGAGAGAGAGAGAGTGCTGATGCAAAGTTTCCTTTTCACAAAATGTTGTTGTTACCGTATTTGTAAAAGAGCTTGTGAACTCTAAATGTGGTTAAAACGGTAACATTAACATGTTATAAATAATAGGAATTTTAATTCCCAATAATAAAAATAGAGGAAAAGTTGGAAAGAGAGAGGGAGGGAGAGAAAGAGAGAGAGAGAGAGAGAGAGAGAGAGAAAGAGAAAGAGAGACGGAAGAAAATAGAAAAAGAGAGAATCATAACCTGTACTATATATACATTAAACCATATTGAACCTAAATATAAATGCCTTCTAATTGTATCAAAGAGCAATTCTGAATACAAAATAAACTTTTCAAATCTCATTTTGCAAGCTATCAGAATATTCATCACTTATTCCGACATGGGCTTTAATATAAAATGCTTCTTTGGACAATTTGGTAAAGTTGGAAATCATATTCCTCTCCGATATGCACTCTTCCTTAGCATCATCTAAACAGTTTCCAGTACATGTTCTACTATTTATAGGTTGCAAGCACCAGGATGTGTTTAAGGATTGTTAAAGAGCAACACTAGTTATACAATTTGCTCTTTCTATTTAACCTATTAATACTGGAATGATGTGCGAATACGTCAAATAACTACCAAACTGCTATATATTTCATTGTGAGTCATCAAGTCTTATTTAATAAGTATTTAATCATTTAATTATTCACTATAGTTACATGATAAAATAAGGTGCAAATTGAATGTGCTACAACATCAATTATATATCATAAAGACAAATGAATGAAAATTGGAAAATATACTGCAATAGAAAATTTTCAAAAAAGAGAGATTGAGTTAAGAAATAACACTGGACTAAAATAGTGATTATTTAGGGAACAAGCAATGCAGTTTTAAACTGGATTATATATATGAATAACATGCAACACAATGAAGTATACATGCACGGTAGGAACACAGGAACACAATAATCACCAAAATTAGATACAAGATGGGAAAAAGCCTAGAGGCTTGTTATACTTACTTGGAAAGGTAGTAGGCAGGCAATGGGTATGTAGCATCATGATTAGCGTCATGATTATCATGATTACGAGGGAGGCAAGTAATGAGAGAGAAAGAACATGAGATGACAAATAGACACATGTTATGACTTATATACAGGAGTCATGAATATTGAGGCATATACAATTGTTTTCAAGAGTTTTCCCCGCATGAGTTTTCCCCGCATTGATCCTCAAGAGTTGACCAATAAGAAAGTTATCGTTCAAGAGAGAGTGAATTATTTCAATTATTGCCAGCAAGGGGATTATTATGCAAAGAGTGTTAGATACATGTACAAGCATTTTTTTCCACAATGCCCGATAGCACCTGACATAAATATGAAAATGATCAGAAAGATAGCAAAATGTATTTTACACTCATTTCTTATAAATACATTTAGACTTTAATACAAGATCAATCAAATTAGCACTTTCCAAAAAGTCTTTTGCATTAACTATTTAACTACAGGAATAAACATGTGGCTAATAAAATACACTGGTATAAATTTCCTCCTTGATCAAGCATTATATGATCATTTTTCTAAATTGTTTCTACTATAATGGATTAGTGCCAATGGATGCGATTATTTTCTACTTCTTTTATTTAGTATTTAACATTTCTTTTTATGGCAAGATGCAAGCTTACAAAGAAAATGATTAATTGATTTATGCATGATATCATTGCTCTTGTATTCCGTTGTATGGAAAATTTATTTTGTCTGTTTGTAGCCAGATAGGTTTTAACCTGCTACAAATGCTAACATTTACATCAAAACAATATTCCTGTGAGATTAAAAAGCAAGTGCATGAAATATATTGCACAGGTCCACCTATGAGCTGTTTAGAATGCAAATATTCATATCGATTTGATAATTTCATATGAGTTTGATAAAGCAGGTGCAGGAAATATTCTATAGATCCACCTACAGCATAATAACCTTTTCCATCGACCTTTTCCATCTACCTTCTCTTGCCTACAAACTCATCACCAAAATTAAATGGCAGCCATTCAACTCTATTGCGCTTGGGGAGAGGGTGTATAGTCTTTTTACGATGTATTTCCAATTTATTCTGCCCTTTTGAAAATTAATTCCCCCAAGGAAGGACATCATAGTGCTCTACTTGGTTTTGATATAGTTAATTTCCATTTAGAATATGATAATCAATACACCTTTCGCTTACGATGTATGAGGTGATGATGTATTTTGGGTTTCTCATGAATTTTGTTTATTGCAAATAATAGCCTGAGTGAATGCTCATAAAATGATTGGATAGATAATTGTTCACAATGCACAATGATTTTGATTGACATTAAATATAATCGATTTCCTTGCACAACGTGATGAAATATATACCCTATACCTCTTACCTTTATGTAAATTTGTATTAAAGGGGGAGATAATAGTTTTGAGTAACTGATAAAGTTTGTCTGCTTTAAAATTGTAATGAATGTTAATAATGCAACTGAAAATATAATCTCACACAACAAATGTTTTCAATTATTGGCATTTACAATTTGCTAATATCTACAGTTTTTGTTGTGGGTGATGGAGGTAATATATATGCTTATTGGGTTTCTAATAATTTTATATAATTAAATATAATCAAATGTGAATAATGCAACTGGAATGATAGGCCAACACCTGCATATGTAGAATACAGCACATGATACTTTCATATTTGAAATGCCCCAAATATCCATGTTTGCATCCTAAAGAATATCAAGTGAAATTCCCTCCCCCAAACAGGGATGAGAGCTGTTAGCTCATTATTTGCATGTAATTCGCTAAGATATATATTTTCTTTTAAATAGAAGAAGCTGTAGCTGCTGCTATTTATATTCAAAAGTATTTAAAACATAAATAATAAAGGTAGCAGAAAATAGAACATTAGGTATAGTTGATACTGCTCCATTTTTTCATGAAAGTTACAGAACAATACATCAAATATGTGTGAAAGATATACATTATCTTTTTGGGGTCAGAAGGGTATTAACACTGTGTAAAATGATTTGAGTTAAAATCCCTTTCAGCTCCAAACAGATTATATATTCTGAATATATATTACATAATAACTATGAAAATTCATAGTGCATGATGTCTGTGTGAAAAAGCTATATATTATTATGTACCTTTTGTACATTTTCATACTTTGCTTGCAAAATTTTAAGCCAAACAGATTGTATGTTTCCACCATGATTAATTTCAACATAAATATTAAGAATACAGTATATTGTAGCTATTGTAAGTATTCTTTGTACACAGGTTAGCATATTGAAGGTCTGAATATATATCATATACTTCATTTGGTTTATACAGTAGGTTTACATTTGCACGATGTGAGTGGGGGAGATTTCATTTGCAAAAATTTAAACCCAGCAGGATGTATGTTTCTAGATAAATGAATTTTAGCATAAATAAAAATACAGTCAACCTGTCTAAGTGGCCACCTTTCTATAAAGGTCACCTGTCTCAAATGGACATATTTTTGTTTCCTTTGGGTGGCCTTTACAGACAGGTTTGACTGTATTTCATGAAGCTAGTTTTAAAATGGCCTTTGTATGCAGGTTAGAGTGGTTGGGGTCTTACCCGGGCTTGCAATGATGATAGCTACTACGATCAACGCGCAGATGAGGAGAATGACCAGGAGAGATATGATGATGCCGCGCCAGTTGCGCTTTTCAGCTGTCCCTCCCACCAATTCCTGAAAAAAATCAAAAGAAAATTAAGAAATTAATAATTAAGTTGCTATCAGAAATTACCTGCAGTAATATCATGTTTTTATCTTACAATAAGCCTATGGAAATGTGAGAGACACTTATTCTCTTTCTTTTTCTTAATTGTAAAGCACAATTTAATCTCCTCTTGAAATGCTTTTGACATAATGGTAATTGGTTTTCTAGCATTTTTATGTGCATGGGTAAAATAATAATAATAATAATAACAACATTTATAATGCGCACATATCCACCCCAAGAGATGCTCAAGGCGCCTATTAAGTACTATAAATATTGTGAAGCCGTGAGTCGGAATCTGTCCTTTATATTTTATTTGTAAACGATTAATACTAATTTGTGAGTGCTGTGTGACTATAGCAGTTATTACATTTTCATCATATCATAATCATCATATCAAGTGACTGCATACTTATCCCCTTTCAAAATGACACAATTTTTATTTTAAAATGTAAATGTATTTTCATGTCTGAAACGTAAAGTATTCTATAACGATGTGCTTAAAAAGAATTAACTGGATTATGAATATTTCTGTAACATAAAATATTTAGTATGTCCTTACAACAAGAAAAAAGCTGAAGGAAAAAAGAACATACAACTTTGTATCTCAACAAATGAAAACAAACAAAAAACACCAAGAAAATATATACTCAAAACTTTCTACAGAAAGAAACAACATTAAGTTTTAAAGAGAAATAGACCACAAAATTTGAAACACATTCAACAAGTTTACATACATAGAACAAAATTCACAATGATTGAAATGAAGTATTTTCATGCACGATGAAGCAAAGATATGTACGTTTAAGAAACATCTAACTACACAGTGAAAACACAAAACACAGTCGATTCCCTCAAGTTCCTTAGATAGGCAGTTCTCGAGCACCTGCTTAATATTTCATTTTCTATGAAACTCACTCACTCACTTGGCACCTCATAACACCTTTATACTTTTATCAACCCTGGAAAAAACACCTCTACAATTTTTTTTTACATATAAGCCCCTCAAATCTCACAGCTGGTAAAAAAAAAATTCTGATTTAAAAAACCTCTCAAGCAACTCATACATTGTAGCATTGTCATAATTTGCCCCACGCACTAAACTACTAAATTATTTCACTCCAATAGGCTTAATACAGGAGCTATCTGGTCCAAGAAAACAACGAACGAGGAACAAATTGACATAATCTAATTCATAGCCCCCTGAAACCCCACAGCAAAACATCATTATTTTGCAATCAAATCATTCTGAATTTGGATTCCAGTCCATCTTTACATCATATTTTATTGATTTGTAAAACAGGTCAGGTATGAAAAGAACCGAGGTGTGCAAAATATCCATCGTTGGAATCTGTCTGTCGGACTTCATCTGTGGACATTTGTGTGTTTTCGGTTTAGGACTTCAGACCATGCATGAATTGCATATTAATTCACCACAAATGTGTGTTTGAATTGGGCCAGCCAACAGCATGTGGTGATCGACAGATGCTGCATGCATGCATGAGTCCGTAAATTATAAGCAGCGATGCATTTTGAAAGTTGATTTAAGAGATGATTGGTACAAACAAACTTAAGAATTGCATTGAACTACTAGGAGACATTATGAAACTTTTCAATCCAGAAGTTGAGGGTTCAAATTAAGTTATAAGCCCAGCACCATGGATTTCCTATGCCAAGACATTGATTAATCTACATTTGCCTCTCTTGACACGGGTGTAGTAAATGATTACCTGGTAGGTTTTGATTCCTTGAATGCTAGAGCTGCATGATATAGATAATAATAATACTACAGCAATTATTATGCACCATAAATCTAGTAAACTATTCTGAAGCCCAGAGGGAGATTATTACTCTGGCTTTAGCATGGCTACCATTGCGGCGCTCTTGCATTTCAGGGAATTAATTCCTGCTAGGTACCCATTTACATCACCTGGGTTGAGTGTGGCAAATTTAGAGCAATGTCTTGCCAAAAGACATTAGTGCCGCGGAGGGACTCAAACTGTGAACCTTGTGATCGACAGTCCGGTGACGTATCCACTTGACCACGACACCTCTACACGCCATGCTGAAGCCACAGTAATATGTTTGGAGTACCAGGCATAATCATGAATGATTCATGTGTGCTCAATGTAAACAAAAGCTCTATTTATTGAGGAATAAAAACTTGTATCCCAAGACTTTACACAATCACTCTCTAACAAAATTGGTATAACTCCTGGTTTATATGGACTTCAAAGCGGTGACAGTCGAAGATGCTTTTAAAAGGGAGGCAAACTTTCACTGAGGGCATCTTCAGCTGATGAATTCCCACCTTGAAGATGTTTGTGCCTTGAATATTACATAAGATAGCCTAATGAAATGGAGTGACACGTACGGATGGATGCATTCAGAATACAAAATGCATTACTGTTGGTCCAGTTTGTGCATCTGAAAGTATAATCCGGCTTATATAAAGATGTTTAGGTAGTGTCAGCTTTGTTTAGTAGGGTAATACTGGATCTAGATCTTACGTTATGAATAATTCAATACCTCACCACATGCGTGTCAAGACGACAATTATCCTATTTTTACATGAACACACAATATCCTGTCCAACAAAAGCTATCCTTCTCAAACTCAGGCATCAAGTGGTATACAATAACGTCAATGCATTAGGTCTGTTGGTCAAATAAATGTGAAGATATATCTTCCAGAGGTCAGGAGGATGGATGCAGCGCACACCCCTCCGCAACTTTTTAAAGACCCAAGAGACCAATATTAATGCTCTCGAGGGCCTTCTAAAAGTCCATTGAGGAGTCAAGACGTATAGGCCTTTTCTGAGTGTTCAATAGACTGACATTGGCATTTCTCATATGCTGTCAGTCTTGGGTCATCGATGTTGTGAGTTGTCTCGTGAGCTGTCGGTTTGATTGCCATTCGGTCTACTGGGATGTTGGTCTTACGGGCTGTCAGTCTTATGGACTATCGGTCTATACTGGGATGTCATTAAAAAGTACAGCAGTACAGCGTCTTAATAAAAACATGGATGGGGCCAAGATGGAGGTACAGCCCTAGAGGAGGCTCTTTTGACGATGGCCTTAAAATAACCAAGTGATTTTAATGAGCTCATTAAATTTGTATTATGTTGGATCTAATGAGAGACAATAATGTACAGTCAATGATAGCATTGGCAAACTGCTTCCAAGGTTTTCCTTTATTTGGAGTTTGGAAGGACCTTAGGGGTGATGTGAGGAGGAAGCAGGGTTAAAAAGATTGGAGACCGACTGGTATGAAACAGAAAAAGTTGAAATACTTATTTAACAAAGTCATAAATGAGGGATTAACAGAATGATTAAAGCTGAGATAGTAATGATTGAGGGAAGGAGAATGAAAGAGAAATGAGATGGATAAAGAAATTGAAATAAAGAAACACTTTATACAAAAAAGTCATTTAATAATGGAGAGTAAAAAGGGAAAACAATATTTGAGATACAATGTTAGACAGAACAACAACCAATCGAAAAATCCACACACAAAAATGGAGGAATGACAAATGCAGACAAAATAACAGAGGTATTGCAAAAGTGGCATAACACGTCGTAACCTAACCAATCCCTCGCACAAGAGGGGACGGGTCAGCCAATTATATTTTGTAGACACAACGATCATAGTCATATTTGGATCTTTCCATAATTTTAATGAAAACTTCATCAGAAATTCATCACTGCACACAGAGAGTGTTTGTTCCTCCCCCCTGAGGTTGGGGTGGATCGAGGGATATAAGGCCTGGAGATGGTTAACCTGATCAAACCTGATCAAACTAAGATTGTATCATCTTTCTCACTTGGGAGAAGCCTAGTTAGATGGAGCTATCATGCGTGTAACTCTACTCATGCATAGGTTGGCTAGTATGTCCGATGTGAAGGTATTGAATTTGAGAGCGAGGCACAGAGGCATGCATGTAAAGAGCTCCAACAACCCATCTCATGAGATCTAAACTCAAACGTTCTGATCCTATAAAACAAACTAATTTGGGAAAGTAAAGATGTTAGAATATTTTCAAAAAGGACCCATAAATTTTGTTTCTTAGATCCTCTTTGATGAAAAAGAGTTAGGCATACATTTCATTTTTCAGTTTTGGCACACATAGTCTTTATGATAAAAATAAAGAGAGTCAAAGAAACTTATATAACAGTCCTAATATTAGCCTAATTCAATATTGCTAATCCGAGAGGGAAAAAGGGTTTACGGTAATGAAATTTATTCAAAGACAAAATGCAAATACATTTCGCCCAGTTAATGCATGATTCTGCAAAATGTGTACAATTAATAAGCTTTCTCAAATATAATTTTTTCCACTCAAACTTGAGCTTAATTTCAAGCAGACAGATAATAATAATAATAATTAACAACATTTGTATAGCGCTTATCACAAAATATGTCTCTAAGCGCTTAACAATACACTACAAGACAGAATTAATTATTTTTTAAATTCCCAATTTGAACTTAAGCCCATACTTTGCAAAGCATTCTCACAAAATGTACTTGGTGTTTTCCACATACATATGAGTCTAGCCTTCATAGCTAGATATTGATTACACAACATATGGTGTGTATAATACTGGCAGAGCTGTGGAATGCGCAATTAATGTATGAGCAACACTAACAAATTAAGCAACGCCCATGTCAAAGGTGAATGCTATTGATTTCAACATGTTTCCTTTTCAAATTACATCTAATCAATTACTCTAGGTAGAGGTGTTGTGGTGTCTCCAGACTGTACGGGTCTGTACAAGGTACGGGTTTGAATCCCACGGTAGCACTAATGCCCTTGGGCAAGACATCAAACTACATTTGCCACACTCGACCCAGGTGTAGTAAGTGGGTACCTGGTAGGATTCGTTCCATGAATGCACCGAGCATCTGAGCGTTACGGTTTCAGGAGCTAAAGCAGGAGTGATAATATCCAAAGTCCTTTGGAAGTGCATAGAGATATCATATTATGATGTGGTATGCGCTACAAGAACAGCATATTATTATCATTATTGAGAAATTTACATTGTAATCCTCTGGCTAGCTCTCTGTCTCTCTCTCACTCACTTTCATCTCTCCCTTCCCATCTTTCTTGCTCTCTCTCTCTCTCTCTCTTTCTCACACATACACACATTTACCCTCTCACCCTCTATCTCTCTCTCTTGCTTTCTTTCTCCTTCTCCACCCCTTTCTCTCCCTCCCTCCCCCTCTCTCTTTCTCTCTCTCTTTCATTTTTGTCTTTCCATTACGTGATGACATTATGAAGTCGATTATGTCCATCCTCTCTTGTCTCATATAAATTTGTCTCTTTTATGCCATGAGGCCTCAATTTGTGAAAGAGAAGGAGGGAGAACACTGGTCATGATTCAATTAAATTAATGGTAAAAATGATTGTTGCCTCAAGGCACGGCAATTTCCATTTCTCTTTCCCGTAGCATTAATACCGCATGTTAAATCTAAAACAAAAAAAATGAGGCATACATAAACGTAGAGTCATCCCCAGATGTTACCAATATATTCTTTCTTTTAGATATGCTTTAAAAATTAACAAATCTGTTTGAAAGAGAAATTATTTGATATGTACAGGAGCATCAACATTACAGGTGTCAAGAGAAATTTTGAGTGATATTACTAATTAATCAGATTTTTTTTTTGGACTTATGACCATTAAAAAGTGTTAACTTAGTAAAGTATTGACACAAATCTAATCCATTGTTTAGAAACAAACAGAAAGACTACTACGAAATATAAGAATACCAACACCAACCGCCAACAGACTGAAACGGAATATACCTCAAGCTCGATCATCGTAGGGCCACCGAGCTTGTCGCCCTGTTGGTTAGGGGGCATGGAGACCTTCTTGCCCCCCTTAGAGGGGGACCTGCCCGACCCCCCTGCTGATCCTACGGTCCCACTAAGCATCTTGTAGCTGCTGTATATCCGGGCTAGTGCCAAATAATTACAAAGTGAATAATCCTCAAAATGGAGGTCGCTAAAAAAAAAGCACTGGTGTTTTAAGGCAATCTTTTCTCAACCACACACAAGTGGATGTGTTGGAACTGTGCCTAAGTGCTTAAAATATGTTACGTTTTCCTAATATTTCCTTGCTCTGATAACAGAAGTTCACTACTAATCCATGTTGGTAGGGCTGTGGTATGTACTTCAGATGTAAACCAATGTCCTTGCAAGAGCGTTTATCTACTATATCATTTGTCCTTTCAGAGATCGACTATGAAGCTCTCCTAAATTTCCTCTTGATATCAGTAATTTCTTAGAAAAAAGATGCCTCTAAGATCCATATGACTCTTTTGTCTCAATCTCAAGATCTCAAAAGCAACTTGATCATATATTCTTAAGAGTCTAAATGAAAGAAGTGTGACAAACATCCAAAATAGTTCATGGGCAAGAAATGTCTGCAAAGTCGTGACCTAGCCTTCTGAGCATCATTCTATGATGCCAACGGAATGTAGCGTGAACCTCCGCTACCAAAGCGTTTTGAAGATACTGGTTGAGGGCACATCCAATGTTCTCAAAGTGTTAAGAGACAGCAGGTAGAACATCGATTGGTTGATCTAAAGCCTGGTGATGATCTCACACCGTTACAGATGATGTTATGTCCAGGGTATGCCTATGAGCTCAGAACTGTTGTTCTAATTTAATTTGATTCTCATTTTCTCTTGTCCCGTTACAATTATACTCCGGAAAAACACATCTTGGAAACATGAAATTCCACCTGACGCTCTTGATCTGTCGAGGCAGTGTGGCACTATTCAGGTGAAGCTAGAGAATTCACAAGCATACAGATCTAAATGCATAGGTATTCCAGAGTAGCGTCATAAAAATGTATAGCCTTGTCTAACACCTTTCAGGACGAGCATAAAAAATGGCATGAGTTGAACACACTCTTCTCTATATAGACATGGGTTTCAGCTATTGTTATTGATAAAACTTGCGTAATATCCATTAGTTCTCTTGTGCTTCGTGTCACGTTGTCAAAAATGCATTTTCAGTCAATATGTTATTCTCTTCATGCTTCTCCATCATCTTTTTATCCCAAGGATTCAGAGACCCAACAGGACGGAGTGCCGCACGTGACTTTCAATAAAAGATCACCACTGCAAATGATGCATCAAGCCGCCTTACTTTAGTCCGATGGGTTTGGTTTACCTTATTGCACAAGTGTCACTTTTTGTCCTTGTACATCATTACCGCATCTCATGCAATGTTGATTGGTCTTCTCGCACAAAAGCCATGCTACATCATTTGATTAAAGTCTTTGTCCCTTAACAATTACATCCTCCTACCAGGGAACGCATCATCCGGCCATTGTCAATGATGCAAGCTTGTTAACGTTTCATCACGAAAAAACAGCACAATTTGATGATGTAGCGATATTAATGCACTTAATAAGTCTATGCATACCCATTGTTAACTGGTCGGATGCACTTTCAAATTTAGTGCGATGAGGTGAGGGATGAAGCTCCATGCAACTTGTTGATGAAGAGGAGATGTTTTGAAGTGGTCTTTGAAATGTATTTCTACATCGATAATGAGCTTGATGTGACAACTATTCGAGAAGAATTATTTCTCTCGGCCGCTCATATCCATAGATGCCCTCACATTGATGCCTGGGTCTCTACCAATACCAACACTGTCATCCTCCACCATCTGCCTACCAATTCCCCTCATCTATTGTCATCCACTGGAGCGAGCATCAACCCTCTCTTGCTCTCACCACCAGCCGCCCTCAATCAGCCAGAAAACACTTGTTAATATTCCATAATAAACAGAAGGAAACAAAACGGGAGCGACGTGTTAACGGCCTGCACTCGTCGGGGCCCGTCGATATCTTTCAGCTGAAACACATGACGGGTATTGATCGGATCAATGACCGATAGAGATCTGTGCACACATAGCATTCCCCTAGTTGCTCTATGGTAGGCCTGGATTATGCAAGGTTATATTGAACTTTCAAAGGGAAATGAAGAGGGATATTGTATTGGGAGAGAGAGAGAGAGTGAGTGAGAGAGAGAGAGAGAGAGAGAGAGAGAGAGAGAGAGAGAGGGAAAGAGAGAGAGAGAGAGAGAGAACAGGCAATGCATAGATAAGCCCTAATAAAGGGCTAATGAATAATGGGAAGGCTTGGGAGAATGTTTTTTAATTGGATTAAGCCGGACAAAGGTTTACTAATGAGCACCCCTTTCATATCTAACTTAGACAGCACCCAGCAGGAGAAAAGTTAATCATGCGACGGCAGCAACTACCGCAATAAATCGGCTCCGAGTCTCAAGCATAATATCATCCTTTTGTTGCTGCTCTTTTGTGCAGCTTTTGTGATTAGATTCTACAGGTGCCCGGTCATTATTCCTCTCGGTATTAAAATGTCAAGGCTCATAATTTACCCCAATTTTACGAAACTCTGCAAACACAAGCATGACAATGAACCACTTATGAAAAGCTGGGACAAAACGGCGATGCTCGAAGAATAGTTGATTGTACAGAAGGTCAGACACAGTTTGTGTTCCCATTTTTAATATTTGATGTGCATGTATCAATTTTTGATATACTGTAACTGTGGACTTACACTATATATATCTTCTGTAGAGATATTAAATAAAGGTAAAAGAACCTTGTAAGTAGACTAGTCCATGTACACTTACATAAATGCAAGTGCACATAAACTAGCTCTGCATTAATTTCCGTGAAGGGCTTGACATCAAATACTGTTATCCTTTATGCAGTTATGGTCCATAATCCTCATATATTTTATTTTTGTGTTTGTTTGTTTGGTGGGTGTCTGTTTGGTGTGTGTTTTTTTTTTTTTTTTTTTTTTGGGGGGGGGGGGGGGGGGAGAGGGGTTTGATGTAATTTTAATGGTATGAAAAGAGTATATGCAAGTCGCATCTTCACATCTTCCACGGGAGGCAATAAAAGAGGGTAGTCTATCTCCTCCAGACGTAATTGATTTCATTACCAGTGAGACGGACCGCCATACCCCTTTATCTCATGCTCCATGGAAGATGGGTAATCACAATACAGATGGAAAGCAAGCTGACCTTTGATGGTGTGAAAATCAATTTTTGCGAGACCGTTCTCAGAAGTGGCTTGGAGGAGGAGTGACCGGCCTTGCGGAGGTGTCAAGAGACTAATATCAAGTCAATTTCAGCTATAGGTCAGTCTCCACTTGACCCTTGGTGTTCAGGGGGTTTAAAATGTCAAGAAGGGGGACGGCATTAATTTAGAAAATAGCATAAGCAAGTATCACTGTGGAGCAGAACTTGTTATCGCTCAATATGTATAGAGATATCAATTATTAATATTAATTTTTGTAGTGGGTGGTGGTGGTAATAGTATATATATGGTAATGAATTTATTAGAATGGTAGTCACTTTGATAATGGTAGTCTTGGTAGTGTCTGCAGTGGCAGTAGTAATGGTGGTGGTAGAGTACATTGGATTATCTGTTAAAAAATACATGTAATATCTTCTACTCCTTTCTTGGTCAAATATCAAGTTCATCAGCATAAAGGAAACACTACCATCTTATATACGAAGAAGGGTCTTAGATCACTTGTTCTTGCACTTTTTATGACAACCTCTCTCTCTCTCTCTCTCTCTCTCTCTATCTATCTATCTATCTCCCTCTTTTATATTTCTCTCCCCCTCTCTCTCTCTCTCCCATCTCTCTCTCTCCCCCTCTATATCCCTCTCCCACCCTCTCTCTCTCTCTCTCTCTTTCCCATCTCTCTCTCTCTCTCTTTAAGATTAATTTCGAAATTATTTTTTGACTGACTGACTGACTATGGTCTCTATCTGCCCCCTCTATCTTTCTCTCTCTCTCTCTCTACACTTGCTGACTGTTCAAAGCCATACTTTTTTTACAAATCAAAACACTTAAATCAATTTTGAATCAAATCACAAGCTGAAATACATCCCCATCGATCCGATGCTTGACAGGCGACAATATCACTTGGATGGTTTAGAGACATAAGGTCATATAGATCAACATGCAACCAATGAATTACATACTGATGAATGACACACTGCACTACTCTGTCTACAAATACATTCTCTTCTTCTCACCTTTGGTTGTTTCTGTAGCTGCTTGGCCTGTGTACAGGTGGAAAGATAGCGAACAGAGGATTAAGGTACATTCCTCTTCAATATAACGCATCTTATCCATAGCCCATTGGTTGCAATGTTCTTGATGTGATCATTGGAAAGCAATAAGATGCGCAATTAAGATGATCATTACAAAAATTATGACTAAATAATTTGTCTTATTTAAAAAAAATTCACATCCATATTTCTAAAAGAATAACATGGTGTTTTTTCCTTTTTTAGCATAAAGTTAAAATAGCTTTATCAATTTAAATATAAAATTTGGTACCTATAAATATCTTTCATAACACTACTAATCGATTTCCTATGTAGAAAACAATTTGGTTTCTTTGTATTGAACAATATAAACATAATTGTAAAATCATTAATACATTACTTCAAGTGTTTTCAGAGCTGTACTCTTCAAATTGAGATTTTTGCAAATATTTTGCTATTTATCTTTTGAAAGCTGTGGGTTGAAATCAAATACAGATTTATGTCCTCATAAATATTATTCTCCTGGAAAGATTTTCATTTTATTTTCTACAAATTTAGAACTTATTACATTCTTTTTTAGATAGTAAAATCAGTATTTTAAAAACAAGATTTTCAGATAACTTACAATTTTGCTCATTCCGTCCATGATTCAGGTGTAAGAATAATTCACCGACTAGATTAAAACTCTATTACCAAGTTCCGTAGTAAAGCAAATCACACGTTGCTTCACCAAATTTTCAGAATGAGATGATTTGAGGCTTTCCAAATTCGCACTTGCAGACGATTGTTTGAGGTAGCAGGCTAGCGAAAGTTAATGGACATCAATTATGGCAACTCTTCCTCATGAAAAAATTCAATCAATCTCCATGGCGACCACGGTGACCACTGCAAGGTTTTTTTATTGTCACTGAAAATGGTCAGCAATAATCGTAGTTCTTGGGCTTTGGAAAAGTCTAAATAATGCCCTTGTCTTTGGCTGGTTCCATCGTGTTTTATGCAGTAAGTACGCGAGACGCGACAAAAGGTATCACAGGGATGCGTGTCTCGATTACATATTACACCTCTCATCAATGCAGAAATGCTGTTTGAGACCTGGATGAATAAAATGGAGTAAGAAAACGAAAATAATCGGCCTGCCGGAGACTAAGCAACGCTCTTCCTCCCACCCGGGGCCTTTCTTATCCCCAACGTAGCGATGCCATTTTGGTAATTGCGCTCAATCTGGCGTGCATTCCTCGAAACTCATTACAAGGCGAGGTAACCGGACAGATTTGGATGCTGCTGCTTGGAATCGGAATCAGTAATGTGGCTCATCCTGTCATAATCATACATTCAGAGGCTGATATGTCGTGCAACAGCTGGAAACTGAAACGTTGTGTACACATTCATTTTGGAATCGGTAATGAGGTAAACGTGAGAAGGGGGCGAGTGTGCAAACACAGACCAGATAAATTCCCCCCGATTACACAGAGAGCTCTGCATCCAAAGAACAGTCATTAAAAATTAATTCAGCCATCTAACCCATCAAGAATCACGCCTGGTACTTTGACTTCTTAGAAATGAAGCTGTTGGAATATCACCAATTATACGCGAGACGAGGGCAAGTGTTTAAAATGTGCCAGACAAGCCAATTTCGCATCGAGACACATCCAAGTACAGTCATCAAAAATTCATTCAGCAATCCGACCAATCAAGGAAACACCACTGATAATCAAAGCATAGATCTGTCTAATCAAGAATGGTTCTTCCACTGCTCAGAACTGAATCTGTTGAAATAGCCAACAATTATAACATGAGAAGGGAGCGTGTGTGATAAATGAGCCCGACATGCCTCTTTTACACTGAGATCCATCCAAGTACAGTCATCAAAAATTCATTTGTCCATTTGCAACCATCAAAGATACAATCTGGTAAAAGCATCTGCCTTCATGAAAAACTAGCCTTCACTCTTCAGGAAGGAAGCTTTTGAAAGGACAATAATATTCTGCTCGTGGTTGTAAAACTCATCTCACTAAATAAAATTGCCCAGAAAACGCTCGTGTACCAATTGCTTCATGCATTAATGATTGCATCTGTTCACATGTGATTTTAATCCTGCTATTCTCTTCTCAAACACAAATGTTTCCTAAATATAAACAGAGAATATGCTACACCTTGCCAGTCATAGCAACATTTCAACCAAGATAAAGCGAGCCCTTATCATGTGCGCACATGAGAAAGCATTTTGTCATTATCTTAAAAGAGTAACAATAGGGTTAGAATGATAAAAATGAACCTTGGTATTAAAGTCAGTATCAAAAAAAATCTTCAATAGTGAACATATCTGTTTATCACAAAAATTAAATTAGCATTTGTATTTCATGATATATTTAATTTCTTGTCTATTACCTTATCATCAATTCATATATATTTTCTCCCTCAGACCTGTCACAAAATAAGCATTCCCATTCCCCTTGCCCCCCCCCCCCCCCTTTGATATTGCACTGACTCTTATGGTTGTATGTACCTTTTTGCTTCCGAGGAGAAAACTGTCGTTATGTGAATAAGAGACACGACTCCATCATCTAATGAAGCTGTAATATCAAATCTCAATGCAAGAACCAGTGTTTCCCACTAACGATATAATTGGATTCTACTTACAACCAGAGAAAGCACCCTACATTTGCTGAAGGCAACTATTTTGATCACCAAAAGTGAGCATTAACGTTGATTCACGTATATGCATGTGATTTACCATCCCCAAAAAACTCCATAAAAGATGGAAGGGGGGATGGGAATCAGCAGAACATTGTAGATTTCACAGATACGTGGCAGAATACATAATGTTCAAAGAATACAAATTAAGCAACTGCCTGCCATGTTCAAATGAAAGTGCAAACGAACTAGTGCATTAAAATATGATAAAAACGTTTTGTTCATTTGTGGCTTCTCGAAGTGGAAATGTTTGTCCACATAATTGCTATTTGCCAGTTGGACTAACTGTTTAAGTTCCCTATGCATTACAAATGAGACAATGTTTAATGAACCTTTATTACAGGGTGACGTAATGATTTCAATTACCTCTGTTTTTAATGAGATAAAGTCTAGCCCATGAGTCTTCCTGGTATGTAATAATTAGCTCACACCCTGGGTCGCAGAATGATGTTCGTGTGACACAGCATGGATACACTTATCCTATAACACCGGGACTTATCATGATAGGGCATCTAATGGCCTTGTCACACCTTGACAATTTAGCCAGCATATGCCGACGTATCCAAATTTCTCTGAAAGGCTGGCAAATCTGTAAAAAAATACTTCCGTGATTAGTATCACTTCTCACATGTTTACTTATCTTAAAAATGTGAGCGTACAGCCCTTATTGAAACAGTTGTTGGAATTTTTTCTATAGAAGCAACTAACATAGCAAATAATTTTTTCCTGAAACCATGAGCTCTATCATTCCAGATAAAGCATTACTATATGATGACATACCAAAGTCAAAGAATTTCTACATATTTTTAAAATCATCCCAAGAGTTCCACATCTTCCTTAGATCATCTCTTACTATCTTTTTGAAATAAAAAAAAAATACCATAGAATATCCTTCTATTTGTTTTATTAATAAATGAGGCATGTGACCTCATTGATTTTGAACTTCCCGCCATATCTAAAATGAGTTTAAAATAGTTTTTAAACAATATACCAGACAATACTACACATTTATGGGATCTTTTGTAGCTCAAATTCCGTATAGGAATAGTTTGATAGCGAACCAAGGGCATGCATTTTTAATTCATACTCTGATGTTCAGAGATGGGCTTTCGGCAGCGAGCACTGACCCCACTGCATTGATCAAAACATAAACATCACCTAATGGTCCCACACATTCCATTTCCAAGAGGGATTCAGATTGCGGTGTAAGATACCCTCAAGGCACTGATAAAACGAAATGTCACGTCACTTTCACTACAAAGCGAGGATGCTTCTCTTAAGAGCTGGCCCCGGACAAACAGCTGAAATAACCATCACAACGTAGACACTCCAAGAAATCATGACAAGACAGGGTACATCACATCCGCTTAGAGCCAGAAGAGCGTTTCACTTGTATTATTTGACAGAGTTTATGCCCTTATCGCTCTGAACAGATTGTATCCTCTTCTTCAGATTAGAAGCAGTCTCTTGACATAACCAAAGAAGATGGGTGATAAAATATTGATGTGGCAGACAGGTCAAGAAAAAGAATAAAGATGTACGATAGATGTCTACCTATCAATCTCACTTCACCTTTTGAAGGTTGTTTATGATGTCATCTTCGTATTTTCTTTAAGAAGAAGACGCTTCTCATGGATACAAATTTTAGAAATGATAAGGGCCTCTTGATTTGCGTCAATGAAATATGTCTTGAGATAAGGGACAATAACACATCTTGTGCAGTCAAGATTTTAAGAAAAAGGGAAGGGCTGAACAGAGAAGCAAGGGTCAAATTTTGGACCACTCATTTTTTTACTGTGCATTTCTATCACAGGCAAATATAAGTATCCAAAGTTGTCAAAAGTTGATTTAAAAAACATGTTTTGTTCCATGAAATGTAGATTGATCATGAAGAGAGATATTAGATTAACAGATGAAATGAATACAAAAGTAATCACAAAGAAAAACATTATGTTGAGAGTTAGAGGGGCATAAGCACTTTACTTAATGCTAAAACTCTGCTGGCTCTTAGTGGATGAAACAATCTTATGCGAGCCAGAAGGGCCATAACTCATACACTTTTTAACAGAGTTAATGTCCTTTATGCTCTTGACAGAGAAAACTATCCATCTCTCCTTGCAAAGCTGTCATTTCAAAAGTAAACATCATGTACAGATTACGTATTTGAGCACCGCTGTAGTTCAGTCTCAGGTGCAAGCTCCAATTATTAATGTGATTGAGCTTTGATGTTCCGTAGAGCCTTGAATCCCAACAGCCCCACCCCCCCCTCCCACCACCCCCCTTCCTCTTGCATCTTATATATCCATTGATCCATCTGATTCAAAGATAAATTTAAACTCATTTTACACATCCAAATAGAAGGATAACACCGCATCTCCTCGGGGAGGTTTCTTTTTCAGACAAGACACAACCATCCTCACTCCAGTCTCCTTTGAATTATCCTTAAGGGAGAGCAAAGAACGTCACTGGCCAAGCGGAGCAATTTCCATCCCAGATGTGTTTCCAATGCTCCAGATAAAACAATCTCATTCGCTGTAGCTGAAATTTGATTCTTTTTTTCAACTAAACATGAAAATCAGATCCCGGCAGCGAAGACATTTCTCTGAATCTTTGTTAGATCGGTGTCATCTCGATGCAAAGATGTGAAGTCGCAACCAACCAATCATTACAATCCACCTCTCCTTCTATCCCCAGTCCCCCACCCCCTCACT
Organism: Strongylocentrotus droebachiensis; assembly: GCA_035222895.1. Taxonomy (NCBI): domain Eukaryota; kingdom Metazoa; phylum Echinodermata; class Echinoidea; order Camarodonta; family Strongylocentrotidae; genus Strongylocentrotus; species Strongylocentrotus droebachiensis. The sequence goes on from JAVYIG010000087.1 coordinate 255,991, forward strand.
CACCTCCAGCCTTTACACGGGAGACTTCCATGATAAAACAACCGTTCCATTTCCCTTCAAAACCGTCACCTATACTACGGAACCCGCCCCCGCGATGTCCACTTTATCGACTGAGCGCAGATGACCTCTTTCCAAAGCATCAGATGGCAGTCCAATCCCGAGACAAATAAATCAGATTGCTCCCATGATTGCTGGTAAAATCTCGAGGGAGACATCTACAAGGGGTCAGAGATGATTGCTAGCCCATATGGAATCAGACCAGAGGAAAGCTTGATATGAAAGAATTTCTTGAAGTCTAATATCGTCTCCTCCTTCGAGAGCTTATTGAGCTTAGTTTGAAGCAATTCGTCATTTCTCGTGGCCTTTAAGAAATCCTTGTTCTCTATATTACAAACAAGCTACTTAAAGATAAAGTTGAGTTCTGGTCATGTGATTGCATTGTGAAAGAAACAGTGTGGAATCGATGAGAAAAAGTTGATCATGTAGCATATAAGTACTGGTGTGTACTGCTGCTACTGCAAGGTTCTACAGTCATCAAAATGATAAGATATTTTGCCAAGTCTTGGTAAAGTAACAAGCACTGTACACAGAAAGATGTATATGGGACTTCACAAACATGTGGCATAAAAATCGGGCCTCATTTTTAAGCCGTTACTTGTCATATTCAGAATATGAAGGCATTTTAAGAGCCAAGCTTTTCAGAGAACAATATTTTTCTGATGTTCTTCCACACAATAACAATGATAATGCTCACAAACTATTTTTCATATCTCCCCAGAACTCAACCTTCTCTTTTAGTACGAACATAAAAATATAAGAGTTCTAGCAACGTCTTTAAGCCAGTTAGTCTGACATGTTTCCTTAGAGCCAGAAGGGTATTAAGTTGTAGCAATTACAGAGAGTTACAGTCCTTCTAGCACTAAGCAGATGATGTGCTAGTTTCATATCTTACAAAGATCACCCTATCAAGGAGTATGACTTACAAGTCTGTTAAAAGCCAGAAGGATGTTAAGTAGTATCCCTTCGCATACATTTAATGCCCTTCTGGCTCTAATAAGCAGATGATGTGGTAGTTTCATATATCACAACAATTACATTTTCTGAGCAACCACTTTGGTACAAAAACGAAACCTTTCTATCGCACATCATGGTTAATGTCTTCACTGATTGGGCATGCTAAAGTGCTAAGTTTGAAAACCATTATTTTAACCAAAGTTTCATAAGATAAGTCAAAATTGTGGATTATTTTTTCCATTGTTCTTCTTGGATAAAACAAGTTTGTGAACATTTGCCACAACTAAATTTTTTAAGATTATGACTTGTTTTTTCATGGATGATCTTGATGAAAAGCAGTGTTTTATCATTTGTGAAAGCTTTTTCTCAATCAAGAAATGTCAAATAGAATATATCTTTATGCCCAAATCATCAAATGGAAAATCATCAAATGGAAAGAGAATTCGGGGCCATTATTACTACCGACAGCATAAAAAGAGAGCTAAAATTATTCAGAATACAAGACATACAAGAGAACATAGAAACCCAAGAGCAATGCATTTTCTTTACCTCTGCAAACAAAACAAAAGGAAAGGCTAACAACAAGACATGAGGGTGAAGTACAATGGGATGGCTTGATGATTTAAACAGACAGGCCTTACGATTGCCTCCAGCACTACTTAGCAGAATGAACCGTGACGAACCATCTCATGAACCAAAGCGATGGGAGAATGTCCCCAAAAGGCAGAGTGCATCCGAATGCCGCCGCACCTGAAACGGAACACCGGCCGATCCACAAGGCACCGCCGACACGACCATCAAAACAAGACACAGAGGGCCAATTAGAAAGCCGATACACTTCAATATTGTCTGTTCGGAGCCAGATAGGCGTTGACTCATGTCCTTTAAGACAGAGTTAGCGGTCTTCTGGCTCTGAACCGTTGATATGTCAGAGGTCCCTTTAGTCCATGTGGAGCGCATCTCTTATGGGATGATGGTGAGTGATGGGGGCAGGGTAGGGCCAGTGGTTGCTGTGGTAGCAAAGTAGAGATTGGCAGATTGGGGTAACACTTCCCAGATACATTGGTTGTGGGGTAAGAGTTTGGCAATAGTTCTACATCTTTGGTAGATTGAATAAGATCTTTTAAAAGGATAAAATGTTGTTTCGTATATATTCATTTATTATTTTGAACATTACAGTTCTTAATTATTCTCACCAGAAGCACAATGCTCATCTCTATAAAACTTCTGCTACTTATTGTACAATGGCAACAATTAATACCCATTAACATGAAGCAATGGCCCCCTACATGATCCTTCTTGTACTAATAAATTAATTTGACAAATAAGAAGATAAAGATATGGAACATTCAACCTGTTTAGGTATAACTATTAACAGGGTCTCTGGAAGAACTGCATGGATGCTGATAAACATGCTGATAAACATTCCCTGGGTAAAAAAAAAAAAAAAATAGAATTATAGGCCATAGTTAAATAAAATTCTCATGAATCCAAAACAACATTCTCTAAAAGCAATCAACCATGAATCAAATAATACATCATAGAAGCAAATAAAATGCTGTTTGTTTTATTCCAATCTTCAAATAAATCGTATCTATGCCCTTCATTATCACCAATCACTGCCTTCCAATGGAGAATATATACGGTTGGGTCAATTAATGCATGATCCCAAACGACTGTGCCCTGATTACAGTTGAGCATGCAGTTATCCTTGGTTTGTGTTTTGGGTTTCTAGGCTAACGATTACAGCATCAACCAAAAGTGACATTTTACCCACATCCAACAATATGTACATTTTATGAGAAAAACTACTCCCTCAATTGCTTCATGAATTTTTTATTAAACTTTCCAAGGTGGATAGCGAAGAAACGTGATCAATGGTTGGCAATAAAAATACAGACAAGGAGTGCTTTTATTGGTTTTTCAAGCAGAACATAAACAAATATGATATCACTAGCCATTATAAGGTTTTTTATACAAAGGTTCTCATATTTCAGGCCAGCGGTATTGATATTTTGTTGTTCCTCTTCACTTTGATTCAATATTTCAAGCAAAATTTATCTCTTTTTTTTTCTCCATCACTTTGATTCAATATTTCAAGAAGTTTTCACACTCTTTTCTTGCCCTCTAATTTCCATTCAATTTTGAGCAGTGCTCATGTAAAATAAAACTACAATATTTCTGAACAAAGAACTACACTTCTTGAAGGTTATATATTGCAATTACTGTTTAAGCACCAACTCTTCTCCATTCCATCTTGAAGTGCGCATACAATATTTTAAAATAAGGATTCTAGTGTACTCAATTGATTGTTCACTCTGAAATTCACACTTAAAAATTTCATGTAAGTGAAAACAAATTGGTTTGTTTCTTTATAAGAAGAAAAATGTATCAAAATGGAATGAAAGAGAATTATAGGAAAACAATGACAGAATTCAGCCTTCTTAATTGAATGTATTAGTTATGAAGTATTTAAATTCATATATACCATAGTTTTATTCAAGAAAACAAATGATATAAATGTAACTGAGCATCATCAATGGTTATTTGTTTTTTTTACTTATATTATCTCAATTTTACTCCCCATGCAATTCTGAATAACAATCTATTCAAAGTAGGAGCATGATTTTTTTAGTGCTACAAACTTGTCAAAATACATGTATTTTCATTACAATAGAACAAAATCAGATACATTTGAAAAACACCCAAAGTCTAGACAATTGTTGTTATAATGATTTTTCCTTTGCATTCCAGTTTCATCATAATACTTCTATTGATACAACCCATGGAATATTCAATGTCATCAATTCTGTCAAAAACTTGATTCATGCATGGATGATAATCAAACACTCTGAGCAAATAAAAGAATTATAGCTTGGGTTGAAACTACTGTATGAATATAATGGTATGTTGCAGAATGCCAAAGGCACATTATATGTACAAATGTACATTATAATCTGGTTTCATGGTCAAAAAGTATAATATTTATAGTGATTTAACCTTTTTTTGTATCTGTCTCTGTACATCACACATTTTGGAAATGAAAAGTATTAAATTATGGAGTTAATCAAGAGAAATTAAGATACAAGTATGAGGGTTTTTAGAAAAACCACATATTGAAAATGAATGGATTGAAGAGCCTCTTTTCTATAGAAATTAAAATGATTTGTGATTACTGGAGGTAATTCAAAAAGAATCGCTCTAAGATTTCATCTAAAATGGAGCTGAAGAAACGTTAATACTTGGGGATGTAAGATTACGGTAAACATACTTAACTACCAGTACCTTTTAATTATTCTGTTTGCAAACTATTCATTTTTTCAAACTGAATTTATGCAATCTTTGATGTCTCTCAAAGTAATGAATTTAATCAAGTAAAGTAGACGAGTGACAAACTATTCCAAACCGATGTACAGCATGCCCATTCATCAATTTCTTTTGACTATGACACGAATCCATTGACATATTGGAGGATTGCTTACAAATGTTTACCCGTTAAACAAGTCCTGAGAGCATATGAAGAAATTAATCGAGGGGGAGATAAAATGGAGAGATATTTTTCATCGTTCCATCAGCGAAATGTCTTTCCCCGCTCCCAATCAATTATGCTAAAGACTAAAATACATTGGGGGTGGTCATGCGAGTCACTGCATATGAAAGTATTACGAGGCATGCACTCCATAGTCCACACCATGTCTTGTGGCTGGAGAAATGATTGAATACTTCAGTCTGTTATTCTCATGCCCTAGCACTTGATTTCTAGGGTGAAGTTAGACGTCATAATCCCGTAATGGATGTAAGGGGAGTAATGGATTTGCTTGTCAACTTCAGATGGGGCTCCTTAGTCTTCGATAAATCAGACTTAATTAAAAGTTTGGTAAGCCATTATAGGAAAGTGATTGTGGGGGAACTTAAACAAAACTGTTTGGATGATTTGAAGATTTGTATCCAATCTGTTTGGGCAAATCTTACACAATATATAAAAACAAAAGGCATATGATATGAGACAAAACTGTCTGGATGCAATTAAGAATTGTGTTCACTTTGTTAGGAAAGAGCTAACATAATAAATAAACAACATGGAAAAGTTGAAGAGGCAAGGCAGATCTTTGCATAAATGAAATAAAGTCGATGGAATTTTCCTGAATTAAAAAATAAGCATGTTTGTTTTTCGGGTGGGAAGATGCTTATAACTAAATCACATATTTGACAGAGGTCACAATTGAAACAATAGGACATTTAATTTACTGATTGATGACGCTAGCTTGAGATATTTTAAAGTCGTGCTAAGAAACGTACATGTATACAATTAACCTTCCATTAGAGTGATTTTTTCTTACTCAATTTAAATCTCATTACACATATTGACGTAAGGTTTCAATAATATTCAGCCTTTGTCAGATACAAAAGGCTCTTATATTGATCCAAGCGTGTCACACAAATAGATTTTCATCCAATAATACCTAACAAAGAAATTACCATGGCAACATCCTGATGTCAGGATTGCTCTACTGATATGAATTCCCATGATGAATAGCAAATTTCAGTTGCGTGCTCAAAGCACGGAGAAAACAAAGGTGTTTATTGTTCGTTCATAGGGCAATAATTTCAGTGTACACTCAAGCTTCAATCATGCACAGCAAGCCGCATAGCTGAATAGCGGATTTCTGTTGCGTTTTGAAACACGTAGAAAAACAAAGACGTTCATATTGTAAAAGTTTCTGTATATATATATATATATATATAAAAAAATTCTTATAATTAACAAAGTGTTGTACAGCAAATTTCCGTATTCAAACACACAAGTTCACATTGCAAAAGTGTTTGTACACATAAACTTTTATCATGTAGAAGGTTTACATAGAAAAACAAAGAGAAAAAGAAGAAAGAGAGGGAGAGAGAAAGAGGGGGGGGGGGGGGGAGCAAAGATCTTCACATTTACATGGCATAAGTTTTAGTCTTAACACAAGTTTATATTTTCCCAGAACATTGTGTTGGTGAAGTGATGTACATGTACAGTATGTTTTAAGCACCATACACATTTTGGGGGATAAAATTGCATATCAAAATCAGAATAAGGGGGGAGGGGGTAACTAATGGTCTCAGACAATGTTCCATAATGTCCTGTGTACGACAGGGGATTAGAGTAGGATACCATCTTATGACAACAAATGGCAGCAATTTAGATTCCAGCATCAATCTGTAATGCAAGGGAGGATTGATGGATTTAACTGAAAGATTGAAAGTAAATGTTTGGAAAGACGGCGTATCAGTCTGATCAGCAGCCCGGGAAGTGCTCTAACGATCTTAATTGGTCTTGCAAGGGAGCATTTACAAATGTAATGGATACATTCGTCTGTTGCTAATGACAATTAGAATATAAAAGAGAAAACTAAAGGAACTATGGAAATGTTGAGAGGGAGGAGAAGGGAAAAACTTTCAAACTTTTGAGAAATAAATGTAAAAGATACAGACAAGGTAAAGAATGAAAGGGGCAAGATATCAATCATACATAGACTTGGAGGGGGGAAACGTTTGCTCCAAACTGTATTTTGTCAAAGATATAGAATAAGAGCTTGGGTTGGTTTCAAGTTTCGGTTTCAAAGGTTAGGGTTAGGGTTGGATTATCTATGATGGGTCAAACACTTGACATTAGGAAGTTATAGTTTGAATTAACTCTAAACCTAACCTAAAACCCAATCACTACACTAACCTATTCTCTCTACAAATGAAAGCCCCAACACTATGAACACGACTGACAATGAGAGCGGACAAAATATACAGTTCCTCAGGTAGACAAAGGAACATCCCTTCACAGCTATTATGTAAAAAGGTGAATATGCATGTGACACCTGTTCTACACATTTTTACATAATAGCAGTGAAGGGATGTTCCTTTGTCTACCTGAGGAACTGTATATTTTGTCCGCTCTCATTGTCAGTCATGTTCATAGTGCAAGTTAATGTTGCTAGATCGTGGGTCACATAACTACCCACATGTAGGAAGATATAAGTAGTACACATACACACAAAATTACTTAACGCTTAAGTTAGAGTAAATAATGAATAAAGAAATATTCTTACGATGTACTGTTTTTTATCTTCTTCTTTCTGGCCTCCCTTGTCCATGGCACGGGCGATAACCCCCAACATTTGTCACAACAGTGACAGTCTCACTTCATCAGAAAAGGACATTCGAGATGAAAGTTTGATTTCCAAATAACAAGTAGAAGGCTACACATCAGGACCCCGTTATGATACCACAGTTAATACAGAGCAGGTTAAAAGCTGCCAATTTGAATTATACCATGACTTTGATCATTACACGGCTGATTCACTGTCAAACTGTCTAGGTAAACACCAGGGCGACATGCTTTTGATAACTATATGATGGAACAGCCAAGAGAAATACACTGCCCTATTTAAGTCTATGTTTATCTAGCCCAATAGAATATGGTATGCAAACAAGGAAATCTATGTATGGAACTCTTCAGTACGATGCCCTTGACAGGGCCACAAGAAAGGAAAGCACACATCATCATTCACAATTCAACCCCCCCCCCCCCCCCAAAAAAAAAAGATTCTGGTAACATGTCTCAATGTTCTAAAGTGGGCCTACTATCTGTATTACCTTTGACCTAGCTAGGAATGCATTATATTAACATTGAGTACTGATAATCAGTATTACCTAAAGCACTATAAAATGTAGGAACCATTGTGATATTGTTTGCTTGTCAACCATGAGTGAGTTTGAGGTATTAAATGCGTGCGTCACAATAGAGAGAATATGAGAAATGTTCAGACAGACAGAAATCAATCTGGTAAACAGATGCCCAAATTTAGGGGAAACAAAAGATGACACAAACTAGAAATTTATAACGAACAAAACCTGTCAACAAGTTATAATAATAGTGCATAATACCAAACAGCTTTGCTGAAGGTCATTTTAATGCTACAGGTAACTTCTAATCTAAAGCCGACCAACCATATTATCTGTTTGGAGCCGAAAGGGCATTAAATCATATACTTTAACATAGAGTTAATGCCCTTCTGGCTTTGAACAGACACCTAAGGAAGATTCCTACTTGTTTTCTTTAAAGACAAACAGAATACAAACTAGAAGTACGGACCATTCCACAAATGAATTCAGAGTGAACGCATGGATTCTTTACCAAAGTTGCTCTTGATGGCACTAAACCTTGCTCGAGGCGTCCCAGGCAGAGCACCAGCTAATGTATGCAATCTGCATTCTGTCCAATTGAAAGGGGTCATTGCAAAGGGCTGGAGGGAAGGAAGAGAAGGCCACTTAGTTTGGTGGATCGAAGCATACGTAGAACTGAAGAAAATATATGCAGAGAATTCAGGGAAGGTGTTTGGAATAGTCTTACAGGTAACAATGATACTGAACTAATATCCCTGATACACACAGTATCACATCAATATATTGTAGTACAGAGGGTGATGAAGATAGGGAGAGAAGGAGAGAGGGTGAGAAGAAGAGAAGGAGAGAGGGTGAGAAGGTGAGAAGAAGAGAAGGAGAGAAGGTGAGAAGAAGAGAAGGAGAGAGGGTGAGAAGAAAAGGAGGGAGGGTAAGAAGGAGAGAAGGAGAGAGGGTGCAGAAGGAGAGAATGAGAGGGTGAGAAGGAGAGAAAGAGAGAGGGATACCATAGAGAAAGAGAAGGGAGAAGAGGAGAAGTTGATGAGAGTGAGAAAGAGAGTGAAGGGAAAGAAGAAAGAGAAGAGAGAAGAGAGGGAGAGAGAAGAGAGAGGGGAGGGGGGGGGGAGAAAAGGGGAGTTGGAGAAAGGAAGAGATGACAAAATATAGGGGATAATTAACCAATGAAAAGCAAAGAGAAATGTTGTAAACAGGAAGAAAGAAACATCTACATGTTTGCAGAAGAAATTTAAGGAGGAATGAGAAAGGGAAGCAATTTAAAGTTGGTTAGTTGAGATAGGTACGATACGGCGGCGGCGGCGGCGGCGGTGGAGTGGGTTGTACCGTTTACTCTCCACTCGAGTAGTAACATGAGAGAGAATGTCTATATATCCTGACTCTATGTGTAATGAGAAGCAGGATTATAATCTCTGGGACGAGATTGAAACACTAGAGCCATGAACTTTAGCACAGCCAAATACAACACTGAGCACAAACTCAGGTGGAGAATAATGCATACAAGACACAGTCCTTTAACAACATAATACTGCCATCCTCTTTCCATCACATAGAGAGATACAAGTAAATTGTATATTAAAGATCAAGCTTTGGTGATAAAATTGAAGCTATAGCGTGTCTGACAGCTCATCCAAGAAATAATCACGTTTTCATGCAAGTAAACTGAATATTAAAGATATAGCTTAGGTAATAAAATCGAAGCTAGTGTGTCTTATGGTTTATATGAGAAATAATCAACGTATCACAGTGTTAACATGTTTTCAATCTTATTAGAGGAAATGAAAAACCTCAGTAGCTTCAATAGAATGTAAAGTCAGTTCCAAGTTTAAACAGTAAAGGAATAACATAGTTTGCTTTACTATGAATGGTATTATTTCCCCCTCAAATAGAAGGAAAAAAACTCCATTTCTCATCTATCCATCTATCTCTCTATCAATACGAACAATAATGTTCTCATTCGAAAGGTCAAGTTCTGTTAAAGGGGAAGTCCACCCTGAAATTAAGTTAGTTTTAATAGGAGTAGAAAAATGAGAGAAACAAGTCAGTGAAAGTTTGAGCAAATTCCGATTAAAAATAAGGAAGTTAGGATTTTTTAAGTTGTGATCAATCAAACACAAATTGGCAACTCTATGACGTAAAATGCAAGCTCAACTTCCATTTGCTTAGTACTAAAAAAATCTAAAATTTTCATTTTCCCTCAAGAAAATTTTTAACCATACATGCACCCTAAATATAATAATTGCAAATATGTTTCTATACTCCCCCTGCAAGGAACAAATATATATTCCGTCATCAATAACGAAGAAAACATGATTTTATGGAATATTATGCACAAAGCAAATGAAGGAGAGTCACAGAGTTGCCAATTTGTATTTGATTGATCACAACTTCAATAATTCATAACTTTCTTATTTCCATTCAGAATTTGCTCAAACTTTCACTCACCTGATTTTCTTATTATTCTGCCTCTATCGAAACAAACTTATTTTGGGGGTGGACTTTCCCTTTAAGAATATTGAAACATTACTTAAACTTTTCTGGATAATGAATAAAGTTATGATTCCTTAGACGATCTTACACATTTTTTACAGAACAAAAGTAATTGAAAAGGATTGAATATCTTAAATATTCATCTCACATGCTACAGGATCAGCCACATCAAAATCATGTATACCTGCCATAAGCCATAAAAACCGAATGAATCTCAAAATTCTATGACAATATGATCCATTAACTGGCCATATGCACAAATAACACATATATGATTTCACACAAACTTTAGATGAGATATCGATTCATCGAAGAACAAGAATGAAAGCTAAGCCTAAAATAGTCTGGCACGATTCCAATGAAGATGTATATTGTCTCCTGTAAATTAAGGAGGTAAGCTAAATGCTGAGACCAAATGAGCTTTCTTACTCCACATCAAATCCGTCAAACACAGGAAAAGACACATTTCTGAATCCCTGAATCAGTATTGAGCTCTCTGTGCAAGATTCCACAATATCCAGATGCCCTAACCCTTCTGCACAGTGTAACCAAAGACAAGACGCTTTCTCCCACTGCGAGCATTTAAAGATGAAGACATAAATGCCAAAGATCATAAGAAATTGACAGCATTAGTCAAAATTTATGATCAATTTTGATATCGACGCGATGCTATAACGTGGGCAATACTTGTTATCCTCACTGCTGAGATTTTACAGATGCTCTCATCAGAAGATGTGTTGATTCCGTAAGAAACTTCCAATCCACTGAAAAAGGTGTAAAATGGTTAAAGATGCACAGAATAATGACGTTCAGATCGGCGTCTTTGCCATCGAGAGCCGACGCAGCTTTCAAATGCAAATGCTCACTGTATTCAACACTGAGTGAGGCAGTTCCCGGCGTTGCAACGCCAAGCAACACATGAAGTGACTTCCTTGGCTACACAATGCTGCGAGATGCTTGCCTAGCTGTCTTCTTCTCTTTCCTTCAACACACATCTGTACATGGGTGATGGGGCCCTGATTGAAGATGACACACTCATCGTCTTCTCGCATGCATGGAAGACGGGTGCATGCATCCTATCCTCCACCTGGTGCACACGGATACCAAGGCGGATACGGGGGTGAGGAGAGATGACAGGAGAGGAAGAAGGAGATGGAGAGAAGGAGATGGAGAGAAGGAGATGGAGAGAAGGGGAGAGAGAAATGGGAGAGAGAGAGAGATGGGAGAGGGAGAGATGGGAGAGAAAGAGAGAGGGGAGAAAAAGAGAGAGAGAGAGAGGGAGAGAAAGAGAGAAAGGGGAAGAGAAAGAGAGAGAGGGGAGAGAAAGAGAGAGAGAGAGGGGAGAGAAAAAGAGAGAGGGGGAGAAAAGAGAGAGAGAGAGAGAGATGGAGAGGAGGAGGGAGAGGGAGGGAGAGGAGAGAGAGATAGACATAGAGTGGGAGAGAGATAGGCATAGAGTGGGAGAGAGAGAGAGAGAGGGAGATAGAGAGAGATGGAGGAGGAGAGAGGGGGAGAAAGGAGAGAGATAGACATAGAGAGCTAGGCAGTGTGCGTGGGAGAGAGAGAGAGAGAGAATGGAGAGGAGGGAGGGGAGAGAGATAGACATAGAGAGCTAGACAGTGTGTGTGGGAGAGAGAGAGAGGGATGGAGGTCGAGAATTATGAAAGATACGAATGCCTCGGTAGCTAAAAGCATCACCTCACGACATGACTAGATATGGCGGACGTTAATGAGAAGTGCATGCAAAATGAATATTTTAAAAGATGGTTGAAATTTGTTGACAGTTTCCTTCTCTGCAATATCAATACATGGTAGCAGGGTCTCTCTTTCTCACACTTGTAACATCAAAAAGATGGTGTAATATCAAAACTACCCTGGTACATTTTGTTTAAGCAAGAGTACCTGCTGGATGGAAATAATCATCATCATTGTGGCAAATTGCAGCTGAGCGAAAAAGTAATATCCTCTCTTCCTTTGTGAAAACTGCTTTCAAGGAAGAGAGGGAAGAAATGAAGATACATGAGGTTTATTTGAAAGCAGTATTGAGATGATTCACATTTAAGTCCCTCTAAAGTGTTTGGAGCCCCAAATTTGCCAAACATTTGATGACAAAATTTCACCTAAGTTGTCTTATAATGTAAAAGAGAATGGCATTTAAGACACACTTCTGCAAAGATCCCTCCCCCCCCCCCCCAAAAAAAAAAAAAAAAAAAAATGTGTTTGAAGACAAATATTGATGAAAGAATACATAATTTGGGTTTCCTTTTGTAGGCATACTTCAAACACAATTGTTTTGAAAATCCTTGCAGAAATATGTCTTAAATGACATCCTCTTTCATATTATGATACAATTTAAGTGATTTTTTGCCATCAAATTTTGGGGGCTCCCAACACTTTAGAGGGGCTTTAATGGTACTAACATAAATCATCATAATAATAGTAATAATCACAATAATAGCATGTGCTCTACAAGATCATTCCAAGGTCAGCAGTTGAGTAAACAATATCTTGTGTGGAGCCAGAAGGGCATTAATAAACTCCTGTACATTACTACAGAGTTATAATGCCCTTCTGCTGGGCTCAGAACAGACGGTATCAAGTTTACCAGGCAGCGACAGTGTTCATTAATTTTTGGGGTGATAGTGAGCACTACAACAAAAATAGGTTTTTTGTTTTCCCCTCAACCATGGCCCCCCTGAGTAAAAAAAAAGAAGAGGATTCGCGGGGGAAAAATGGCATCTTACAACATTCTCCCCTTTCAACTAAGAAAATTGGGGAAAAAACAGGTCAAAAAAGGGAAGAATAGAGTAATTAAGGGGGAAATCGGGAAGAAAAAAAATTATGTTAAAAAAAAAAAAAAAAAAAAAAATCTGGATTTTGTTATATATTTTTTTTTTAATCGGGAAGAAGAAAAAAAATTGGGGAAAAATCGAGGGAAAAAAAAAAATTGGGAAACCGATTTAAATTGGGTTTATATCAGGCCTGTAATTTATACACAAGCATTAATTGTCTGCTGAGTGCCGGAAGGTTGTTAATTTGTATCCTTTTCAATACAGTAAATGCCCTTCTGGCTCTCAACAGCTGATTTCAGAAAAGCTATGTTTTCATATCTACATTAGATTGAGTACAACCTTTAACAGGAAATCCAACCCTTGCAATAAGATGATTTGTATGAGAGCAGAAAAATAACAGAAACAGAATTAATTGAAACTTTCATCAGTTTGTTTCTCTGATTTTCATGCTTTCTTTTAGAGTAGTTGTCTGTTCAGGTTGGATTCCCCCTTTCACTATTTGAATGCAAGAAGGCATGTGACTTGATATATTCCTATGAAACTATGAAATGCAATAAGAAATTCCCAGAGCCCCAAACTTCAAGAGTGATTGGAACTTCAGTTCAGTTCACTTCAATAATTCTTTCCGAGAATGAACTCTTCTCTTGTTTGTTAGAGGTAAATGTCAGACTACATCACTCTCATACTCATACAAATCCGCTTGCACATGAATACTTATCAAAGAAATATATTTTTTGAAGAAAATCTCTCTTTCTAGCTGCAAACAAATACAGACAAAATGTCAAACATTTAAAGGCGATATACTTCAATTCCATCTCTGAATATAAAATCCTCCACTTTTGCATTGATCTTTATTAGCACTACCTTTGAAATTCATGTTCCCCCACTAAAAAAATTAGGATAAAAATATCAAACAAATAGACAAATTTGCAGCAAAACCTTGCCAAAATTGAAATTTCTAATATTAATTCAAATTTAGATTGAAATATCAAACAGATAAAACAAATTTAAAACAACCAGGCCGGGTACAGGAGGAATGTTCTCAATTCCTTCATGTTGTCTTACTCTTAAATGATACATTATTATACAAAGCACATCCTGCATGGAGGTCGAGAATTATGAAAGATATGAATGCCTCGGTAGCTAAAAGCATCACCTAACAACATGACTAGATATGGCAGATGTTAATGAGAAGTGCATGCAAAATGAATATCTTAAAAGATGGTTGAAATTTGTTGCCTACTCCCTTCTCTGTAATACATCGTAACATGGTTCTCTCTTTCTCACAATTGTAGCAACAAAAAGATGGTGTAATATGAAAACTGCTCTTGCAAATTTTGTTTAAGCAAGAGTTCCTGCTGGATGGAAATAATCATCATCATTGTGGCAATTTGCAGCTGAGCGAAAAAGTAATATCCTCTCTTCCTTTGTGAAAACTGCTTTCAAGGAAGAGAGGGAAGAATTGAAGATACATGAGATATGTTTGAAAGCAGAATTGAGATGATTCATATTAAAGTCCCTCTAAAGTGTTTGGAGGCCCAAATTCGCCAAACATTTGATGACAAGATTTCACTTAAACTGTATCATAATGTAAAAGTCACACTTCTGCAAAAATCCCCCCCCCCCCAAATGTGTTTGAAGACAAATATTGATGAAAGAATACATAATTTGGGTTTTCCTGTTCTGCGCAGAATGTTTTTGAATCCTTCATCAATATTGAACACATTTGCTTTGAAAATCCTTGCAGAAATGTGTCTTAAATGACATCCTCTTTCATATTATGATACAATTTAAGTGAAATTTTGCCATCAAAATTTGGCGGCTCCCAATACTTTAGAGGGGTTTAATGGTAATAACACAAATCATCATAATAATAGCAATAATCACAATAATAGCATGTGCTCTACAAGATCATTCCAAGGTCAACTTTTGAGTAAAAAAATATCTTGTTTGGAGCCAGAAGGGCATTAATAAACTCCTGTACCTTTAATACAGAGTTATAATGCCCTTCTGCTGGGCTCAGAACAGACGGTATCAAGTTTACCAGGCAGCGACAGTGTTCATTAATTTCAGGGGTGATAGTGAGCACTACAACAAAAATAGGTTTTTTGTTTTCCCCTCAACCATGGCCCCCTTGAGTAAAAAAAAAACAAGAGGATTCGCGGGGGAAAAATGGCATCTTACAACATTCTCCCCTTTCGACTAAGAAAATTGGGGGAAAAATAGGTCAAAATAGGGAAGAATAGAGTAATTAAGGGGGAAATCGGGAAAATCAGGATAAAATCGGGAAGAAACAAAATTATGTTAAAAAAAAAAAAAAAATCTGGATTTTTTTTATATATATTTATTTAAATCGGGAAGAAGAAAACAAATCGGGGGAAAATCGGGAAAAGTAAAAAAAAAATTGGGAAACCGATTTAAATTGGGTTTATATCAGGCCTGTAATTTATACACAAGCATTAATTGTCTGCTGAGTGCCGGAAGGTTGTTAATTTGTATCCTTTTCAATACAGTAAATGCCTTTCTGGCTCTCAACAGCTGATTTCAGAAAAGCTATGTTTTCATATCTATGTTAGATTGAGTACAACCTTTAATGGGAAATCCAACCCTTGCAATAAGATGATTTGTATGAGAGCAGAAAAATAATAGAAACAGAATTAATTGAAACTTTCATCAGTTTGCTTCTCTGATCTTTATGCCTTCTTTTAGAGTAGTTGTCTAATGTCTATTTGGGTTGGATTTCCCTTTTAACTATTTGAATGCAAGAAGGCATGTGAATT
Organism: Strongylocentrotus droebachiensis; assembly: GCA_035222895.1. Classification (NCBI taxonomy): domain Eukaryota; kingdom Metazoa; phylum Echinodermata; class Echinoidea; order Camarodonta; family Strongylocentrotidae; genus Strongylocentrotus; species Strongylocentrotus droebachiensis. Next base: position 271,739 of record JAVYIG010000087.1, read on the forward strand.
GATATATTCGCTTGCAAATATGAGATGCAATAAGAAATTCCCAGAGCCCCAAAATTCCCAGAGTGATTGGAAATTTCAGCTCAGTTCACTTCAATAATCTTTCCGAGAATGAACTCTTCTCTTGTTTGTTAGAGGTAAATGTCAGACTACATCACTCTCATACTCATACAATTCTGCTTGCACATGAGTACTTATCAAAGAAAGATATTTCTTGAAGAAAAATTTCCTTTCTAGCAGCAAACAATTGCAGAATAAATGTCAAACCTTCAAAGGAGATATACTTCAATTCCATCTCTGAATTCAAAATCCTCCACATTTGTATTGATCTTTTTTCGCTAAATGACATTAGCACTTCCCAAGGAATTCATGTTCCCCCACTAAAAAATGAATTATGATTGAAATATCAAACAGATAGACAAATTTGCAGCAAAACTTTGCCAGAATTGAGTTTAAACAAAAAATGTAACAATCATCAACATACATGCGTAAGACCTCATTTCTAATATTGAATCAAATAAAACTGCCAGTCTTAAACTGGCGGGAATGTAGGTAGGCGGGGTAACGGAGGAATGTTCTTCCTTCCTTCCTTTATGTTGTCTTACTCTTAAATGATACATTATTATACAAAGCACATCCTACAGGGCTTGGGGGTAGAAGCAATTCTGACGTCAATGGACGAGGGAGTGAAGCAACTCATCTATAAGCCCCACAAAGCAGAAAATATATAAATTCTAATCACCTTTAAGCCAACAGCTTTTCATTTCGGGATGAGATCGCCAATCTTACTGCCTCTTAGCTAATATCTTTCACGATTTATTAGCACTTCAAATTGGTTTTGCTCCCAGTTTTCAATTTGTTTGAAACAATTGGAGTGTTATCTTTCTCTATACTCTTTGCTCTTAGGCAACACAAAGTCAATGCCCTTCTGGATTGCAACAGAATATTCAACCATTTTGTGTTCTGTATTTTACCAAAGCATTCAATTAAAGACAATCATTAATTATTTGATGTGAGCGGCAATGGGCGACAATATACATGAAACTTGCCTTTATATTCATATTCCTTCTTCATTAATCATTTAAGAGCATCTCGGATGAAAATTGCTGAACAGGCCCATTTATAGGACTTACTAGATTCCCGCAACAGTCTTCTGCTAATGCTAAATACCAATTTAAAGATTATAACATAGTGCATTGACATTATTTATGAGCACTAACTGAATTATTTAGAAAACCAATGTGCTTACTGCTTCTACAAGGAAATTATACTGTCCAATTGCGTCGCTTTATGTTTGTCTGTTCTGTTTATTGGTACATGCACTTTGCTAAGTGTCATGTGACATAGCTCTTATCTTCCCAGAAGCTACAAAATGGTTGATGTTTTATTAATGTTATGGCTTTGTGCAGAATAGGAAATGGGACTCAAAAGCCGTAATGGGCACATGCACTTTTAACTGAATGTTATCGTTTGAAAATATGAACTCATCTTTTATTAAATTGTTTATGATCAGCTGGCAGACAGTTTCATCACTATCATGTACATAGCTGCCAACAATATGAGCATTTTTTTGGATTGGTATGTTCATGACGATGTAAAATCATAACATGAGACAAAATTGCAAAAAGTCCCCATGTTGATCAAGATGTTTCAGTAAAGGTTAAAATTGAAAAAAGGGTTGGAAGCTTCACAATTTGACTTGGAGGCTCTAGAAAGGTTTCGGCAGGAATTCTCCACACATCGCATCACAACGGCAGCGTGGTAAAGGGCACCTACATCGATCATTCATGTAGAATAAAATGGCTGACAGCTCAATTCCCCAAACTACGGTTGGTAGTGCTAAATGAGGTATGTGTACGAATATTCAACTGTGAATTCAGCAAAGAGCTAGCCTTGGCATGTGATGTACTTTATGATGACATTATTCAAACCCATGGTCCATTTATCTTGCTGTTTTATTGATGTGTAAGGAAATAATGAAAAAGTATCCAAATTTAATTAGAATCAACATAATTTTTTTAATTTTTAAACTTAACTCCCGAGCGAGAATTTGTTCAGGTGTCGTTATCGTAAGGCATGACAGCCATGTGGGTCAAAAATTCATCCTGAATCATTTATCGTTTGTAGACAGTAGTGCTCTAAAATTCAAAATGGCCTCACAAGCATAAACCTCATACAAGCTTTATTCTACCAAACCTGAACAAGTCTCATGAGGTACATCATTTTCCTACACTTACAAAAGTCCTAACTTCAATCGTGGACCAAACATTTTCCTGAACCCACCCTAACCCTACACCTCAACTAAAACCCATTTGCAATGCTTAAGCTAACCTAAGCTTTTTATGACATAAAGCCTAGAGCAATTGCCGCATGAGCAAATGTGAGATCACCTTTGGGGCAGTTTCGTTGCTGAACCAGGAACGTACTATCCGGCACATTTAAGCAACGTCGAAGGGTATCTGATGGCTCTTTAGGCATGGACAACCAAACACAGATCAAACTAAAATTTAGTGTAGCTTAGATTCCTAACAGGTCCTCACTGGCAAGACCAATGTCCAAGTGTATTGGAAAACCCTTAGGCATGATTCGACCCTCTCTTTAGTGCAGCTTAGTAGCTTTAATAACAGGGTCTTGTGAAGACAAGCAACCAATGCCAAACCAATACCAAACCCATCTTTGTTGTAACGTATGAACAGCGCCTCACAGGCATAGCGATGTCCAAGGGTATCAGACATCTCTTTAGGCATGGCTCACCACCCAAGGATCGCATGCTGGGACTGGGGAATATAAGATGGATGGACTGGATGTATTATTCAAGGCGGCAAGCGGCATCCCATAGAGAATAGGATAGCTTCAAGGAAGGAAACCCTTCTTCAGAGAGTAACTAAGATGACCATGAATTCACAATGAGCCCATCTCTCTCATGTGTTGCTTTAAAGAGCAGGATTAATAAAGCAAATAAAATATTTTCTATTTACAGCCAGCAGGGCCCTGTAATAACTATATGGAATTTATTCCTTGAAATGCTAGAGCGTCCTAATGGCCGCCTTGCTAAAGCCAGGGAAATAATCAGGGCAGCGCCAGGAGCATCACAACGTGACACTATATAAGAAGCCACCATCTTTATCATTATTATTATATGAATAGCAACTTCCTTCTGGCTCTTAACTGATAATGGTTTTAGGATCATAGCTCGTGAAAGACAATTTAAATCATGATATTATGAGCTATGTATTCAGGTAGACCCATGAACATTTATAATTATTATGCTGATTCATATGATTTACAAAATAAGAGAGAGAGAGCGATATGGGGGGGGGGGAGGGAGAAATAGTAGATACGTGACGTGATGAAAATATGACAGCCCGGATTTTATCTACACAACCAACTTCCTGCGTTTCCATTCAATATCAACTGACACTCTAGCGATGAAAGCCTATGCAATCAATAATGCATAATTTTTAATGCAATCCTGACCAGTCACTGATACCACGCTTGTTTTGACCATACCTCTCAATTTTGATATGAACTTGGTACACGAATCTGTAAATCATATACAATTGAATACACATGGCTGATCATGATGAGAGAAAGAGAGAGAGAGAGAGAGAGAGAGAGAGAGAGAGAGAGAGAGAGCGAGAGAGAGAGAAAGACAGAGAGGGGGAAAGAGAAAGAGAGTTGAGAGGGGAAAGAGAAAGTGAGATAGAGAGGGGCAAAGAGAGATAGAAAGAGAGAGAGAAAGGGAGACATATATATAGAGAGAAAAAGAGACATATAGAGAGAGAAAAAGAGACAGAGATATAGAGATAGAGAGAAGAGAGAGAGAGAGATTGGTAAAGAGAGAGAGAGAGATTGGTAAAGAGAGAGAGAAAGGTAGATATATACAGAGGGAGAGAGAGAGAGAGAGAGAAGGGTACAAAAAGAAAGAGAGATATATAAAAAATAGAAAGATAACGAGAAAGAGAAAGAGACAGACACAGACAGAGAGTGAGAGGGGGAGGGAGAACAAGCAATAAAATTGTGGACTTGCTCTCGCTTAAATAATGTCTGCTAAGAACTACAAGGCATCAATTATAAATAGAAGTTTATGAGTTAACGCCATTCTAGTGTAAGCAGACGATATTAACTATACAAACTAATAGAAAATGCATACATGAGTGCGTACTAGCCGGGGTCCATTTACATTATTCTACGCGTCGGCTTGCGTAAGCAAAGTGTGAGGACGTTGTCGGGGCGAGTGAAAATTAATGAAACATGATGCACATGGGTGGACTTTTAATGAAACAAGTAGGAAGTCAGGAATTAGGAATATTGAAGCTAATGAGATTTTTATTTGACTACACTGAGAACTCAAGATGCTTATATAAATAAGATCAGGGCCCTGTACTAAAATAGGGAGTTTAATTCGTCGCTGTTTTCACAAAGTGACGGTAGTGAAAAAAAATTGCATTCACTTTGCGTTACGATTTTCCTCACTACCGTCACTTCGTGACAACAAGGACGAATTGTAGTCATATTTCATACACAGAAGATAATTTCCATTTTTTAGCAAAAAAACATGAAAAGAATTGTATTGAATATTATTTATCAATATCATTAGCTCCAGTAGAAATGAAATTATGATAAGCTGGAAAAAGCAACTAATACTAAAGCAACTGTCATCATCACCATCTACATCTACATCACCATCTACATCATCAATATCATCATCACCATTTACATCATCATCACCATCACCATCATCATCATCATCATCATCATCACCATCATCATCATCATCACCATTATTAAACATCATCACCATCATCACAACTATCACCATCATCATCATTACCACCATTATCAAACATCATCACCACCATCATCATAACTATCACCATCATCATCATAATCAATATCATCATCATCATCATCACCATTATTAAACAACTAAAGCAACTGTCATTATCACCATCTACATCATTAACACCATCACCATCACCATCATCATCGTTACCACAATTATCAAACATCATCACCACCTTCATCACAACTATCACCATCATCATCATAATCAATATCATCATCATCATCATCACCATTATTAAACATCATCACCATCACCATCATCATCACCATCATCATCATCACTACCACTTACATCATCACCACCACCACCACCACAACCCTATCAATACCACCATCACCACTTATCAATACCACCACTACCACTACCATTTGTCATCATCAGCATCCAAATACTTCTTCAAAAGAATATCATCTACCTGATGCAACAAACTGCAATCAGGCGCATTCCGAACGCGACAGGAAATATTTGTCATGGTTTTGTGCTCATATCATCAGTCATGGATGTATTCCTAATGGACTTCTTAATGTTTGTTAGATTAAGAGCCAAAAAGGAGTTAACTCTGAGTTAAAGAATACAGGTTAAAGCCCTTCTGGCTCTCAGCAGATGATAACACACATGGATACTTCATGTTGATTTCATGGTTAGGTAGACAATTTTGCTGCCACTTTTTGCTTGGTTGCTTCAGGGCTTTTTTTTCACTTTCAATATTGGGATGCTTTTCTTCATAACAATTATTAATACTTGAGACTACAAACGGCAGTTGTACTTTTCCACAAATTCATCAACGTCAAGATAGGTCCATGTAGCTTAGCCAATTGAAGTGGCATGAAAAAGATGTGTCTGAAAGGCAAACTGCATGATTGTTGAAACTCTTATTTGTATGGCATTGACATAGGACCATATAATTATGAAATGGAGCAAGTAGATACCTCTATTAAATTGATTGGGTTTAATATTACCAAATCGTTATTCCATATGATTAGATACAATTTTGATTCTCCTCCCCCCCCCCCCCAAACAAAAACAAAAAAAATATTATGCCTTTATTATGCCATCCCGATGTATCTTTCCTAATCACTATGTCTTTCCTACATCCCCTTCCATCATTTCAAAAGTAAACTGTCACTTGATAAACTTGGCAACTTTAAAGTTCTTTTGCAATGCATTTACATGACCAGGGGGTGTTTCGCAAAGATCCTAAGTCAAGCTTAACTCTAAGTTGGACTTAAAGATTAAGGAGAGCCAATTGTAGCCTTAAAATCAAATACATTCAAAAGGAAAAAATCAAGTATTTTATACTTGACATACATTCCACATCAAGAACATGAAATCTCCTTGATAATAGAAAATATAAATGATTTGAATCAACAATTTATACATTTTAAAATAACTTATATAAAATGTTTTCTAAGATGCCAAAGGCCTTTCATAATTGTTAAGTCCAACTTAGAGATAAGTTCAACTTAGGATTCTTGTGAAACACCCCCCCCCCCCAAGTCTCTAATGAGGGATCCACACATTCAGTATTAAAATTAAGGCATCATAAGGTGTCACAACTCTTTTGACGAGGCCTCGGAGGACACTCAATTAATTCATCTGACCCAGAAACGGAGGAGATGGAAAACCAACATGGCAGTGCAAGAGGCTACTGTGGATGGTGGATGTTGATTGCAGCATTCCAAAGATAGTGATACCTACATGGATATACCCTCCTACTCCTACTATCTCATGCAGATGGAGACATACAAGAAGGTCAAGGGGTCAAAGCTATAGTGAGGGTTGTAGTCTACACATTCAGACATTGCCCTCTCTGTTGAAAGGGTACATCTGTACATGTGATGTATAAAGAAAGTGTAGTCCAGGGCCACATGCTCGCTGTTTTTGCATTGCATCAATATTTTGTCCTTCTTATGGTCAATATAAAACATAAGCCCTGTGTTATTATTATTATTTTTTTTTGAGGGGGGGGGGGGGGGAGGGGGGCAGCAGTTCAAAGTTTGGAGCTGATTTATGCTAGGTGTCTGTAAGTGCTAAGCTCTGATGCAGTCTAAACATAAAGTTTTCTGCTTCAAAGAAATTGTCAATCAAAAAAAGATTAAATGGCAGAAAACAAAATATTGGTATTCATATTGGAGGGTCTCAATTATCTAGACTAGACTGGTCGAAACAATTATGTGGTCAATTTACTTAACATGAAGCTGTGGAATAGGACACAAGTCGACAACCATATGGAGCTGATTTATCATAGGGAGATATTGAAGTCGATACTAGCCTATTGCTATAAGCCACAGCCACCTATAATTTGCAAGACAACTTGTGCATATCATCAGAAAGACATGAGAAAGTAAATAAAATAGCCATTTTCTCTTAAATAGAAAGTACAATTATGCAATAGATAATTATCTAAGATAGCAACACAGAAATAAATATTTGGCTTTCTGTCATACAAACACTATCCTCCTTTTAACTGTTTACTATACAGACATACAACACGTCCTTTTGCGACTTAAGCAAGTTCATCATGTGACCTGCATCATTCAACATGGCCGCAGCTTGCAGCTAGGCACAGTAGGTATCTAAAGCCCCATTAATGAATACCAAGCCGAGAGGCATTCATTATATGCAAGTACGTGTTGTGGCGTCACATATATACGAGAGGTGGATTATAACACAGAGGCCTGCCTGGACACCATTCAATGCTTATCTAATAAGGCATGCCTTGAAATATGGATTTCATGAAGTGCATTGTTGCCATGGTGACAGCACACAAAAGATGCTTGGTAAAAGATGAAAAGCAAGATTGTGTCTGCATGGTTCTTATCTACAGTAGATAACAACATTGATTGTAGGCCACAGAAGACAAATATTTCTGATGCATTTCAAATCGTCATGATTAAGCAGCTATCGTACTTGCTTTACCAATTTATTATGTATTTTTTTAAAGGAAAAAAGAAGTATGATATCTGAGTGATCATCGGCCCTCATGATGTCATCCCACTAGCATAAATATCATCATGAGATGAAATATTTATCATTGCTGACAAAATGTGGCCTACAGTTGTAATTAGGGAAAAACATATGCCCCTAGAATGATTACAAATGCAAGCAATTATCTTCTTTTTTTTGTGATGTATGCCTCAGACTAGTGAAAATCTATCACTAAAATTGTTTTGGCAATTTTGTAATGTGCAGGATTTCTATCCGATCACTATGCTGCATGCATAAATGTAGCCTTTGAAGATTACAAGCAAAGGAAATGTCAAAACAAAGCATAAGTTAGCATATTTTGATGTTATATTCACAGGGCTGCCAACCTTTGGAAAGAGTTTGGAGTGAGACATTGCGAGGGAGCGAAGCGACCAAGCCCGAGGGCGCGGAGCGCCCGAGGGGGGGATGGTGTGGAAGGGGGGTGTCCCCCCTTCCACGGTAGGGAGCTTTTACAATTTTGCAATTTAAATGGTGCAATCTGGTGCATACTTTAACCCTGATTCCACAAATACATAAGGCATGATTCATAGGTTAATTGATTTCATGAAGTATACACTGACCTTGAAAAAATACAAAATTCCACATTTCCACACTCTTTTTGGAAAAAAATTCAATCAAAATGTCGTTCTCAATAGAATACACAGAACATAGTTAATATAACTGCCATATCAATTATATACAAGCACCCTTCCAAAATCATTCTTACTCTCGTATAAACGATCGAAACCATGAATTTCAATATTTCAAGACAAGAGTTTAAACTCACCTGTACCGGCTGAAGCCTGAAGTACTGTACCATATGGCCGATCTGGTCGTAGAGGGCTAAAGAGGACGGCCCAGGCCCATTATTCGATCGCAAACACTGAGCCACCCGGGCCGGGCCGGGCTGGGGGCCGGGCGCGATGTACAGCGATGACAGGCCATGGCATCGACACTCGCTTGTCGTGTCTCGCACAAAAACCCCGCTTCATAGTAAAGTGACGACGTCACTCGCACACGCAGGATAAGCCAATCGCAATTCACTATCTTGTCTTTGCGCGGCAAACCGAAACCAATTTGCATTGATAGTTTAGCTTTGCGCATGTGTGGTTAAAAAAATGTTGAAACTTTCGGCAGGGATATTGAATATCCGATATAATAGACATTTTTTTTTTTTAGTTTCTATTTTCGGGGTTCAGCGTGAGAGTTCCTATGATCAGCGTGAGAGCTTGAGAATGGGGTGAATTGCGTGAGACTCACGCAGATTGCGTGAGAGTTGGCAGCCCTGTATTCATTTACATTTGCCATAAATCAATTTCATATAGCACCTCCACATATATGCCCTACACTGTAATAAACGTGAATGCATGGGAAATTTACAACGCTGGTTCGTAAATGTCACCCCTTACATGCCCCCTGTGTATCAACACACAGCGAACCAAATACAGCCCCAACGCATGCATACACACAAACACGCACCTACACACTTCCATTCACTATACACTCTCAATAGACGAGCTTCCCCTGGTTTCAACCTTACAGGCCTTTGATTAAATGCACCCCAGAAAAAACACACAAACATCACAATGTTTGCCACAAGAGGGGGCTGTTCACAATACATACATCTGCCAAATTTAGCTAATTGAGGGTCTACATCTCTTCCTCCTCATCCGCCAATGGATGACACTAGGGAATTTCACAGTTGGAAGTTTTGGAGTTTCAAATTATGTTCCTGAGAAATTGTTTAAGCTTTACCTTTTAATACAGCGCTATGTCTTCCTTTGCTGTATGTGACACTCCATAGACTTTAGATAAAGGGTTTTATAACATTGTCTGAGCAATTTTGTGCAATGTGATCTGTCCGACATAAGCCTTTTATCCATTCATTTCAATATCAAAAAGTTAAAAGCTATTTTGCCTTTGGATATTCAAACCTGTATCAAAATGTAATTTGAACATCTTGAATCTGTAGATCTAAATCCTCCTCAAACTCTAATGGAGATGAGCAATATTTCCTGACAAAAACACAGTCACCAATTTAAAACTATGATGAATTTGCTTTTTCCTGGCTTAGGGCAGATATTCAAACAATTTCCAAAAATAATGAATTACTTTATTAAACAATAATACCATTAGATATCCTTTAGCACTAAATCAGTGACTTTTAAGATAATACATACAGTCGGGACCCTAAGTTTACATACACCTGGAAGAAAAATATTTTAATTCACTTTCTCAGAAGTGCATTAATTCCTCTCAGGAGTCACACATATAAATGTCTCAGAGTGATTAGTGATCAAAGAGAGCCAACTTGTCTATCTTCCTGAAGTGAAAATTTGGTAGGAATGAGTGAAATCGTGATAATGTCTACCCTGTGTATGTAAACTTTCTGGCCCAACTGTAAGTCCAAGCTTTTCTAAAGTAGCTCCAAGAAAATGTCTTGTCATAAACAATCAATAAAGTTCTGTTATAAACAAATTATAACAGAACTTTATCGATTGACACGAACAAACTATATTTGATATGCCGGTATAGATGGAGGCTCTTAAGTCGATTTGACAACTAATAGTCGTTATTTTCCCACTTAAAGACATTTTCAAGCCCCCTTTTTTTTAGGGAAGTTCTAAATTAGTATTATCTTTCAAATGCTGTTGGAATTTAACCTTTTCATTTTTTTTGCCTGCAAATGGGACATAGTACCTTTAATCAGAGACCAATCTTGTCTATCTTCCTGAAGTGGAAAGTTGGCAGGAATGAGTGAAGTTGCGATAATGTATATTGCTTTTCTACCAGGTGTATGTCAACTTTCAGGCCCAACTGTAAGTCCCAGCTTTTTTTAGTAGCTCCAAGAAAATGTCTTGTCATAAACAACCAATAAAGTTCTGTTATAACATTTTTATAACAGAACTTTATTGATTGTTTATGACATGGGAGTTTCTTGATGTGACATGAACAAACTATGATTATCTGATGTGCCGGTACAGATGGAGGTTGTGATAAATTACCCTTCTTGCCAAATTGCATGTTTGGAGCCAGATGAGGTAGTATTTATCTTAAAAGCAAAATTGTTTGTGACAAATCAAGTGCATTTCCATTTTCTGGGAATGCCAATAAAATTGATGGCTATTTTCAGCAAAGTGCAGTTTATGTCCCTGTGCGATCTCTCTCGCTGAGTAGCAAGAAAAATGTTTATTTTATTGATCGAAGTACATTACGACAAGTACATGACACTCTGTCAAAGCAAGCAGTCCGGTGAAACCCCTGCATTTAACTTAATAAAATTACATTCTTTTTTTATTAACCTATGGACTGCCAAATTCTCTTATTCAATTTGCTGAATACAAGATCTACCTTGTTCTCATAGGCAGTGCGTTGAAAAGAAAAGCACTCTACAACATTGACATTTCTGTCATTCTTTTCTTATTTTAGAACAGGCATTTTCACTATTTGCTTAGGAAGTGCAGCCAGTGCCATCCAAGCGATATTAGATTAGAAAGTGTAAGCTGGGGAAGCTCTTCTTACGAACATCGGATTAGGGAATTTGTCCCAAAGTGTTGCATTGTGGGATGCCTCACACATGGTAATATCATGTCACATCATGTCACTGGCGATGACATCGTGGAAAAGGAAAAAAGATGGGGGAGTGTATTGAACAGAAGGAAATTCACTCTCAGGGTGAACTTTAGTTGGATGACCTATAAAATTGTCTGGAAAGGGTGAGTTTGGAGGTCTGCGAGATGAGTTAAAAGTGATGGAGACTAAGAGCTTGTGGCTGGTAGAAAGAAAGTGAAGACGGAAGGGAAATGTCAAAGGGAAGGAATTTAAAGGAACCCTCTTCTTCCATCCCCTCTTTCGTACCCTGAAGATGGAAGTATGTGTTTTAATGATGAGGCTTAAAAGCAGTAAAAATGTACATTAGAAATGGGTAAGGTATAGGTTGGAATATAACTCTCTCCTTTTGCATTAAGATAATGAAATGAAATCTGACGACTTCTACATATTTGCTTATCAAATTGAGCATTCATATATTGTCTGTTTGGAGGAAGAAGGGCGTTAAACTTTTACACTTTAACACAGCGTTAATGACTTTCTGGCTCTGAATTTATGATATTAGATGTGAAACAAGAAATTTATGCCCTTGCTCGTGACCAAATCAAGAAGTTGATACAGTTTGAACATAAAATGCATGACAAAATATAATCTATAAAATCAATGACAATTATCACAAAATAACATTAAAACACCATAAACAGTGACAGGTGATGACAAAGACAATCTTATGAAGATGAAGACTTGTTCGAAAGGTATAAAAGGATATAGAGACTGGTAGGGGCCAAAATGATGAGAAAACTGGGTAATAAATTAGACTTAGAAACAAGATTGATATTTAAAAGTGTGATGAACGAAGACAAAGAAACAAAGATAGGAAAAGTCTGAGGAAAAGTCAGAAAAAACTCATTCACACATGTTATGAGCTGTCATTTCAAGAAGCTGTTGTGACCAGTCCGTTATGTAGCAGGTCAAGAGATCAAGCATAATGCCATTTCCTGGATTGAATGTGAGTTGTTGAAAAGTGGTCTACAAAAAGGGAATCATCTTATCCTGGAAAAAACCTACTACTGATGTTCAAAAGGGCAAACAGAGTAGAAAGAGTAGAAACCCAGAAAGAGGGTGAAGGCAAGTTTGACAGACAATGACATACAATGACAGACAAGAATGAACAGACAAATGTACTGTAGGAAAGGAGATGGAATAGACAGAAAGAATGATTCGTTGGCAGATGAATAATACAAATAATAATAATAATACTAATAAATGTAACTTATATAGCGCCAAATCCACTCTGTAGAGTACTCAAGGTGGATATACTTACTGATACGGATATACTGATGTCAAGTGATAGATGGATGTTTACACAAACAGATGGATACGGTAGATCTAGATAGGCAGGAGTGGTAATAATGATGTTATCAACTAATCTTGATATGGCCCACAAGGGAAATATAGATGAGGAAATGCCTTAACAATATGCAATCTACTGGAAATCAGAAACAGGAAATGCACATAGGAAATTTGTAAAAACAGAGTACACTGTACTTGAAATCAGATGTATTGAGATACAAGATAGTATGAGAGATCAAGATAGAGAATTGTTAAGGGAAATAGGAAAGGCATGAAAGAATGAGAGAGATGTATGGACAGATAGAGACAGAGAGAGAGATGTTCTAGAAAAATATAGGAAAAGTATGAGAAAAGAAGATGGAGATTTACATTGTGAAATGGTGAGTAAGAGAGATAGAGAGAGAGAGAGAGAGAAATAGAGATAGAAATAGAGATAGAGAGATAGAGAGAAAGAGAGATAGATAGAGAAAAAGAGAGAGAGATAGAGAAAAAGAGGGAGAGATAGAGAAAAAGAGGGAGAGATAGAGAAAGAGAGAGAGAGAGAGGAAGAGAGAGAGAAAGGAGGGGGAAGGTAAACGAGATAGATGTTGAGATATTGAGGAAAAATATAGGAAATGAGAAAAAGAGACAGAGATAGAAATGGTGAGAGTGATATAGAGAGCGAAAGAGAGAATACACTAATGCTTACTTTTGGGAAAAGATAAAAGTAATGGGAGGCAGACAGAGAGATGGAGAGAGAAAGAGAAAGAGAGCGTATGTATGCTTGCTTTGGGGAGAAGATGAAAGGAATGTGTGAGACAGAGAGACAGAGAGACAGAGAGAAGGAAAGCACCAAGATGAAGCACCAAGATGCACCACCTACAATAAGCCAACAGTCATGACTGCGCATACCGAATGAGAGAGGTCTTCTCTTTGCACCAACACATTCGTATTGTCTCAGGGTAAGTGACCAATCAATAAACTGACATTTAAAATGTCATGCAGACAGAAGGGCTTTCGGCTACTACGCTAATAAACGAGAGGCTCTCCTCATCGTCGCGTCCAGCTCCTGGCTGTCGTCTGTCGTCGCAAGGAGAACGCTAAAGGTGGAAATGATGACTTGACATTTCCCATGTCTCTTTCTCTCTCTCTCTGATGGAGAGGAACAATCAACATACAATTCATCATTGTAAGTGATAGCAACACTTGAAAAAATACACACCAAAATATTTAAACTAATTTCTTTCACGTCATTCAAATTCCTTGATGTAGTCTTCAACCAATTATGAATTTGCAGGATCCCTTGTTTTCAATGTAGTTCGGAGGTTTATAATCTTAATTTTTGTCTGCTAGAGCTACTTTTAAATCAGTTATTGTGCTCATTATTATGACACTCGACAGAATTGTTGTGAACAGGTCTTTCTTTTTATTTGAATGATAGCTGTATCTCAAGACTTCAATTTGCATTTATTTACTTCCGTAAATACTTACTTGCTTACTTACGTACTTACTTACTTATATACTTCCTTCTTTCCTTACTCACTTACTTACATAAATACTTAATTCCTTGCTTACGTACTGACCGACTTACTCACTCACTGACTTTACTTTACTTTTGATATCTCACTTACTTACTTACTTACTTTCTTACTTCCATACTTACGTACTGACCAACTTTATACTCACTGACTTTACTTTACTTTACTTTTAATACCCCACTTACTTACTTGTAACTTACTTTCTTGCTTTCTTTCTTACTTTTTTTTACTTATGTTATCAACCGACCTACCGACCTTCTTACTTACTTACTTTCATAATTACTAACTTATGTTTTGTTGTTTTAACAGGAAATGAATGCTTACTGTACAATTACATCCAAAACCACATATATCTAAATACAAATAGCTAACAAAGAATGTCTTGTATAAGCATTCTTATTATAAGTATCTGATAAAAATGAAGAATATTTTCACCTTCCCCTTCACCCCATTCATAATCTTCTACATACCTGCCATCTGTAAAGATACTCAAATGGCTTCAATGTAAGCTTCTAAACAAGATTATTGTAGTACTGGATAAAGCGCTAAATCTTGTTATAAATCCTACCTACAGGCAGTGCTACTTTGAATGGGGGCATGGGTGAGGGTAACATCAAGGTTCTATCTGACCAGGTTTTCTCACCAGGTTACAAAAAGAAGAAGAAAACTTGAAAGAAACAAAACAAACTAATTCATCCTGCGACGATGATTCTGATTATTAATCATGTATATAGCTAGTGCCATACAAGTATTTTTGTTTAAACAAAAGCCCAATGAACTTGGTATTCTCACATTTAATGAAATATAATATTTCTTGTCCATTCCAGAAACACCATAAAAATGGTCTGTTAACAAATACACTTTTTAGGGAGATTGCACTTCTTTTTCTTTAGTGATCTCAAAATATTTATCATATTCCTTAATATTTACTTTTTATCTCAGTCCAAGGCCTGTTATAGACATCGCAAATATTCAATTGTGTGTTATAATAGTGTATGCACTTCTATACCTAATATAGACCATCATAGCACCCCCCAACTGACCATGCACTGAAGTATGAAACTATATTTGTAGAGATAGCCTTGTAAGGTGTGAGATAAAACTTCATTGTCTGGGTACACAAGACCCAGATTAAACATATCACAATACCGCTATTGTTGAGGAGTTTGCATGGTTGAAGTAGTAAATATTTATCATGGCGATTTTGAGGGCTATAGATCTTTAATATAAACCATCATGTGATGAATGTATGGAGTATAATTACAAAATTAGTCACCTACTGCATTAGATGAGTCATTCATGTTTTATGATCCATTTTTTTTCTTCTTCGGTAATTAGGGCCGTTGATTCATAATAAGTAGTAGTATCAACCGTAAATACTCTTAATGATAATGAGAAGAAAAATACAAACTTGCAGTAAAAGTAGTAGTAGTAATGGTGGTGGTAGTAGTAGTAGATGTCATGGTGGTGTAGGAGTATTGGTTGTGGTAGTGGTGGTGGTAGTGGTAATGGTTGTGGTAGTTGTGATGGTACGGGTAGTGGTAGGGGTAGTGGTAGGGGTAGTGGAAGGGGTAGTGGTAGTGGCGGTGGTGGTAGGGGCAGTGGTAGTGGTATAGATAGGGGGAGTAGTAATAGTTGTGGTGGTGGTAAATGTAGTGGTAGTTGTAGGGGCGGTGGTAGTGGTAGTTTTTGTGGGAGTGATGCCCATAGCATATGTTGTAGGTATAAGCAGCAGCAGCTAAATTATAGCAGGAGTAGAAATACCAGAATCAGCATTAATAGCAGTAGTATAGTGGCAGCAGGAAAAAGAGAAGTATTTATGTCACTACTATACTATTTAAATGAAAATACTTAAATATCAGTATAAAATTCCTGTATTGAGTTAAAGTTTTATTATCCAAACGTTAAAATACATTATTTTATATATCATGTTTTTAATATGTTCTGTATTATGTTACTGTTCCAATTGCTACATGTTATTGATATTGCTCTCATTTTTTCCTCGTTTTGGTTTTGTCTGTTTGCTTCCTGTTCCTCATGTATTTATTATTACATTTGTTTCTCTTTTTGTTCCCGGATTTGTAACCGGATATATGTTATTGTATAATGTGTAACATATCCTGCTTTTTGTCAGTCAATGAGGAAATACTTCTCTTATTCAGGCAGAGGACCTGGGTAATTTCAATCTAACTTCCTTAATTTCCTTCTTATGAAATAAAGAGTACTTCTATATTAAGCTGAAACATTATAGTGCAAAATTGGATACACAATAACTATACATGTTTTTTAAAGTCTAGACAAGAACAAAGGGTTATATAAAGTATGTGTAATAATAAGATCTGATAATGTGTTGCATAAAAGAACAAGGATAAATCATCTGTCTGGAACTAGAAGGGAAGAAGGGAATTAAAACATACATTTTAACAAAGATTTAACACCCCTCAGGCTCCAAACAAACAAAATGGCTTATTCATCTTATTTCACATAATTATTGACCGAGTCTTATACCTTTTAAAGATAAAGTTGATTTCTGCTCAAACAATTATTTGTGAAATAAGCTTCATTGTATCTACAAGTTTTTCCTAAAGGTTGGTTATGAATAGTTCATAGAAATAATTACATAATGTGATGTAAAACTTAGAAATTATCAAAATGATAAAAAATTGATTTGAGCTGGCTGAAAGTCACACAAATGCACTGCACACAAATTGTGGTATATGGGGCTTCACACATATATTGAATGACAATTTGGTCCTGAGTTTAAAAGTATTTCTTGTCATATAATGCCACATGAGGGCATTTTAATTGGAATCCTTTACATTTGACATTTCTACAGTGATATTCTTCCACTTAAGAATAAAACCAATGAGAACATTTGCAAATTATGCTTCATCTTTACCAATGCATAATTACCTTAACTTTAAGCCCAAACTCAGATATCTCATGAAGAGCAAATATACCTCTCTCCATATAGACCATGTGCGTGCGTCATTCCTCCCAATCGCGTTCGCACAAGGTATGGACATGTACGGCAAACATTAACCCTGCGTTCAAACATGGACCTACTACAACTTTCAAACTACCAGCATTCATCGTTCAGCTTTACGATTGTTTCATATCTATACAATTCATTAAATTTGTCCTAGTCCAAATGTTGTATGAAGAAACGTCATATTACAGAAAGTTGTACAGTGAAATGCCTATTGAAGCATTGTTTCAGATGACTTTTTGTTTGTTTGTTTTGTTAAGTTTTGACAAAGAATCAAGGTCCTGCTCTAGCCTCAACGTTATATAATGCAAAAATCTTAAAAACCAGGTAGGCTTCATATGAAGAGTTTACTTCCAAAAGGAGCTAAATCTGTCTTTGTAACTTCGGAGAAAAAAGAAATTATTTATAAGATTTTGTACAGGCGTCTATAGAAAAGTAATATTAGAAGGTGCATTTTTTCGTAATTGCTCCCAAAATAAAGGTAATAATTTTGTTGAAAGACAGGCACTTAAATGAACAATGTTTTTTGATATTAATAACTTGATGTTCATCAAAAGTGGATTTAGCTCCTTTTGGAATTTAGCTCTTCATATCATGAGTGCGCACTTATGACAGGCCACCTGCCAAATCAACTGACCTCATCTTTCTGCAACTTTTTTTTTAATACGATGTTGTTTTCTAGTCTTTGTTTTACAATGATTCTTTAAATAAACGTCTTTTTATCTAAAAAGTCTGAACAGACCATAAATTGCAAACTAATCATCTGATCTTGCCCTGGGTAACATTAAAAAACCTTATTTTATTTTCATTGTACCAGTTCTATATACCAGCACAGCGTGAAGCATGCCCTAATTCGTGTTTCTTACTTGTATCCGCTTTTGTATTTTCCTTGAAGGCATTTATCATTCTAAATCTAGTTTTATTTGACATACAAAGGCTTCTGAGTGATTTCATGTAATCGCCAATATACAAAACTGCACATTAGTACGTGTTGAGAGCCCCCAACAATTGATGGCAACAAAATGTGAAAGAGCATGTCACGTAAGACACATTTCTGCAAAGTCATACATTGATGAAAGAATACAAAATTTAGCTTTTTTCCATATACAACAGAAATCCCAAAGTATGTATTCTTTTATCAATATTTGCCTTCAAACACATTTTGGGGGGGAAATCTTTGCAGAAGTGTCTTAAATGACATCCTCTTTTAGGTTTTGGTACAATTTAAGTGAAATGTTGCCATCAAATATTTGGACAATTTGGGGCTCCCAACACTTTAAATCTTGTTTAATTTTTAATATTCTTATTTTGCTAGTCATTTTTTCAAAGATTGCAACATAACCACCCCATCCCCATGCACACTAAGTGTTAAAAGTTTCCTCATATAAATATTTTATTGCTAACATTTCATAAACAAAGTACATTTCCATCACACAACTCAACTCATCATTTTTTTAAAGATCGTCTATAACCAAAAGATAATACGCTCAAAATTTAAAGTTGAGTGTCTTTGTCAATCATGATCAACATAGCCATCCCTTTAAATGCGATCAGGCAAAATTTGCCAAAGTTTCAATCAAGGTTTCAGCTATCAGAGAACAAGACCTAAATCATGAAATGCACTAAGTTCAATGGCACAATTAAGATTGAGTACATGGCTTGTATGCAGAGATAAACAATGATATAAATTTGACCTGAAATCTTGTCATGTAAATCATGTTTTATGATGCTTCTTAGGAAATTAGGTAGGAAGATGGTTGACATACTCTAAGTACATTGCATCATCTAAAGTACCCTATAAATCAACTGCATGAAGCAAGATGGGCATACCTCTGTGTAAGACCCCGTTCTCACTCACTTTGAAAGTGGTCTTAGTTAGACCGCTCCAGACCGCTCCAGAGGAACGGGTCTTGAGGAACGGTTTGCGAGCGTTCACACTCTGAGCAGTTTTTATGGCTCAAACCGCTCCAAGAGTCAAAGTGGTCTTGTTGCTATGGCAGCTCAGGTAGGCGGGTCAATTTTTTCGCGCGCGGAATCCAAACCCTATGTCCCGTACTACATGTTTCGCACTGAAGGTCACTGGCTCACCGTTCAAAGTACGCTTTCCGTTCACATTGCACATTAGAGCGCTCTGGAGCGCTCTTAATAAGACCCGCTCCTCAAGACCACCTCGGAAGGTGGTCTTCTGGAGCGGTCCAGAAGTCCGCTTCCTGGACCACTTTGACCGTTCTCACTCACCTAAGAACCGCTCCTGAGGAACGGGTCTTAGTTAGAGCGCTCCAGAGCGCTCCAACGAAGTGAGTGAGAACGGGGTCTAACACTCATACCCTTCTTGCTCCAAATAGACAAAATATATTTTTGTTCTCTCTCTCTCTCTCTACTTCCCTACATATATAACTTTCTGTTTCTTAAAAAAGCATTGTTTCCTCTACCCTCCCCTTTCCCCTCTCTCTCTCTCTCCCTCTCTCTCTCTCTCTCTCTATCTGTCTCTGTCTCTTTGTCTCTCTCTCTCTTTCTCTCTATCTGTCTGTAGCTCTCTGTGTCTCTTTAGTGCTCTCTATATCTCTCTCTCTCTCTCTCTCTCTCTCTCCCTCTCTGAATCTATCGCTCAATCTTTCTCCCTCTTCTTGAGATTTCATGTATGTAAACATGGCACTAAACTATTAACATATTAGCTCATGCTTGAAAATTACTGCTTGTTTACAGTGATACAAATACATTTTGAACTATGGACCACAGGCATGAAATTTATACCAGTCAAAGATTTATTTTGTGATTTCATATCACTGTGTATTAAAGATAAAAGCGCTTCATTGGAGACATACATGTATAGTCTACTTAATTTCTTTCTTTCCTTTCTTCTTTCTTTTTTTTTGTTTTCACTTCCTGTTTTTTCTTAATGAATAATTGTTTGCTCATTACAAGTACTATCACAAATCTTCTACTTAGACGTCTATTCATATATTTGACAACAGCAATTGAATTATTTGCAGTCCCTAATCCTGATAAAACATAACCCACTAAATCAAACACAGTAATAACATGCAAAATCACAACTTTTTTACTGGCTGTTTTTGATTTTTTTTTTTTTTTTTTTTTTTTTTTTTTTTAAGGGGGGGGGGGGGGGGGGGGGGGGGGGGGGTCTTCTTCATTTATTTCAAAAGTAATTATTTTCTTTTTTATTAAGTTGGCAACTGCAAAAAAATTGCCCCCAATACTAGAATTTATGAACTGACTTTGAAAGATGCATTAGCTATAATCATCTACTGAGAACCAGTAGGGTGACAACCCATACACCTTAACACTTAATAAATGCCCTTTTGACCCTCAGCAGAGCTAGAAGGTTTCTAACTATGTGTTAAAGTATATGAGTTACTACCCTTCTGGCTACAAATAAACAGCGTGCTCCTTACTTCTCTCTTGATTTTTTTTTGGAAAATTCATTCAACTACCTTTTAATACCATGGCAGAACACATATATATTGACATTTGGCCTTTTGTTAGATATTTCAGTGAAATATAATTTATGAACAAGCCAGTATTTGATTCCCCCCCCCCCCCCTCCTCAACAATAAGTTCAACCTAGATGTCAGAGGTCAAAGATCAGAGGGGGTTATTATTCGAATTGTCAAGTTTTTGAGTACAAGAACACATATATATTGACATTCGGCCCCTTGTCAAGTAGATATGAAATATAAGAACAAGCCAGTATTTGCATGATCCCCCCCCCCCCTCAACAATAAGTTGAATCTAGAGGTCAGAGGTCAAAGATCAGAGGGGGTTATTATTAGAATTGTCAAGTTTGATTACCTTCTCGCCTCCCTCATCTGAAGAGAACTCATCTGGAAGTGACCCGTATGAGTCATACTGGCTTTGATCCCCCATCGCGGTTATGAAGGCAGTGGTTCCACTGGGTCAATTAGTTGAGAAATGGTCACCAGCTCGACTCACCTCAGTGTCTACCACTCAAGGACTTGTCAAAAGATCCTTTCAGTTGTTTGGGGTCTTAAATCGATGTATGTCTGGTTTCGAGGTATCAGAACTCAGTTTTATTCAGCGCTCTTGAATACGGATGTAACCTCAAAAAATGTACTTTTCAAATGCAAAGAAGGAATGTATCAATTCAACGTTGCAGTGTTTGTTCTGTATTGCTTTAATTATTAACAAGGTGCTTGGAATAACAAGAGTATTGGTTTCTTGATGGTAATTATTGCCAGTTTGTTCTCAGATACCCTGATAGGAAGATAAGCTGTATTCGATCACTAGAGGAATGTATTACAAAAATGAACTCATCTCCTTTCCTATGACATGAAACTCTTCAAGTATTTCAGGTTAGGCGTTCCAAAGTTATCGCCACAATTACAACGTCCACTGTCAAGCCGAGTGCTTTGTAAATCTGCTCCTCTTTGTCGTAGTCGTAAGTGCAAATTCTTTTTCACAGGTAGTAAGATCAAACGCACGAGCACATTCCTGAACAAACTTGTATTTCACCCTCACCTTTCAAAGGAAGACTGTGTATGATTCTGTCGAACATCAAACAAACAAATGACACGGTCCATAAAACATTTCTGTTTAAATGTACATTCCAAATATTTGGATAGTTGTGCATATAACCTTTGGAAGACATCAATTACAAAAAAAATGAAATGGTCTTAGACGGTAGATTGAGGCTTTTTAAGACCTTTTCACAAATTGGTGAGCCTCTTTAAGTACATTGAGAGGCAAGTCATCAATTTAAAACCGATACACACGCAGCAGAGCAGAGAATATGGCCTCAATTTGGCGCGACATGGAGCCTCGAAAAGTAATATTCCTCCTTCATCACCATTTCCATAAAGTTCACATGCACTTCGGATATCTATATTGAAATGTTCCTCTCAAATGATACAGGCGATATAACGTTCTCCGGCGGTCGAAAAGCAAAAGAGAAATGACTTGTTCAAGTTATTGTGATTTCCTAGCTGTCATCTGTACCACACAATCCAATTCAGGTTAATGTGACCTTTCACTTCTCCCAGCTTGATGTCTAATGGCTGCTATAGGTATATAAGAAACTCGTGACATAGACAAAACTACTGGTAGCTTATGTATATCCAGAGATAGAATGACACAATAATCCTTGCAAAGTTCATCTTCTCTCAAAAGCCAGGTCAAACATGGTTTGTGAAGCGGAGATTTACAGTGTGAACAAACGCAGGAGTCCGGCCAGAATTTATGGTCCAAAAAATTCCACCACACTTCCACACAGCTAGTAAAACTCAACAGAAGTGATTCATTTTGATAAACATATCACTAAAGCTCAAGTGTGCTAGCTGTCATTGATAAAGTCCAGTTAACAAGCACTATGTTGGTAAACTGTGTGCAGTATTAAGGCTGTGATTTCTTTTGTATGAAAAGAACTGGAGGACTACAAAAGTTTGAATAGAACAGATGATTCCAGTCTGAAGGGGCCCCAGACGAATAAAAGGCTGCAATAGTTCATTGCTCCCAAATAATACACCTTTAACCCTGGGGGACTAGAAATACACCTATATTCTCTCACGTGAGTGGAAGCCAAATGTATATGCAGCTAAGTAATGTTCATTGGCAGGTGCTTCAATACTATTTATATCGAACGTCTGCTTATTGGTATGTCTCTGTTGCTTTATAATGCCAGTCAACTCAGATACTTGCTAAACAGGTGAGTTGTTCATCTATAAGAATAAAAGTCTAAGCTCAATCAAGACTGTCTTGTGAAGAAAATTCTACACAGTACCTATAGATGGTCCTCAATTGTTGACTTCCACGTGTCTTGGAAGACGAAGAAACTCATGAAATGGAAGAGATACTGTTATGGGAATGTCTCCTCCTAAACTTTACTCTCACTTTTTCTCCTGTCTACAAGACCTCTTTTAAAAAATGGATGCAGACAGTATTTCTCCACACAATGCTGTGTAATTGTACGTACAATGAGAAAGTTCTCAAATTCTTTGCTGCATTGCATAACCGCCAGCACAAAAATGAGTTGTAATATCCCCTTGCAGATATGTCAAATCCAATCTCTTTTATGCTTGTTTTCTTGATTGATACTCATTCAGTGTTAGGTGATTTCCTAGATAAAAGAAAACTCTAAACTTGTCCAAACAATCAGAAAAAGAAAGATCAATGTATCAGACATTTAAAAAGTTTCATTTGAGAAGAATATGCAGCTACCGGTCACTTTGTTTGATCCAGAAAATGTGTCTTTTCCTTGGTTCTTTCAGTCTTTGTCTTGGAATTAGCTCATGGTGTGTACCCATACATAGAAGACGGTCTCAATCCAAGTGAAATTGATGATTGCCATGCAGAATTTGATAGATCGTATGTTTTAAAGACATGCCTGCTGATGTCCGACACATACCGGTACTAACAATGTACAATGATCCATTATCATTAAAAAATAAGAACTGTACTCTGCATAGTCCAGGGATAGTGTTTGAAATGAAGTAACTAGCTATCGAGTATCCACTGTCTGACATGTGGTAGTTCAGCTAGCTAGGAGTGGACGGAATTACCACATGTATGTATTGCTGTAGGTGCTTCCTGACTCGCTCTCACCACCACCATCAAAACCAACACCAGCACGACGACGGATGTCTTGTTTGGTTGGAAGCACGCTAGGCTGGGTAGACTCGAGCACGACCGACTTTGCAGTACGGTGGATCTTTCTTCTACCAAGAGCTAGCTAGCTAGCGCTATAATCCCACACCGAGCTATGTTTGGCATAACTGGCGTGCGTTCCCAATATCATGTCGTGTGAAGCAAGGTCAGAGCAACCTACCGACAGCTGGCAGAGAAATCATAGACTGCCACTTCTCCCTCTCTTCTCCCTCTTTCATCGCCTCTCTCTCTATCTCTCTCTATCTCTATCTATCACCGTCTTTCTCTTCACCTTGTCCTTAGTCTTCACCATGTGTATTTACAATGTCGTCTTGCCTCATCCCCTTTCCCTTAACTTCCGCTACTCATCATCATCACCTCCTTCATACCATAGCATTCCTCAACCTTTGGATTTCACTGAGCTCATGCACTTGGTACTATGTGAAACTGCCCTTCCAAAGGTTATATTACAGCAACATGAATACCAGATATGTGTGTCCCTTTTCTTGTAACTTTAGACAGTTGTTTCCTTCCCCCCTTTCTCTTTTGAATTCCATCCCTTCTTTCTTTACTTTATCTCTCGTCACATCTTGGGAAATTAACTTCCACTTCCCAATTGCATCCTTTTAAATGCCCCCTTCCAGATCTCCCCCACCCATACCTCCCACTCTCTCTCTCTCTCTCTCTCTCCCTCTTTCTCTCTCCTTCTCCCTCTCTTTCTTTCTTCTCTTCTCTTTCTTTTCACTGACCGTCTACTTTTTTTTCTCTCTCTTTCTCATTTCCCTTCTGTCCTCTAACCCCTATTTCTTTTCTCTTTTTCTCTCTTCCATCACATTCTCCCCCTCTCTCCTTCCCACTCTCTCCCTCCCCCTCTCTCTCTCTCTTTCTCTCTTTCTCTCTCTTTCTATCTCTCCCCACTCTCCATTCTCAATAAGCCCGAACCAGCTATTCCTGGCATTACCTGCCATGCATGCCTAACCAGCCAAAGATGACACTCGGATCTACTCTCATCTAAAAAATATTAAAAAAACAGGAAAGTTCCGCTTGTTTGATTCCCACTGGAAGCAATTCCAAGCCTTGCTCTAGTGCTTGCTTTATTAACAGAACCAGGTACTGATACACTGACTAAATAGACTCAATGGTCGAGAGATACTTTCACTTTTCAGGTCACCATTCCAAAGCTGTTTGCAATGGCCATATATACCAGAGAGTATAGGCTAACAAAAACTCAGGGAGAAAGTGATTGCACTGTTTTATATTGTTTGCAGCACACCCAGTTAGCACACCACTTTGTTGTGTTCAGAGAAGCAAGATATTTTCTACAAATATTTATCAAAAATAAAAGATAATTTGATTTACTCTCTAATTTTCATCTAAGTAGCTGTTTTAATCTTAATGAAAGATATAATCCAACTTTGAAGAGATGGATTCTAATGGAAAACTTTTTAAAAGAATAATAAGTTCTATTTCCAATTTTCGCTTTTCTCATATCAGAATATTATCTTTACCTTTTCCTCAAAAACTGTTTATTAATTTGTGTTTTTATTTGTCTTGTTGTCTATTATCAAACATTCTTACAAACTCTTAGCACATTTGTATTTATATTTATGTGACATTAAAAGGGGCTTTCCAAAGTGAGTAATATCACATTTCTATTGTTAAAGTATTTCTAAAAAATATATGCTTTACCTGCTAATATATAAAAACACCACTGGTAACATCAAAAAATAAAATAATACAAATTTGATAGCTTCTTTCTTCACATGATGAAGAGAGAAAAAATATTTTTCTATTAGTTTAAATGTAATAATGTATTGTGTTCACTTTGTTTTGTATCCCATTATTTTGTTTTGTTTGAGGTGGCTCTTTTACCAGGATATTATGGAACTGAGATGATCATTCAAATAAAAGAGAAAAAAGAAAAAGAAAGAAGGTACATAGATTCCACTGAAAATTATAACAGAAACTATATTTTGTTTACTATCTTTAACATTCAAATATAGACTTTGCAAAGATTAATTATATTTCTATATCTGAGTTCATTTTTTAAGGTCAGATTTATCTAATCAATTATATATAAATATCCTATCAAAAACAGATATTTATTTGACTTATGATAGATTTATATCTAATAGATATTAGACAAACATCCTAATTGACAACTGTCAAACATGAATTACACCCAAATCAAATAGGCCACATCCCCATTATATATATTTTGAATGAGTCACAAGCAATGATACTTAATACTTGATCTTATCACTTCTGATGTCAGATCAATTTTCCTTTTGGTCTGATCAAAGAGTAAAGTCTACATTTTATGTGCTACTGATAATAAACAGTAATTTTTTGTTAGATAATGGGAATATAAAATCAAATGCATGTTTGTTCATGTCTGGGAGAACTTATCTAATATATTGGAGTTTATCTGGAGACATATTGAAACAATAAAGGCATTCTGCTTTTAAATGTTTATTCTTGTACTTCAAAGAAATGGTGTGACAAAATGCTCTGTAATCAAACTATTTTTGTAAATCTAAAACATGATTATAATAATAATAATAGTAGATTGCTTATTAAATGAGTACATGTAATACTTAATCAATTAATATCTCTCATTATTGGTTGAAATTATGTTGCTATTCTAAATTCTGATGTATGTCCAAACATGTCTCCAAACCTTATGAATGTAAATTACTGCCAATTAATCTTACTCACCCAAATTTCTCCCTTTTCTTCTACTTCAAGCTTTATCTCGTTTGTAAGTTTCATTTCCGTCATTTTTCATTTCCTTGTTGATTTTTGTGTGCCATTTCATTCCTACTTTGTACATTACTGTGCATATTATTGTATTTTATCTCACCAATTTTCAATGTAGAGGTGTTGTGGTCGAGTGGATACGTCACCGGACTGTCGATCACAAGGTCCGCGGTTCGAGTCCCGCCGCGACACTAATGTCCTTTGGCAAGACATTGATCTATATTTGCCACACTCAACCCAGGTGAGGTAAATGGGTACCTGGTAGGATTATTCCTTGAAATGCACTGTGCGCTGATAAGGCTGCCGGAGCTAAAGCTAGGGTAATAAAGTCCAAAGCTCTTTGGAAGCGCATAGAGATGTTATTTCATAACGTATTATGCGCTATACAAGAACTGAACTATTATTATTATTATTATTGTATAGTTTATTCAATAAACAAATTTAATCAATCAATCAATCAGTACCAACATGGTCTCTATGCATATTAAAACATCCCTTTATTAAAGTCACAAAAACTTACATTACACATTCAATAGCAATTGTCTTTTCAGCTCCAATTTAAAGTGCTCCAGCTGAATGACACATTTCTTAAATTTTATGGGAATAATTCCAAAGTTCTGGTGCTATCTTTAGAAATTCACTATCCCCATAGAATCTGTAACTCATCGCACAACAAATTTACAAGAAGGGTTTATGGCGACATTAATAGGAATCAAAATAGACTGGAAAAATGTACCCCCAATCCATGTATACCTGACACCATCAGTGGTAAAGGACATGGCACTTGTGATGAAATCATTCTGATCTAGAATTTTACCTAATCATATCCTTCAATCAAATATTAAATACTCATTATTCCTAAGTATCATTTGAGGGGCCAACAATTGTACAAGTATTGCTTTTTAGTGGACCCCTCTGCTTCCAAAATGTAATGTTTTGTTGTAAACATAAATAAATTGAATTGAATATATTCAGCTGTTAGTTGAAATGAAAATGCAAAATAAATTCACAGTATTTGACAGCAATGATATATTCTAGTTGAGCATCTTTTTTATATATGAACTACGCCCTCTATGTTGAGATGCATTACAGGATGAGAAGAAGTGGCTTCTCGAGCAAAAGTTGGTGAATTCCAGCAATAATCTTGCAGTGGCCTGTATGATAAACTATTCTTTTTTCTTCTTCTTTTGCATCAACAGTTTTGCAGTCTTTTCTTAGTAGATAAAGTGGCCTATACTCTACAAAATACAACATGAATATAACACTAGTTTTAAGCACCACCTCAGTTGGGTATAACAGCCAACAATAATTAGATTTTGCTTTATAAAATTAACCATTAGTTGAGTTTAACACTTTCAATGACCGTTGGTGGTTTGAAATGTATAATTTGGGAATGCTATCCACTGGAAAACAAAACAAATCTTATGTTTATTCTTGAAATAGGTAAATGATTGCAGACATAGAAATCAAAGATTAATATTTTATCAAGATGGAACACTAACAAAAAATAGGAACTCTAATTGGAAACCAATTTCTCAATATTCATTAGATATTTCTAGAACATTTTCAATTTTTTTTTTTCTTTTAAAACGGTTTATTGATAAGAAATCATTCACGGCCAGATTGTAGATTCTTTTACAATCAGGATATATGAAATGGATAAATATGCTTGCTGACAGCATGAGCAATGGACAAATGTAGGGGGCACAACTAACTCATGTCTCTTTCCTTTAAAACCCAATGCTGCCCAACTTAAGTACACCAACAAAAAGGTGCCCCCTAGTTTTGTTCTTGTGCACCCTTTTCAAATGTTAGCTTCAAAAGGCTGCTAAAAAAGTGAGAACCTTTCGTCTTGGTCTGAATTGTTCAAGAATGGTTCCCCCCCCCCTTTTTTTTTTTTTTTTACAGCCCTTGCTGTAAGAGCTAAGTGCAAATAATAGACAGAGAGGGAGTCTACCATTAATGTCTTTCTAAAGGCCCCTTAAATGTCTTTACTATGCACTTGTAGGCCTTCATAACGCATGATTGGATCCTCACTAGGATCGGACGCCAGAGATACATACTCGTATGTCCCAAAGGCCAAAGAAAGGGTGACACTTTAATAATCTACAGAATGTAACAAAATGCATGGGTTGGTTCTGCATATAGACAGGAAGATTTCATTTTTTTTTATTTTTCTGAGTTTTATTTCCTCCTCCAAATCCCTTTCTCCCTCTCTCTTTCTCTTTCTCTTTTTCTTTCTCACTCCCCCTCTCTGTTTGTCCATCTGTCTCTCTCTCCGTCTGTCTTGTTCATTCGTGCTCTCTCCCTCTTGTTCATTCTTGCTCTCTCTCTCCTATCCCCTCTATGTCTTTTTGAACTTGCTAAAACATCTCTCTGAATTAGATATATATATATATCTTGCTCTCGTTTGTAACTTGCTCTTCCTTTCCCCATCGCTCTGTACGCTTGACCAATACTATTGGGATTGAGCGAGTCAGTCAGCCATAATTCTGGCATGGAGTCTTATTAGCTTAAGTGCTTTAACATGTGCAGCAAATCTAATGATGGGTCAGGCACAATTTGTAGCTATTTCTCATTTGCTGTCATATCAAATTCCAAACTCAATCATCCTCATTTCGTCTCCATTTTCCATAAAATAAGACTCCAGTATGGTGTAAAACAACCAGACAGTCATGATTTGCTTTTGCATTCTATCCCGGGCAACAAATAGATATAAGAGTTTAAGATGTAAGGCCTGCCATTTCTAAAGCATACTGCTGTTGAAGTAAGATGCAGAGCTTTGGACCTGACATTTTACCGTATGTGAACGGACCCATTTGAGGAAAGAACACGAACATAATGCTGATTGCTCTTTCGTCTTTTAAAAGGTCAAAGATAGAAACGGTGGAGTTCTGCTGTCTCGTTCCACCAGGAACATGTAGTATAAGCCGTGTCGCCCGTGAAGGGTGAAGCTAGGCCCCAGCATATGGCTGCTTTCTCAAAAGACATGAAGAAATAAAAACGAAGTGCGTGGAGAAGATGAAATTAGAGAATGAAATTGGGAGCTGGTTTATAAGCTGGTTACTGCCATAATTTAAATCTATTAGTAACATTAAAAGGCCGGATGTACATTAGAAAAGGTGCATTAGGATTTGGATAGGGAGTAGGGGGGCGAGATACAGATTAGGGGGAGAAAAATAAAATAGAGGAGAGATACAAAGTGGGGGAAATAGGGGGTCCGCGAAGGGTTAATGGAGAATATTAATAGTAGTTGTAGAAGTCGATGGTAAATAGAGTAACGGTATGGCCACAAACTGCTAGGAAACCTTAATGGAATTAATTTGCTTTGCTATTTGATGGCCTAAAGCTGCTTGAAGCTTTAAACCTTATAATAATAATAATAATAATAATAGTGTAAACTTATAGAGCGCACACACCGTCCAAGGACGCTTTATGGCACTAGCTCAGCAACAGTTCTCTTTAAGACATGTAAAGTACATGTTTATTTGATAATAGAGTTACACTATCAGGAACTCAAAAACTCAGAAACTTATACATGTTTTTTTAATTAATCTCTTTAAGTCAGCAATGTAGTTTAGCTAAATAAATTTCTTGAATGGCATGCCTATTCTTTTTAAATCACAATAACCATATGGTTAGGATACAGAGCCGCTAGTCAATTTCTGTACCACCTCAATGTCAATAAAACTGTTATTTCCAAACACATTGAAATACGCTTTCAATCATATCACCAAGGAGATACCAGATATCACTAATAACTTTGCATCTTTACATGCTACTTCGTTGCACCAAGATTCCTCACACAAGAAGTGCCACAAAAGAATATATGTAATATAAGGTATCTGTAGTATATTCATAATTACCTGTTTTCTTTTTTCTTTTTTTCCCCCTTCTAGTCATTTAACCTTATATTATTTTAACTTAATCAAGGAGCTAGCCTTCGGCAGGTCTCTGCTCTCTGGTGGCTCCTCCGCTCTAAATCTAATAAATTTTCCCCTTTTTTCTCACTTATGAACATGCAATAATAATAATAATAATCATAATAATAAAAATAATGGGTTCCTGTTAAGCAGTAATGTCTGTCAGATTTGACACTCCTGGCACTCCATAACTATCACCCCGGCTTTAGCATGGCTGCCATTATGGCGATCTAGCATTTCAAGGAATTAATACATGCCAGGTACCCATTTACCTCACCCGGGTCGAGTGTGGCAAATGCAGATTAATGTCTTGTAAGAGGACATTGGTGCAGCGGCGAGACTTGAACCGTGAACCGTGTGATCTACTGTCTGGTGACGTATCCACTAGACCATGTCCACATATTGATTTGCTTGTACATGTTTATAATATGTATTTGTTTATGTTTTAATGTAATCTTTTTGAGCGGAAATGAACTTGAAACTTGAAGATGAAACTTGATCTTGGGGTAGGCAGGAGATGGATGGTCTTCAGGCATGGGTCAAGGGTGACTCTGACTCTTTGAGGGGGAGGGGGAGGAGGGGATAGAATGGGGGTGGGGTGTAACAGGGTAGTGAGGTGAAGAGGGTTAGCCAAAGGGTATACAGACAGAGGTTGGGAAGGAGACAGGGTGCAAGAAGGTGTACAGGTGGAGTGTAATATCCCCTATTTAAAAAAAATCCTTGTCTTGTTGACAAATACAAATATAAAAGGATTACAAAAAGTTCAATAAGTTTCTAGTAGCAAATTCAGTTTCTCAAATCTTGTCATCAAGTTATAAACTTTTTTTTTTTTTAATCAATCAACATCATTTTTTGATTCTCCATCGGCTACTTTGGAAATATAAGGACCTTCTTTTTGCTTGTTTAGAAACTTATGGCAACACTTTTGCACAGCATCTCACCCTAGTTTTAATTCATTTGTGTGAAGAAAAATAAAATTAGCACGCAAGTAAGTGAAAACTTTCATTCCATCACTTTATATAAGCCCAGTTCACATGTGAACGAACCTCACAAAAAGGTTGCAAAATTAAACATTTCCCATGTAAATGAATTTCAGATTGAGGTGAAAAATGAACAGCAGAGCAAATAGAAAAGACTCTTTGGTATAATTGCTCATCTGTACACCATCAGATGCAGACATATGAGGCTTGTTAACCGTATATAATTATATTTTTCAATGGTAACATATTTTTTAAAGGAGGTTTACTATGTCATGGCTGAACGAGGCTATAGTATAGATATATTGACTGCTATGAGTATAGAAGCAGCTATCAAAATGACTCAAATATTAAAGCAGTCCATATATATTTTATATACCAAAAATTCTTCCCTTACCTTTTCTTGAGTAAAGATTGGTTAAACACCACAGAAAATCTGAGACACTGTCTGTAAATCTTTGCTGAAAAGGTGCCTGAATGTTACGATCATTCAGGAATCGCACATACACTTTATGGTATCCGAGCTTGCACAAATTTACTTTTTTTTAAAACATGTAAACCAATGGGGATCTCAGCAAAATTTAACTATGCGGCACGTTACCCAGGGCAACAGGCATAGTTCGTTTTTTTGCAGGCATGGCTAAAATCACAACTCCAATTTCGACAAATCAGATGACTAGATTTATTCAACATACTAAAGAGAGGTAAGTAATGATGAGTATCAAGCATTCAATAAAAATGATGAATGGTATCCAACACATCAACATAGAATAACCATGCATAGAAGAACCAGAAGGTTCTAGGTTCAAATTACCAACTTACATCATTACATACAATTGACAACTAATTTATTCATTCCGTTACCAAATTTTGTATTTTTTCAAGTGTTTGAAAATTGATTTGTCCCGATTTATGTTTTTTGAGAATGTGACACAACAAAGCTTATATATGGAAGTATTCAACAAATGCCTAAATTCAACCAGCCCATCTTCTATTCTTGAGTTACTGGTTAAGAACAAGCAATACATCAAATGTATCTAGTTGTTAACTGTATGCAGTATTAAACAAATAAGTGTAGGTATAACACTATACTTGATCAGTTTGAGCACTGTTAAGATGACTATCAAACAACTTTCAGAGATACGATTCTAAGATATTCAGATGAAACACATATAAATGCGATATTTCACAACAATCATCATCAGAAACTTTAACAAGAACACTGACAATATGGTAATAATCTTAAACACAAGATAAAGTTTGGGAAGGAAGCATATCTACTTTATGAAATGAAAATTGTCAAATAAATATTGCAAACATCACAATGAAGAAGGCAGTATGTCAGTATGAAATTAACAGCACAAATATTAAAACAAAATAAACATACAAATGAAAACAGCATTTTCAAGAGACGAGAAAGTGTGATTAAAAATGTTTGGATAACTTTGACTACCTACTTCTTTCTCGCCCGCATCATCAGATGTATTGTTGTTAGCGGCTGCTGCTGTTGTCAGGAGACGCATCTTGTGGCGAAAGGAGAACGATCTGTACCGCCTGCGCTTTTGGGAGGGCGGGATGAAGTAAAGACGAAAGATGTTTTCCGGATTGGAGGACTGGACGTTTGGCATGAAGGACGCCATCGGTAAAGTCTTTTTATCGTTCCGCGTGAGAACAAGAAAAAAATAATGTTTTGACAATTAAATTGTCGGTTGCCGAGGGTTCGGCCTGGGCGGGGTGGAGATGCGAATCCACCTGGGCTTGTAGCCCCCACGGCAACGAGGCGTCTCTCTAACGCGAGGCTTGCGATCTGGGTCGCATGAGACTGCTTTATGGCAATGTTTTCAGAATAAAGATACACCCACGTGATTCGGTTAAATAAATCAAAGGGGTTTGGCGGCCTCTACCTCCCTGACATCTTGGTCTTATGTATTCGTGCAAATTAAAGGATCATTCTTCTATTTCCGCAACAATTTGCTTGAAGAGAAATACGATGTTCCCAAACGTACAATGGCTCTCGGCGAATGTCTCCCTCTACAGCAATAAGGATAGAATAACGATTCTTAATCTGGTCAGTCTGCTTGCAGTCATTCCATGCCTCTTTTTTTTAACGAAAAAAAAAAGATGATTGAGTGGCTATAGATGAGAATCTTTGTCAGATAATTGCATTCATGTCATTTGTGGCAGAACAGTCACTTGGGGTAGGGGATAGCATAAGAGATTACGATATATACAACTCTTCCTCCGAGCTAAATCCGGTGTCCCCTTAAATCCCACATGATGGATTGTCGTTTGCGCTACAAAAACAACATGGACCGCACTCTCGCTGTAATCAGTCTCAAAAAGACCGATGGTGTTTTGATAAAATCTCAGAGGAATTAAAACAATATATCACAGGTGCACGCAGGAACTTGTATTCATGCCAATGGCCAAATTGAATTTGTAGTCGTCCCAAACATCGGCGAGCGGCGTGACGAGCTAGTCGGCGGGAATGTTTTCACGACTTCTGGAGGAAATAAAGAGAGCATGGCTCAGTCCGACAGCTTTGATGACATTCTCCTCAGGCAAGACGGGAAACTCTGCATTGCAAATTGTTGCTATCATCCATCTCCATGGGGAGAGAAAGAGAGACCAAGAATAAAAGGAAAGCGATAGAGAGACTGACAGAGAGATTGAGAATGAATTATTGCGGAATGACAATCAATGCTCCACTTTTCTGTTTGGATCTTTCTATATCCGTGTCTCGCTGACAGACATGTCACGCAAAGCACTATGAACGTTTACCTCATCCTCTTAGCGACCTCATTGTTCTCACAGTCTCATGATACTCGATACGTTGATCGTGGTGCTCAAAAATAGGCCTGTGTCTAAATAAAGATATCCAAACAAGTGCATCAGTGATGAAAGAAGAAACATTGAATTATGCCATCTTTGGTTGCAGACGATTTACCGCCTTCCTGTCACCTTTGAATAATTGGCACTAATTCTCGCTAACTGCAGCTCACATACAAGCCACTATCGGATATCACCCTTGTACATCTTCTTGCGCCGGAGCCCTTCCGTTCACAGGTGGTTTACTAGATTGCTAATAATCCAAAGGAGAAAGTTACGCCTTCTCAGTTTCGCCCTTTGCTGTCTCCTTTGTATCGGTACGAGATTGCTCCCCGGGGGGCATGTGCCGGGAGTTCGGCTTGACCGATTGTGCGAACAGGCGAGTGTGACAGCATGGATGGGGGGCTCAGCCTCATAGTTTGGCAATTAAAACATGTCAAAATTGTAATGCGAAGATATTTTGAGAGACCAGTCTTTAAGATGTCATCTTCACAGCACCATAGCGACACCTTGCTGTTTGTTTCCAACTCACAGTGATCGCTTCATATATTTATCCAAGATAAACAGCTAGCCCTGCATCTCAATATGCTCATCATAAGGCAGCTACAATAATCAAACTGCATAATATATGATAAACATATATCCTATACTGGTTGGAAGAAGAGTTATTCGTCTTAGTTAATGTCACTCTAAGCAGATGGAAGGTAGCAAGGAGTGTGCTGCAAAAACAACCGCTCCTCCATAGCAACGATGCAGACACATAATGACATATTGCAGTAGTCTGTAGATAATACATCTACTGTATCCTAATCTCAGACAGAATGCAACATGGAGTATTAGTTGCCAAAGGAAATCTGCTTCGCGGACAAAACATGAGGCTCATTAATTCCAGACTGCGATAGAAAAAAGAACAAATCAATGAGGCTGGAGAATCAAGTCTTTTAGTTCACCCCCGTCCCAGCCTCGCTGAGCACCCAAATGAGATTAGTCGGATTGTCCAAGCATAGATAATACACCTTTCTTCCTCCGTCTGAAGAGGGGGAGATTACCAGTACGCATCCAAAATAGTATTTTCTCTACATTCACCATGTAAATGTCAAGCACACATGTTTTTCTCTCTCCTCATCTCGTTCTCCTCCAGTTACCAATAATACATAGTGCCATCCTCCACAAAATTGGGATTACGAGTTGTTGTTTTTTTCCCCTCTTTACGTCCGCGGCTTAATATCCCCTCCACAGCAGCCACGAGCGCAGACTCCGGGGCTTTTGGGGTGAATAATAACGTTGGATAAAAATTCATCCCCGAAATCAGGCTAGCAGAAAATTGCTCACCAATTGCAGAGACGACGGAAAGGTTGATGAATGTAAATTCACCTGGAGGGAGATATGAAGTATATATATATGCCACGGGTAGATGAGAATAACTAGGATGGTGAATTAGTCAGATGAGCGTTGGAAGAAAAGGGATGGGATCAGCAGGCGTGACAAACTCCGCTAATGGCTGCTCATGGGTATACAAGAGAGTGTTCCCTACAGCTCTCTCCTACCCCTCACCGGTCCCTCTTACATTCCGGATCTAAAAAAAGAGATGTTGGTGGGGGGGGGGGGGGGGGGTCGGAGGGTTGCAGGATGGTCGTCGCCTGCGGTGTGCCAACGTGTTCCAAATGGCAGGCAAGCATAGCGGATAAATTGAATCAAAAGAAGCCAGCCTACAGGTCGCAGTCGGGCAGAGTACAACGAACGAACACCTCTACCTCATCAACAACATCCACCTCCTCACAGCATCTCACGAGAGAGAGAGAGAGAGAGAGAGAGAGAGAGATGGAGTTCCAGAAAAAAGAAAGACCAGATCCCCAAGCTACAACCCACCTTGGCCACCTTACGTATCGCCCCAGCCATATATTATCGATAATTGAGTTAATTTAGTGGCATGGGCATAGACGTGAGATAATGTGTGCCTCCACTTCATTGAGGTGGCGAGGAGTTCTACTCGGCCAAGTTTCACCTCGGTCTGGGTTTTTTTTTCTCGTTTTGGTTTTGTTTTTATTTTCAGTGGCCTGTGAAGATGAGTATCTGAGAGGGGAGGAGATAATAATGCGTAGGCAATCATTTGTTGACATTAGCATATTGCTATTTGATTGCACTTAGCAGTGTGGTTGCTATCCGAATCCTCCTTTCCTTCTCCCCACCTCTCTCTTTCTCTCTCTATCTCTATCACTTTCCCTCTTAAATCTACCAGCATAGAGTATTATCCGGCAAATGATATTACATATAGACTTGAAAAAGCCACCATGCTAATTATATCACACACAAACGCAGACACACACTGAGACCTAATTATATATTGCCACAAGTCCTAATAAAACACAGACACACAATTGTGGTGGTTCTCACTTCATCTCACTTCATCTCTCTCTCTCTATCTCTCTCTCTCTCCATCTCTGTCTGTCTCTCTCCATCTCTGTCTCTCTCTACCCATCTCTTTCTCTCTCTCTCTTTCCTGAATCTCTCTCCATCTTTCTTTATCTCTGTTTTCCTGTTTCAGTCCATTTCTGTTTTCCTCTCTCTCTCTCTCTCTCTCTCTCTCTCTCTCTCTCTTTCTCTCTCTCTCTTTCTCATCCTCAGTACGCAATGTTTACCTTGTCTCTAAATAGAAATGCACAAACAATATGATACATGTGATATTAACCTGTGAATATCCTTCTCAAAGGCAAGGAAGTTGAAATTCCTTTCACAAAAATTGCTCTGAATTTAGTCGACCATATCTAGTGTGGTACTCAACAGGTTCAACTAAAAGCAGTTCGTCCTCATGGGGAAATTAAAAGAGGGAAGGAATGTGGGAAAGAGAGAGAGAGGGGGAGGGCAAGAGCAGAATAGCCAGGGAAGGAGGAGAGGGAAGAGAAGAGGTGATGAAAGGAAAATTGAAGACAGTACT
The DNA here is from genome assembly GCA_035222895.1 of Strongylocentrotus droebachiensis. Taxonomy (NCBI): domain Eukaryota; kingdom Metazoa; phylum Echinodermata; class Echinoidea; order Camarodonta; family Strongylocentrotidae; genus Strongylocentrotus; species Strongylocentrotus droebachiensis. The sequence goes on from JAVYIG010000087.1 coordinate 309,002, forward strand.
TTGAGAAGAAAAAAAAGTCTCAAAAAGAAGAAAGAAAACCCAAATAGAAGTAGATGGATTAACAGAAAAAAGAGAAAGAGAGGGGGAAATGGAGAAAGAGAGTGGAGCATTATGATTATATTAAATATCTATGTATTATATTTCTACTGCTCCTAAAAATAACTTCTTGCTGTCATGCTGTCACAGATCTGGCTTATAAAATTCATATGATCCCTAATCTACTGGAAAAGGGATGAGGTAAATAGACATCATGCAAATATCATTTTTGTTTGCCCTTAAGCACAATGTTTGCCTATTCATCCATTAAAAAATGAAATTGCATGTCAAATACAAACACCTCATAGTTGAAATTTGAAATATTCATGACATGCTCCAACAAACAGACTTATTAACCAAGTTACTTCTTTCTAAAAGTTGAATAGTCGCTTAATGCAAATTTTGACATTTTAAGAAAATATCCAAACAAGGTCGGATGGGGCTCCAAGCTGTTTTTGATGAATAAATCTTCGAGCAAAGTGATGTATCTTATTCAGTCGTTCATAGCCATTTTAATCCCCTACGTAGCTACTCTTAAGATCCATGCATAACGAACTTCATCTCTGCCTGCAGCACTTGCCGAATGTTTTCCATCCAGGGAGCTGTACTTAGACAAGGGCTTATAATATCTTCGCTATTTATACATTTTCTTTCATCCATGAGGGCTCTAAAAGAAAATTAGCCATCAATTCACTGAAGCGGTCAGAGTAACGAGTAGATCAAGAGCTATAATTGTTGACTTTGTTTTACGTCACTTGAAGTAATGTGATCTAATTACACGATGAAGGCAATTAGTGACGTCTTAAGGTAGAACAAAAATGTTGGCTTTTTCAAACTCCTTTGTCTTTGAACAGAGAGAAGACGTGCTCGTAACTAATGCAAGATTCAATTCAGATACATCAAAGAGTTACCTTGCTAATGCAACCAACTCAGAAAGTGTAAACTAAGATTTCTTTCCGGATCATCGTATGACGTCAAAGGAGGAGTTTGCATAAGCAAGATGAATAACGTCAACCACCTGCATCTAGGCATCTTGTGAATTTGGAGCAACTACTAATAAGGTTGCCAAAATCACTCCTGCTTGTACCTATTTGATGACCAAAAAGAAAGATTACTCAGGGTAAAATGTAGGATCATGTCTTCAACAGTCCAGACATGGCCCCTATTTCACAAAACTTGTCATCAGTGACATATTACAGTTTTTGTTATAAGCTAGTGAAATCCTTGCTTCTGATTGGTTATCAGCAGATTTTTCACTGATTTTTTGCAATTTGTCATTGAAAAGAGGTTTTGTGAAATGGGGCCCTGATCTGTCTGATCAAGAGGTTAATAAGTCAAGTAGACAGGATTAAAAAACAAATTTGTTTTTTTAAATCATGTTTAGGATTAGAGAATTGACCTATTATCATCAAGAGGTTAATATCTACAGAAGACAAAATTGCAAATAGTACACAATGGTTTCCCAAGGTAATTAAATTGAAAAGTATCTTTTCTCACCACGAATCTGTTATCTATAGTAGAAGATATTTAGATCAAATGTGGTGTTAGTCAAGGTCATGGGAGTCAAGGTCATGGGAGTCAAGGTCCTGGGACAGCCCTTAGTCATCAGTTGCTTCATATCTAAGTGAGATAGATCACACAGGTCATACATTCGAGTGGTAAAGATCATATAATTGACCTTTCTTATCAGGAGCATGACACTGTTAAAGATAAATAGATATTAAAGGTCAAACACATCAGGTTCCAAGTCATAAGGGCTGGTAAACTAGTTAAATAACTTTCTATTGATGCATCAATAGTTCCTAATTTAAATACTGACTAAAATAACATTACCATTAGGACCAGGCTTCTATATAGCTTACTATTCATGAATCCTTGTTCTACCCGATAAAGTTGTCCTGACCCTCCTTTATTACTTTGTATTTATTATCATCCATGCTATTTTTATTTCAGTATGTCACTTTTTCCTGGATCAAGTCATGTCCATCAACCTAAAACTATCTACTTTTCACTCCCAATTTCCAAGAAACACATCATCTAGAAGGGGAACTCATTAATTCGTTTTCACATCTATGAATAATAAAACCCAATACCATAGCATTCATTTCCACCATTGGTATACCTAGGGAAATATTCATTTAAATGAAACGCATTGAATCTTTCAAAAATCCCTAGAAACGGCACCGAAGGGGTTAATTTCTTCAAGAGTGACAGCAATTTTGCTCCCGACACTCTTCTCGAGCAGACAGATGATGGAGCAACAACAATCTAAGGAGCTGCTCAATAATTCAACATCCCTCGGCCAATGGCACTGTCTTCCATCGACCCCGGCTCTCTAATCCTACTAGCGAGCGTTCTGGGTTCTGGGCTGTCGTCGTATCTCATTAGAGGCTCGCGAGACGGGCACCATCTTCAACTCCTACAGAGTAAATTTGTCTGAATGGTGATGAATAGGTGCAATGGCAGACAGAAATCTAATTACATTGATCAAACACATACAGAGATTGCAAGATCAATCTAGATTGTGCCGTTATTTATAGACGGCAATCATGCAGTTATGAACACTCAATTACATCCACAAATGGTATATAGAATACAAAAGGAGATCGCTATGCCGAGTTGGGGGGGGGGGGGAGATGAAAAAGGGTACATTAAAAATCAATACAGGCATTTATACACATCACTAGTCATCAAGGATGGAAACACTAGCTACGATGTGAAATTGTACATCAATGAAAAACATAAATAGGTGAAGAACAAAATAGAATATTGTAAAGTTCTAAAATATAAATATAACAAACAAAGGAAGGACAGCGAAACGTAAAGGTAAAAATATTCCGCCCTCCCCTTAGAAAAAAAAAAGGATACCGGTACACAACAACATGCCAATAATGATACGTTTAAATGGAAGAATTTGTCCCTCAACTACACAGGCCAGACAGTTGAGATCCTCTAATATCAATCACAGGTTGATTTATGTAATATGCCACAGGGCTTTTAGCCTGCCTATATCACTTTGTTGCAATTCCCTATACCTAAAATTCATCTCGCCTAAATTCTTCGCTGTTCATAACCCCAATTTAGTCTCAGGTTCAAACTCTGTGTAATCCCCAATAACCAGACAAAACAAAATAAATGAGTAATGATATTGGTTTCTTAAAAAAGGCAATGCATAATTCCCACATGGCAGCATCTTCTCTTGAAAGGTAGAGTTATGCAGTGGGAGTCAACAGATGTGTATCTTTATGTTTGAATATTTATCATTTTCTACCCTGAAAATAAAGTCTAACGTCAATCTATAAATATCTGTGAAAAATGATGAAACCAGTTTCTAAAATGCCGATTGCAGTAAAAGGTCAGAGGCGCAGTATGAGGTAAGAAAACCTGATTGTTATATTTAGACTATTTTGAGACAAAATTGCAGTGTACAACATTTTTTACAGACAACTAGACTGTATAAATAGATTCTCTAAATGAAGCGGAAATACATCACCTGTTAACAGACAATAAGGTGTTAATTCACAAAATGACCCCCCCCCCCCCCTTTTTTTTGGGGGGGGGGGGGGGGCAGGGGACAAAGATGAAATAAACATACTGCCCTTTCCAACTTTACATACCCTTTCAAAATCTAATATATAAAGGCCTGACATTTAGAATACTCATGATGTAATATCTCTGATCCACACAAGGTTTATCACTAACACGATCAATATCCATGAACCAGCCAAGTAGAAATGCAACAGTTGGCAGGGACAGGAAATATCTATTACCCCCCCCCCCCCCCTCTTCCCACATAAAAAATGTGTCCCTCATTTGAGAAGTTTGAATAAAAATCAGATATTGTCATGTTTATGTTCGGAAATCAAAGATAATATCAAAGTCAGCCCACACCTGTCATATCTCTTCAAATATCAACAATTTCATCCTATTTTGTGATAATTTCAGCCTTTCATACCAAAATTAATAATTGAACAATTTTGTGGCGGATATATCACATGTCTGCAAATGTTATTCCATCCTCAATAAAGATTCATAAAAATGTAATGTGATCATCACTTTGATAATAAAGCTTTCATCCTTCATTTTGCTGCCTCATCGACACAACTGCGCATTAGTTTTCAAGGCAATCTCCTCGATCTAAATGTGTGTTAGACTCCGTGTGGCAATCAATGGATGGGCTTTTTGATTGGTCTTTACATCACAAAGCTCTTTTGTGCAATCAGTAGACAGCATCATAAAGAAAAAAGCGCAGACAAACTGATACATGGGTAAACAAGGAAAATATTAAATTGGAATCCCGGTGCTCATTTGAAATATTACCTTCATCAAATTGACTATGCTAATTACGCTTCATCAAATTGGCTACACTGCGCTCGCTATCGTGGCTGCGATCTGATTGGCTGGTAGGGAATGTTTCATTAGATTAGCTCTCTGACATAATGTGAAGGGAGAGGTGAACTCTAGATGGTATGTCTGTACCCCTAGGAGGTACATGAACATGAAATTAGAAATGATGTACGTTAATAACTTTCTCCATCACCGCCCCCCTCCCCCATTGTTTGCTTTCTCTCTCTTTCTCTCTTTCTTTCATTCTATATGTCTATCTCTGTCTCTGTCTCTCTGTCTATTTCTCTCTGTCTCTGTCTTTCTCCCTCTGTCTCTTTTTTTTCTCTCTCCCTGTCTCATTCTCTCTCTCTCTCTCTCTCTCTCTCTCTCCCTCTCTCTCCCTCTTTCTCTCTCTCTCTCTCTCTCTGTTCATCTTTCTCTCATTATCTCTGTGTCTGTCTTTCTTCCCTTCCCTCCCCTCCCCTCCCCTCCACCTCCCATCTCTCTCTCTTTTTCTCTCTCTCTCACTAAGTTTCCCTCGACAGTAGTTTACCTAAAGGAATTTAATGGCAGTAATAAAAAATGCATTAAATCTTTCTCATCTTCTCTCATCTACCTCTCTTCCTCCCACACACAACATATTCTTTTTATTTTTTGATAGATATCATATATTGCAGTTCATTCTTTACTGTAAACAAAATGTGTAATGAATAAAACAAAACATGTGCAACCTAATTCTACTCATGATAGTGCATGCAAGTAATTAAGAACTTATAGAATATACAGACGAATAACAGTCACAATACACAAACAAAAGTATTAGTAACAGAATACAAACCCAGGTTTAGAATACATAAATCAAAATTGCTGTGTTTTTTTCTTCCAAAGGTCGTATTTGCTTTTAAAAATTTGTAAATGTACATCCTAAAAATCAGACAAAAGGTTACAAAGGATTTTAGGAAATGATTTGAGAGCTTCATAATAAAAACTGTCATTTTTTATTTGCCAATGTATCCAAGCAGACAGCTGCTGACTATTGATAGGGAAGTGAAAACATCAGACATGTCTCAGATTCCGCAAATAGCTTTTAAAAATGCCATGAATTTCTTTATATTGAATTTTGCTTTCCATCTATCTTAACAAATGTCATGTGTAAGGTAAAGTTACACAATGTGTTTTTTGTTTTAAATCATAGAAATTGTCCTGTTATGTATTTCTTTCCATTTCATTTCTTTGAATTTTATCAGAAAATAATGAATAGGTGTTACTCAACAGGCATTAGTACTTCTTTAAAAAAAAAATCCTTTCACCTGTTTATATTCTCTGTTTTGCTTTTTTTTCTTTGAACCTTAAGTTTTCTGCAATTTGATTGTAAATGTATGAGTTTTCATCCTGTAACAATGTTATATAATAAAGACCACCACACAAATTTACACATTGATATCTTGATAACATTTCACTTACCTGTTTTATGCATCAGCAGTGAAGATTTGCATGAGAGAAAAGCAGAAAAAGAGAGAAAGAACACAAATATATTAGTATTCTCATTTATCAACAGTTCAGCATTTTATTGCATGGCAAAAAAGTAACCTTTACTCATTTAATTTGATTTTGGAATGCCAAGAATGTCATTATGAATTGTGATACAGAAAAGGGGTTGTGCACCACATATCTAATACTTGGTGGTAGATTTCTATTGCTATGGGAATAGGCCTAAGCTCAACTTAAACAAAAAGACAACTTTACCTTGAACTAAGCACACAACTATGCCTAAATTTTCCTCTTTTTTCAGCAGAAAAAATCAATGAAAATCAATAATCTGGATAAGAAATTGATTTAAATCCAACAACACACACCTGCACAACCATCAAAATGCAAGATTAGTAAACCATTTTTTGAGGATGCTAAAGTTACAGAATTTGTTACAAGATGTTTCCAAGGAAACATTATTGTAAAACATAAGTATTTAAAGAGCTTAGCTGAAGTTGAATCACTTATGAAAAATTTGAACAAAAAAGAAGAAACAGAGAGAAAATGGTAAAGGAAAATGGATGGTGAGAGATAGAGAAACATGTGGAATAGGAGGGGGAAAGTGCTAAGTAAGAGGCTAAGTAAGAGGGATATAGAGTACCGAAGCTGTGACGTCATAAAAATTTATTTTTAGAATTTCTCAATTTTTCCTTCATATTCCGAAAGAACATCTAAAATAATGTCCAAATGTCGAAAACCAAGTGAATACGTTAGGCATTGGCTGAGATATGACCATCTGAATAAATATACTCCCCATAGGAACTCAGTGTTATATGCTCTGGCTCCTAATGGTTAGGAGCCAGAGCATATAACACTGAGTTCCCATAGGACATATATTCATTCAGATGGTCATATCTCAGCCAATACTAAACATATTTAATTGGTTTTCAACATTTGGACATTATTTTTGATGTTCTTTCGAAATATGAAGAAAAAAATTGCGAAATTCCAAAAATAGATTTTTGATGACGTCACACTTCACCACTCTATAGAGGGAGGAGAAGTATTGGTGGTGAGGCAGAAAGATACAGTGAGAAAGAGTGAAAGTGAGATATATAGAGAGGGAGAAAGAGAGAGAGGGGGGGAGGGGAGGAAGGGAAGATACACAGAGAGAGTGATGGGAGGAAACAGAGAGAGAGAGGAGGGGGAGAAGGAGAGAAAGAAAGAGAGAGAGAGGGGATGGAGAAAGAGAACAAGAGAGAGAGAGAGAGAGAGAAAGGAAGAGAGAGAGAGAGAGAGAGAGAGAGAGAGAGGAAGTAAGGAAGAGCAAATAACAATGGTATATATCATTAACATAAGGCCAAGTATAGTGAATTGCAAATCATTTGACATTAATACAAAAATAACTGTATATGCCAGTATTCTTGTCTATTCATACAATGTCTTTTCAAAATATATATACAATCACAAATCAATTCTAGCATGAGGATAAAGGGGATGTGTTGGGGATGGAAACCAGAGATCATGACACCGCTCTTTACATAGAGGATTGTTCCTATTGTTCTACGATATACAACAGATGTTCCCCTATGCTCACATCTGCCTATTCTCTCAAAGAAATATGATTCAGAAACAAGCATTCAAATGCAAAAGAGAGTCTAAATCCAGCAAGGATACAAACCAGAAAATGGATGCAAGTAAAAACAAGGAGAGTTTGAGGGAGATGGTTTGTTAGGTCTGTTGAATACCAGAAGGACGTCTACTACTAGCATGTTAGAAAGAGTTAACATCCTTCTGGCTCTTAACAGACATTTATGTCTACAAAGGCGTTTACATTTCATTACTAAAATGGGATTATAACACTCACGAGTATACCTTCAGTTTGCCCATTTTCAATATATCTCTTAATGCTGAACAGCAAATACAATTTCTGGGAGCAAATACGCTGCTAGAAATACACATGTTGTGAAGGAAATTCACTTCAATTATATTTGATATGTTTGTCATATTGTTGTATGCATACTTAGAGATTTATGTAGGTTAAAAGCATATAGGAGTGGTGGCTGTGTATGACAAATGAGGGCGGGATGAAGTTGAAGTGAGGCAATAGGTCACCAAAGATAGGTGAACTTAAAGACAGCTTTGAGGGGGGATGGAAGTAGAGAAACAAGATGAGAAGATTTAGTTGTAACAGATGTATTTTTAAAGGAAAGTGAAGGTTTGTTTCACATGTGGGGGGATAAAACACTATGGTGTACAAGAAAAGAGGAATAGCGAGGAGATGAAGAAGGAGAAAAAGAAGATGAAGAAGGAAAAAAAGAAGATCAAGAACAAGAAAAAGGAGAATGAGGAGGAGAAGGAGAAGGAGAAGGAGGAAAAATATAAAGAAGAAGATGGACTCAGAGAAAAAGTGGAAGCAGTAGAAGATGAAAACAATGTAGGAAGAGAAAAAGAAATAATGGAGAAGACAAAATGGGACCTAACAATCAGATCTCAAAAGGGAGTCTAATAAATGACGCCAGTGTTTGTAATAAAAATGCCCTTGAGAGTGCTAGCAAGATAAATTTGGGCCAATCTCAGGGCAGGATATTTCAAGGGGGAAAAAGAGTGATATTTCAAAAGTTACTACGCATATCCTATAAATATACAATGCCTTTATGAGGCTTTATATTTATATTTATATATCTCTTTATGAATTGCTTGCGATCTTGCTTCAAAGAGGATTAATCAAATATGAACTACTCTAAGAAGATGAAATGGGCCTCAAGTTATTGCATTACATCATCCATACTCTCAAGAAACATCAACAAAGATCACCTGAATTGAAAAACCTGCCCTTTCAACCAGCTTTTCCAATTTACTGGGGGGTCATAAGCCTGCCCAGCGCTAGTGGATAAACACGGGCAACGTTTGTCTTTGTGTCTGGTTATCGATTTGTCGGCACAAGATGCGAGGGAGAGGGGAATCTAGTTTACCCGTCTGACTAAATTTGATTTTGTGGTGCTGGAATATTTCCACACACTATTTCGCACATGGGAAGGTCAGAGGTGGCTCTGGATAATTCCTTAACAGAATTGCTCAAGTTTTACATACTCATGAATCTTAGATAAAATGTAGAGTCGTAACTTTAATAGTTATGTATAGAAGGAGCATCTTTATACATTATCTGTTTTGAGCCAGAAGGGCATTAACGCTGTGTTTATGAGTATATGAGTAATTAAGACCCTTTTAACTCAAAACAGACAATATGGTTCTAAAGCTCACAGCTCGGAAACACTGCCCTCTACTAGAAGTCATCAATGCAAATTACTATCTTCTTCAGACCACACCCTATAACATAGTTTGGGGGGGGGGGAAATGGATGATTCTAAAAGTGACTCTTTGAAAAAGAGAAGGGAAAGAAGATCTTATGGTACACTGTACTATTAATTTAGTGTGTTTGGCGAAAAAGTGCAAATGAATGCAAATGAACATTTAATTTGAGAGAAGTCCACATTTCTAAGTTTTAAAAATTCTTAAACTGCTTCTACACAATATGCACTTCATCTGTTCAGAGCCAAAAGGGCATTAAATCTGTGTTTAAGTATATGACTTAACGCCCTTCTGGCTCCAGATGTACATTGCCCAAGTTGATAACAGTGGTATCATTACTTAAGCAATCAAAACTAAACAGTATAGAACTTAATTCAACCAAAATCTTAGTTTGTGTCTTTTATGACAAATTGCTAGGTAGATCCCTTCTCTCAGTATAATCTCATGTTCAACCAACACTGTATGTTATGCTGTATACTATAATGACTATCCTTGAGTTGAACCCCTTTATAATCAGACATCATTTCCCAGGCTTAGAATTTTTCCCCTCTTTCGCTCCCTCATCTCGCTAATGGCCTACCCACGATCCTTATCCAGTCGTATTATTAAGCTGGCAGTGAACCTGTGAACCCAAGGCACAATGTTGGCCTCAAAAACTCGCCACGGATCGATAGCTATTCAACTCCCCATGGCTAATTCCATCTCATTGGATTGAGATTGAAAGAGTGATGCTGCCCTCTGTTGACAATATACAGCACAGTTTTAGAGAGTAAATAATCGACAGTGCTTAACTTATCCAGTCCCATCCAATCCAATTCAAAAAGTGTTTCATGCAGTGCCTTTTCTGCGGTAATAATCTGCTCCACAAGGATTTGAGCCCTCAGACATTAATTAGAAATTATGCTATGGTCAAATATTGTATTGAACTTCATGCTCAAGACAAAAATATTCTTCTTAAGTCGCAAAAGTATCTTTCTATTCATTCATAACTTCATCAACATTTAATTCCATGATTCTACATACTTCAAATTTCAAATATGTCATCCAGGCTCAAAACAATTTAAAAAGCAAAAAAAACCCACATATCTATGTATTGTATAATTCAATAATTCAAGCAACAAATAGTTCTGAAGAAAGGAAAAATACCATTTGAAAAAGAAAAAGAAATTCTTCTGATCACATTCTTCAAAAGGGCGATTTTTTTAAAGTGACAAAATACAAAACTATCAGATATCTATGGAGACATTAATAAAGATATATAATCTACCTTATTTGACTATTTAGAGTGCCTCCAAATTTATAATTATACACTTGGTACAAGTTTTAAACATGTGTTCACCTGAAGCACTGAAGCATTGAGAAAGAGAAAGATAAGCTTGAGTTCTGGTAATCATAGAAATAAATTCTCACAGAATCCAAACAAACTTACACTGAATGTTCAAGATTTCAAATAAGTGACATGTGCCAATGATTTTGGTAGATCAAGGTAAGTGGGCCCATCAACATGTGCTTAACACAGGTCATTGGGTGCAAATGAGAGTTGTGGTGTTTTATTAAAGATGATTTCCAGCAAGTTTTTGTGAGCTTGTTTTTATTTTACTGGTTCAAACAATCAATCTACTGCAGGATTAACAATCCAGAATGAATTATAGCCATGTTCTCTCAACATACAATCACCCTACCAGAGCTGAAGATTAGCTTTAAACTGTGCAATATACAAAGCATTTCCTTTATAGTATTCCTTTGATCAACTCTTCCATAACATAACAGAATCTTATTTTCATTTATTTCATATATCTTACAGCTTCCAGAATTTGAAATCTACTGAAGATGTAAACTGGTTATACCACTTGCCAATGGACAGGCTAGCACAACCTCAATGGAGACTCATCAATAAAATACAACACCTCCCTCTGTTGTCTGTGCTTGTCACAGCATTCAATGAGGACAACACAACAGCACATCTTGTGCTGGCAGCAGACTTGTTTGTGATGGTGGTTCAACATCGAGTCACATGACCTTGCCAGCAAACGACAGCTGTTTACTGGCTGGAGGAGTGGAGAATGCAATCTGACACATGATCAGTTAAGCGTGACAAGACCATGGAGCTTGGCTGCTTGGATTCAATTTCACAGGCTATAGGCCCTCATCCTCACTTTTTTTCTGACTCATTAATGTACCACAATTATGAAATATTATTTAAATCACTTAATCAGGTGAAAATGAATTTATAAAAATCAAATACAAGTAGTTGCCATGTTTGTATTTCAACAAAAGCTTCCCTTGATTTGTAAAAACTTCCTTGTATTCTCTACATTAAAATTAAGTTTCACAAGCTATGAGCTAACCTCCATCCTTCCTTTTCTTTGACTCATTATTTTGCCACAATTAGGAAAGATTATAAAAATCACTTCACAATGTAAAATTGAATTTGTAAAAGTCACTACCGGTATATTCTGTATTTGAAATAAAAAAAGTTTCCTTTATGATTTTTAAAACCTTCCTACATACTCTGCATAATTGATTCAATTTCACGGGGTATAGGCCCTCATCCCTCTTTTGTTTCTCTGACTCATTAATATACCACAATTAGGAAAGAATATTAAAATGACTTAATCAAGTGAAATTGAATTTGTAAAAGTCACTATATTCTGTATTTAAAAAAAAAAGCTTTCTTGATGATTTTTAAAACCTTCAAACATTAATTTAATTTCATGGGCTATAGGTTTCCTTCTTCTTCTCTGAGTCAAACCACATATGCAAGTGCTTTTTGGGAAAGATTATTAGAATCACTTCACAATATGAATGAGACTTTTTTCAAAGTCCATTGTCCGCTATACATATATTGTAAACAAACATCCCTCAAGACATTATTAAGAGAATTTACAACCCATTCAAATAATTATCAGTGAAGTTTTTGTGGGCACAATAATTTTACCTTAATAAATTTTAAATAGTTTTAGGGAATCAGGATCAGCAGTGATTTTTGTTTTGAGTACCTTAAAATGATAAAGTAGGCCTCTGTTAAAAGTGCTTTTATTAATTCAGCTGCAATAATGATTTGTAAGAATAAATCTGTTTATATATTTGTGAAACTAGGAACTTGCAAGAAGGCACGGAATTGCAAAACTGAGCAACTGGTAATTAACATATGATTAATGAATTCAATCATCTAATTTATTACAAAAACTGCTTTCAATAGAACCAAAATCAGTATGTCCATGGTCCATGTTTAATGTCCATTTGAACTTTCAATGTATTTCATAAATATAAATGCTTATAAACTTTTACAGAATTCTTTCAATTGATCTCATTAATGCCTGTTTTAGTGTTTTACTCGACTTTCCAAGAATGAATAAATAAACCAATTGAATTTTAATATCAAAACATTCATTGATTTTGTCTTTGTATTTCCATTTTGTCTTGATTTCCATAGAAATGTACATTTGCAGGATATTCTAACGTGCCCCACGATGAATTATAGGGCAATTCCAAGATATTTGATCAATTGGTGTCTTATACATTACATTGTAAATTGATTTATACGATATATGTGACCCGCTACGGCAAAACCCGACGCTTCTCGGCAAATCCCATTGTGCTGTACGGCCTGAAAATACAGAATTTTGAACTCAGGGACCAACATAAGATTTTTACATGGCCGGATAGTACAACTTCTCCAGATTATTATGGAAAAAAAATGAACTCCATCGGGAATCTAAAAGTATTTTTATTTATTTTTAGTAATCATGAACGCCTTTTTCTTCAAAGCCAAATTAGTTAAAACAATGAGATCGAAACACCGAAATTTCCCCAAATTATCGCCTGCTATTTTTGATGATAATTTTCCGTTGTTGAGTGGATCCCTAGCGTGTCTGGTACCAAAAGAAAGAGGAAAGCCTGGAAAATCCAAATAAGGCATTAAGGGGGCTGTCTTAAGTTAAACAACCAATGAAAATTGCCATCGGAGATGACATCATTTCTCAAAATCTGTCACTCAGAAGCAAACAAAAGTGCGTTGCCACCCACGTGACCCAAATCCCGGTTTTTCATTCGGCAATCAGTCCCTATGACGTCATGCACACATTGTTTTGGTTTGTTCAGCGATCGTTTTCATTCACGGAATTTCCACGGTTTTTCTTCATTTCTTACGATATTTGAGTGTTTTATCGGAAAATACAGTAATAATTTCGTAATCGGAGGGTCTATAGACCGAGTGATCCTCACGATGTCGGGGAAAAAGAAGGTTTTGGACGACAAAACCGTCGCTACTATGATGAACGAAGCATCGGCGTGTGGCATGGCCATGCCAGGCTTAGCGGATGTCTTGTCGGACTACTTTGCCAGCACGTCAGCTACCGCTGATCAAGGCGAAACTTCTAGCTCAGATTCCGGTAAGTTCTTTATTTTGATTTTGCGCATTAGTAGTGCTGATAATTACCAGTGCATCTCTAACTCTCCAGTTCAAGAAAATGATAACTTATTGTCATACACAAAAATTAGGTCAGCATTAAAAAAAAAAAGTTTAGCCCTGCCCTTGGGGTTTTCTACTAAAACTAAAAGTACTAGCACTAGGGGCCTAACCTAAGTCTACTAATCTAGCTTTATTATAATAAATAAAGACTAATAATAATTACTAGATCTAGATCTATCTAGACTAGTAGTAGTTTGACTTTATAAGTCTATTGCCTGTTTGTTTATTATTGGCTTGCTTGCCGTGGGCATTCAATTCAGAATGTCTCTAAAATTATTAATAACACAGTGAGCCACGTAATTTAATGTCCGAGTTGTCACGACAGTGATTTCGTAAAATAATTTTGTACAGAATGTTGTCTGTTTGAGACAGATTTCTGATTAAGAATTGCCAGTGCGTTCAAAAGGCATTTATTTAAGCTTTATTTAAAAGTATTATGATTATTCATTCATGGCATGATCAAGTTTGGTTATACTAGTTCGTAGCTCTGTGCTGTGATAACAATCAAAACCGTTGTGAGCTTATTTTGAATCATTTTGAATCAGTTGTCTTGTCATGCAATTGTCATAGTCTGGAAAACCCTGATTTTCAGTATTCATTGAACCACTCATTCTGCTCTTTATTCTGAACAGAGTCTGATGAAGAAGAGGAAACCCCAGGACCATCGGCTGTCGAGCTTGAGCCGCCTTCGTCGGACGATAGTGACGGCGATTCAGCTGACGAACCAATGGACCTTTCCAGCGACGAGGAGGAAGGTGCAAGACCTGTAGCTGATGAAGTGGAGTGGGAGGCCGCAGCTGCTGCCAACTTGGCCATAGACATAGACTTTGAAATGGAGCCACTTAAAGACCGCATAAACAAGTGCCACTGCACGCTGTTTAATGGGAGGAACTGCATCGAGCGGTTTACCCAAGCCGAGCAAGATTCCATAAGGTATTGAAAGTGTTTTGGAACTATCCCTGGTACAAATAAAGAAAGTACCTGGCAAGTTTCAATATTATAATAAGCGTCTGGGGGCTTATGTCGATTACAACTACAAGTTTTTAAGCCAATCAGTATCGCGCTCTATAATTGACAAAATTCACATTGAAAGATGATACTGTGCTACTGTGTGAGTATGCTAAATGTTTCTTTCCCTTTTTTGCACAAGCTTGCCACAAAATTAACTTGAACTGTGAGCCTACGATCATTAGACACGTAAAGAAAAAGGAATGCAGTTTACTGACATGAGCTTTATTGGAAGTACAACAACAAAAACATAACATGAAAAGAAATGTATTACTTCATTTATCATTAATTTTTATAAATATCTTTTTCTTTTAATTCAGATATTCCGCCAAAGAGATGTCGGAGTTCGAAAAAGACCTGTTTCTACTAGGGATCATCTCATCCTCCCTCAATGATGCCGACATGACGATGGGGAAAAAAACGAAGCCGAAAGTACGGAAACTCACAAGGATGAGAAACTTCAGCTACGGCAACAAAAGGATCTGCCGCTACACTTTTTTTTTTTTGATGGAGATAGGCCCGACAAAATTTACCAACCTCAAAAACTGGTACAACACCCATGGCCTAGTCCCTAGGCGAAAGAAGTCGGGTAAGTAGTTTTAATAATGTTGCTTACATGGAAATGAACTACACTGTTAAACTGATACTGTTTCATAAAAAGTTCCTGAAATTTTTCAAATATGGATATATCCTAAAAAAAATTGAAATAAACAAATTTGCTTGTAATGGCTATTTTTTTTTATTACCCGGTACATGAAAAGTTTGATAAATTGACATGTATTTCATGCACTGAATGTGTCATACTAATCTGACACAATACTTACCACACTAAATCTTATTTCTGTTTTATCATTTCTGTTTTCTTTCAGGAGGACGAAGAGGCAGGAAGCTTCTAAAGCTGGAACAAGTCAAGGCCATCATAAAGTTTATTTTGAACTTTGCTGCTGAAAACTGCATTCTCCTGCCAGGGAGGATTGCAGGGGTGAAATCTCCAGACGTGAAGCTGCTGCCAACGTTCATCACTAAGGCTTACGTCTGGAGATTGTACAGAGACTCTGCTCCAGAGCATGGCGTCGTGGCGCAGTCAACGTTCAGGAAGTTGTGGAGCCTCATCCTGCCATATGTTGTTTCATCTAAGCCGGCAACCGATCTCTGCTGGACATGCCAGCAGAACAACAACCTCATAACGAGACAGGTGTGTATGCGCTTAATACTGCTCTTTATATTTTTCAAATGTTTTAATGACTACACCTGAAGGGTGCTCCGGAAAACATAAACTTTCTTTTCAATTGTGACTCCTAGTGATGTATGCCTCTACTAGTCAGCTAGCCTGACCAGGATTATTCTCGAAATGATCTTGCATTTATAGTATTTTTATCCAAACTCTTAAAAAGGCTCTATCTGACGTCCGATCACTTAAATTGCCTTCATTAGTCTTAATTTTTTTTAAATAATCTTTAACCGAAATTTACGTTGTGAGATTTGTATAAGCAGCCCTTCCTATTGTTGATCGAATACACAGGATTAAGACACTTTCAGCACTTTTCTTGACCTTTGCCAGGACTCAACATTACCTAAATAAAAATCAGGTGTTTGATTGATATTGATTAACAAAGTAAGTACTCATTTATTTATCTATTTCCCCCTATCTTATACAATCTGCAGGTCAACGTTCCTGAGGATGAAAAATCTGAGGCTCTTCGGCGGCAGGAGCAGCATCTTAGCAATGCCCGGAGGGAGCGGGACTCCTACAACGCGGCATGCAAGGCATCAAAGGAAGTCGCCAAAGAACATAACATCACCAGGCTAGGACCTAACGTAGCTAACTCCAAGCCCGTAGTCTTCCATTATAGTTTCGACTTTGCGCAGCAAATACATTTCCCTGCCGACCCCCATCAACCTGGCCCTGTGTACTTCCGGACACCTAGAAAATGCCATATTTTTGGCGTGACTGGAGAGGGGCTTCCCGTCCAGGTCAACTACTTAGCAGATGAGGGAGTTAGTTGTGGTAAAGGGGCGAACGTGGTTGTGAGTTACCTGCACCATTTCTTAGAACACTACGGGATTGGAGAGCAACATGTACACTTGCATGCTGATAATTGTCCAGGACAAAACAAGAACAACATAATGTTGCAGTATCTTTGCTGGCGGGTCTCTAATAACCTTCACAAGTCGGTTCAATTGTCTTTTCTTCCCGTAGGACACACCAAATTTGCCCCTGACTGGTGTTTTGGTCTTTTTAAACGAAGCTACCGAAAGACCCCCGTCTCTTGCCTACAGGACATCGTCGATGTTGTCAATGCATCAACTGTGAAAGGCATCAATGTTCCACAGCTTGTTGGTAATGAGAGTGGGCAAGTGTTTGTGCCGACGTACGACTGGGCAAAACATCTGAGTAAGCACTACAGAAGATTTCCTGGTGTGAAATCCTACTATCACTTCACATTTTCTGAAGAGAATTGTGGTAGGATTTGGTACAAGGGGCAGTCTGATGGTGCTGAACAGATGGTTGACCTGGCTCGCTCATCGCCTCCCACAACACTTCCATCGATCATCCAACCTGCAGGACTTGATGCCAGTCGCAAAAGGTATCTGTATGAGCAGATCCGAGAGTTTTGTAGGCCCGAGACAAGGGACTTGGTATGTCCAGCACCAGAGTAATCGGTGTCATCAACATAAGGCACAGCTTTTCATAGACATGCATCTGTTGCTATTACTGAAAAATTAGCATCCAATATTTGAACATACTTGTGTTTCCAATCTGTATGTAAAAATGAAAAAAATGTTAGCTTGTTTTTGGACAGGCAAAATATAGCATGGAAGTGTACAATGGTTTTTATTTGTCAGCTTGAACTATAATCATCTGCATTTCAATAATTGTCATTAGTTCAGTAATTTTAAGATTTTAAGATGCATGTCTGCATCAGTGGTTCTGTAATACTCAATCAGTGCATGCCTTCTTTTTTTTTAGAATGAAAATTTATATCCAATGATTCAGAGAACTATCAAACCACGAAAGCAGTAAATTCAATGTGACACTTTAATGTTAGAAACTTGTTATGAATTCCTGCCATTACATGAAGCAGCTGAAAATGTTCCATAGTATACACTACCTCAATGTGTTCATGATGAACAGTTCATTTTATATTTGATGTGTACTTTTTTTAGGCAGTGATTTCTCATTGCTAATGTTAGAAACTTGTTATGAATTCCTGCCATTACATGAAGCAGCTGAAAATGTTCCATAGTATACACTACCTCAATGTGTTCATGATGAACAGTTCATTTTATATTTGATGTGTACTTTTTTTAGGCAGTGATTTCTCATTGCTAATGTTAGAAACTTGTTATGAATTCCTGCCATTACATGAAGCAGCTAAAAATGTTCCATAGTATACACTACCTCAATGTGTTCATGATGAACAGTTCATTTTATATTTGATGTGTACTTTTTTTAGGCAGTGATTTCTCATTGCTAAAAGAGTGAAACTACCTCAAGTTTTTACCGTCAATAATTTTGCTAAATCTACATATTTTTGTTAATATCTTTATTTCAAATGAAATAACTTGTATATTTTATGTATGAAATTGTCACTATTAGTATCGCTCAAGTGTGTTTCAAATTAATATTCCTTCTCAGAATTTGGATATTGGGACATATAGGAACTATGGTACATTTTACACTGTTGGTAGAGTGTTTTGTAAGATGTCATTTTTTTTTACTTCAAAATTTTCCATAAAATAAGAGGAACATGTTTTCGCATTAGTTCTTACATGTAACAGCTTCTCATAATTATTTTGTGTATTATTAAAGTTAATGATGTGTACTGCTAATAACACTACTTCTCCAGAGGAACTTTATAAAGATCATTTAGGTCGTAAGTAGATTTAGTTGGTATAGATCAGCTAAGAGCAATCAAAAGCAAAAAGACGCACAATTCTAAAATCACCGACTCATAAGTGAATATATGGGACAATGCATAGTTATCCACGCAGATTACCAAATTGTATTTAATTATTCATAGCAGTTAAGCAATTTTCTACCAATTTCTTTTGTAAATGTTATATGTCTTTCGATTTGAACATCTGGTGATAATTTCGTGAGATTTCACGTGATCTACTTCACGTTTTGTTTACTAAGCAACCATCCTCTGTATAAAAACTTTCAAAATTCTTTTGTATTTTATTGTTTTTTAGAATTGTCATATCTTTATTAAACATTATTGAAATATCATGATATTTACAGAACTTAAAGTCTGATGTGTGTTTATTGTGCCTGCAAAAGTACAAGTCTGTAGCTTATTTGAGTGATACCGTTGCTATGGAGTGAATGTGTGCATGTTTTTTGTGCGGAAATTTAATAGCATGTTCAACTTGAAACTGCAATATCTCGAAATAGACTTTCTGTGAACACGATCACTAAACTGACCATTACTTTCTCAAATTTCAACCAATAGCTTTGAATGAGATATCATATTAAAGGTAATTGTTCACTCTTTCCAATGGTACCAAAAACTCTATTTTGAATTTTGCCATGAAGTGTTGGGTTTTGCCATAGCAGGTCACATATATCTATATATGTTTACCAATAGAATGTTGATTTGTTACATTACATTGTAAATTGATTTTTATGTTATATATGTTTATAAACAGAATATTGATTTGTTACATTACATTGTAAACTGATCTATATGTTTATAAACAGACTATTGATGTACATCAATTAGGTTAATAAATACAATACAATACAATGTAGGATTTGTTGAGGTTATGAACATGAATTGTTATTGAACATATCATTTCACTAATTGATACCAATGTTATGATCGTACAAATATTGATTTTTTGACATGCTTTTGATACATATTCCAGGAACCTGTTTCACAAAGCCCTTTTTCAATGACAAATGACAAAAATATCAGTGCAAAATCTGCTGATAACCAATCACAAGCAAGGATTTCACTAGCTTATAACAAAAACTGTCATTTGTCACTGATGACAGGTTTTGTGAAATGGGGCCCAGGTCAATCACTTGTGTCGCTGTTGGCATAATAGTGTGATTTTTCACATTATTCTGTAAAAAAAGCCTCCTACTTGTTTGAAAGTATGCTTTCATATATTGCTCAGATTATTACATAGACCTACCTGCAACATTGTGCAGTATGTTTATAATATATTGAATGGCCTTGAGTGGGATACAAGCGTATATCCTACGAGCTAATGAGCATATTTCACGAGTCGGCAATGTAATATCCTCAAAGTGACTGCGGTATACCCTTGTATCACACGAAAAAAGCCATTCAATATCATCATCATCAGTTGTATGGTATCCACTACATCGATTTTCCTCAAAAAGTCTTCTTGTTTTTTAATTAACTTCAACATAAAAAACAGGGAGGAAAACATGTTTGTCTTCAATTAAGCCTTTTTCAAGGGCTGCAGACACGCATCCATTGTTTTTAATTGCCTATTCACTGCTTTACGCATAAATTTGCTCACCTCAAACTCTTAGATATTAGGAAATACTGCGCGGTCATCCAGATACTTATTTACAAACCATGAGATATGGTATTAAAATTGGATGGTCATCCGGGCACTTTTGCGCAAAATGTACGATATATGATTTTTCTTGTCAGTGTAAACCCTTCATTCAAATAATAATGTTCCATATCTGCTTATGCTTACAACATATGTCTAAATTTAAATTGAACATATTATTCTTGAGGCCCTATTAGACATTTCTTTAAATCACACATACCTTTGACTTATTCTTCTGCTTTATAAAAACTGCAAGGTCCTCCATCACAAAGTCATAGACTACACAATAAAATTGCTGCAAAAATCTGCATTTATATCCTGCTTGTCACAACCATTAAGAATGATTCCTTACCAGGTATTCTGCTAGCTGCAATAACGTTTTGTCTAGGTTAACCACAAGTAATTACAATTGCGCAACACATTTGAAAATTACATTTGTATATTACATTTGTATATTACACTTGTATATTACATTTGTATATTACATTTGTACATTACATAGAGATCTAAATTCTCATTGATCAATGCAGATGAGCCACCTGAAGGGGTTTTGAGGCAGTATCTAAAAGAATGTTGTCTGATCATCTATCAAACTTGATACCGACACAACTTTCCACTGAGGGACGCAGGATGAAGAAAAGTAACCAACCAACACCTATTCCAAGATGTCTGATTATTAAGTACAGAAGAAATTGCACCCCCAATAATTGTGTGCTTAAATTATTAGAACACGATCCCCCCTTTCAGACTAACAGAATTCATCGTAAACATGTAGCTATACAAGTATCATAAGGCTACATGATAAGCGTTTACCTTAGTCTGAACATTGTACAAACAAACATCCTTTAATGAAACATTGTATAGCAAAACACATCTCTGACTATTGTTCCACATGAAAACTCCGTTAAGAATCAGGGTTCCATTCTATAGTCTGAACGCCATATATCGTACAAAAATTGTACAACTGAACATGGCTTATCATGAGGGCGCACAGATGACTGGCCCGGTGTCATGTCAATTGACAATGTCTATTCATATGCTGCTGTTTTCTAGTCTGAATGCTTCTTTTTGCTATACAAAGTTTTTTTGCTATATACAACGTTTCTTTATATTAGTTTTATCTAACCTTTCTTTATACGACTTTTATACGTTTCTTTTTATGAGTTTTGTATGAATTTTCTGTAGTCTGAACGGGCTATCATGCATGGCTACAAAAACTTTCTTTCAAATTCCATTGATGCAATGTTATATCAGTATGTCTTAAAATGGATATTTAATTCTACTGGTACCTCCTTGTGTATTGTGCAACACAATAAAATTGGGCTGTGCACAACAGTGTAACGAGGTACCCGAGTACACTCCCAGGCTTACAAGCGAATACTCGAATATTCGGACGCCATGTTTCTTTTTGAATTTTTTTTATTTTTTTTTATTTTTTTTATTTTTTTATTTTTGGGGTTTTTTTTGCCACCACCATACCACTGGAGTTTAATTTGAAATAATTTTTTGTTTTTGTTTTTTGTAGACTATGACTAATTTTATATTAAAATGAGATTGGAAAAAGAAAGAAAAAATAATAATTTTACCAAGACATTAAAAGAAAGAGATGCGATGAAATTGGCAACAATAGTCAAATTTGACTAATAGCCATTATATTACCAAACGAAGAAGAAAAAGAGCAGTATCCCAAGTCCATCGCCGAAAACGCATGCAATTTTACTTCGAGTTGCAGTTGAAGGCACCGATTTAATAATAATAATAACAGTAAACAATGCTGTTTTAAAAACCCAAGATGGCAGAATAATCCATTTTCCTCCTAGTCCAAACAGAAATCTGGACATTTGGTCCCAGTTTCTGAGTGGTAAGTTTGACAGTGCTTGAGTTGGGAAACATTTTTACCGACGGTACCATGCCAAGCGGCCACCGCTCTCCCTGGCATGGGTAACCGTCGGCCTGGGATTTTTTTCTTTTTTTTTTCTTTTTTGCCGCCGAAAATTCGAGTACGAGAAATCGTACTTGAGTAGTTTTCAACCGTGCGGGTACTCGAGCATTCGACTACTCGTCCCAGCCCTACACTGAAACAATAATATTTTCATTTTTCAAGTGTAGTTTTAAGTGTGAATAGACCAGGTAGAAATACATTTCACTTCATATCAATTATTTTCTCTTCTGCTGTTGTTGACGTTACTGTATACAGAGTCCGAAATATTTTGAAGAGAGTATTTACTGTCATTTTTTAGACAAGCTAGCTCATAGTGGCATGTATACTTCAGGTGCTCGCATTCACAACGCTAACCAAATCCTCAAAACGATCTATAACTTTAATCATCTTTACTTATAGCACATAAGGATATGTGTACACTGTGAGGTGATGGAATCTAAGAAATTGACCCAGTCTTGTTGGAAGTCACAAGCACTGCTCACAGAAATATATGGTATACTCTGCAAACGTGTGGCATGAAAGTTTGGTCCAAACATATAGTCTTTCACTGTTGCATTTTGAATATATGACAGCACAGGACATTCTATCTTGATATTTTTATATACTAATATTAAAAATGAAATGAAAAGCTAACAAAACTCCTCTTAAAGAGAAACAAAAGCAAGCTCATAGTTGCATACCATCACAGATCGGGAGAAATAAGGTTAATCAAGTCTATACGGTTCTCTTTGAACCTACGCGTGGAGCTAGTAGCAGAGCCATGTGAATGAACGTCTCATTAATTCTCATTAATATGAAATTGATATTGCAGTTGCATACGATTTCACCAGAGTGTCATAGACCGGCAGGTATGCGAAGTATACGGCCATTAGAATTATTGGACGGCATTAGTATACGGTTACAAACCCGGCCGTATCAGTTACTTGTGGGAAGTTTCACTGTAGACGAACAAGCTACCTTCATTAGCCGTTGATGGCACATTCACTGTAACTGCATCCAGAGAATGGAATGATATCAACTCTTTAATCAAGTCAGCAAATTCCAAAAAGTGAATTACAAAATTTTGAGATGTGTATCTGCCCTTTATAGTGAAATTCCTATTCATTTCCTTTCAAACTCTGCGTCTCTGTTAATTTTGTATTCTGCAGTAATAATACTCTGTAAATAATGTGACGATTATCATTATCACCATCAGCATCATCATCAGCATCACCATCATCAGCAGCATCACCACCATTATCACCATCACCATCATCATCATCATCATCATCATCATCATCATCAGCAGCAGCAGCAGCATCACAATCCCCATCATCATTATTCTTACTGTTACTACTACTAAGAAAGTAACTACTACTACTACTCCTCCCACCACAACTACCACTACCACTACCACTACTACTACTACTACTACTCCAAATACCACTACCTCTAACACTACCACTACTACTACTACTACATGTACTACTATTTCTACTACCACTACCACTAATGCTACTACTACTACTTCTACTACTACTACTACTACTACTACTACGACAACTACTGTTACCCCTACCACTACAACTAGTTGTTATACAGTGAATTTTAAGCTCTTAACCCAAAATTAGATGAAAAAAAATGCATCCATTGCAAGCCTGCACACATTATTTACCAATCATTCCTTTATCTTCATTTTAATTAACCTTCTTCTCATTCTTCAACTTACCGCTTCCATACGGGTCATTTGTCCATCGTCAAAGCTCTCCTTTCTCACACTGTATGCTGCTCCCATTTTGTCAATATAAGTCTATTCGATTGTACGGATCAGCAAAACTCACAATCAAACTATCCATAAAGAAGTCCCAGTTTCTTTCAACCTTGATATTCAAACTGTTATAGTCAGCGTGATGAACAAGTCCAGTTCCAAATTAATAAAAAATATTCCATTGCCTAGCTCCTGTGGCTTGTTGCTTCAGCATATGTCTCTGATAAGTCCATTGTTGTAATCTATACGAGGTTATATGCAATCACTGGCTACAACTTTGCATTTAAAGTCCACATACAAAGAATATAATGTTATATGGTTTCACTGCTTGGAGATTAAAATGATCATCCTAATCAGATATACTCAACCTTTAACCAGAAGAAGAAAAGAGTTTCTTGATAAAAAACAAACGGCACAATGGATACTTTCCTGTAAAAGCCCAAATCTTACTGGTACAATGCATTTGACTGCACGGCTACTGCACTAACAGAAAATACCCTCCTTATCCTTTTGAAGACTATTAAATGAAGTGCAGTTTATTACCTCTGTAGAGCTACCGGTCTGTTGATCGTAGATAGAATTTTGAAAGAAAACTCCTGAATCTTACACCAGACTAAAAGGTGAAGTTAAAGGTCTCAGAAGCTGAACTTTGACCTAAAATGTGATACCCAAGCATGAATACGCCCATTAAACATCGGGGAGGGGGGGGGGGGGGTGTTTACTAGGACTGCTTACTAGCAAATTGGGTTCTTGAATGCAGTCCAAATTACACCCAAGGAAACTTTCTTTCCAATGTCAGGGAGGTCATGGTATCTGCAGTTAGTCTTCATGAATGATGTGACTATCCAAGGTTTAACATGAAAGGGGTCTACTCCAGGATTAAAGTAAAAGTGTCCAGTTACTAGGGTAGAAAACAAAACCAAAACAAGAAGAGAACAAAAATACAGTTCTAGGTTATTTCAGATCAAGATCAAGAGTACATCAACATTTTTCAGAGACCCAAAGCTCTAAATTTGCAAAAAGGACAGTTTTTAATTGCGAGAATAACAAAAGCTCTGTCCTGTCAAGATGGTAAAACCTGTAATACCCTATTGTCACAACAATGGGACTGACACCAGACTGACAACATGCATACCACACTATGGTGGTTTCTTAAAGAGTGCCCATGTCCATCATGCCATGATGCTCTTAGTGCTCCAACGTAACAATGAATAACAATACATTATTCTAACCTAACAATACATTACCCTGAATAGGAACAAAATCTGTTGGTTTGGAGTCAATGTGGCAGTGAGATTGAGATATATTGGAGTAACACCAACAACAACATATAAATATATTCTAATGGTTTCTCCAAATTAAAGTTGAAACAAAATCAGCAATTTATAAGATCCTTTAAATCAAGTAGCAGTACCAATCACAGATAAACAAAGTTCACAAAGGCTTTCCAAATTCAACTTGAAAGCGAAATCAGCACTTGGAAGTCTTGAAAGCAGTTTATAGTCCAGTATTTCCATCCGTTTGTTTGATATTCCGAGTGTCACATGATGTAAGCAAACTCCACAGTGGACAAACACAGAGGAACCCTCATGTGGGCCTCAAGGTTCTGCCCAAGAAATACCTGCAATTCTTAAAGAAAGTACCTACACTCTCTACAGGCCTAGTTAATGCAGGTAGCCATTTTCACAATAAAGCCTTTGAAGGGGCAGAAAATGGCCACATGTTGCAGGAAACAAACTTAAAGAGCAATTTCCCAGGAGAGGTTAATATCTTCCATGGAAACTCCAGATGAATGACTTGATGCACACCACTGCAGACATGGAAAGTGTTTGTTTTTTAACTCTTTGAGCCGGTAGTTAAACACTGCACAAGACAGCAGGTGCTTAAAAGCTGTAACGCTAGGGCAATAGACCAAACAAAGAGAGTAATTGCCCCCTCTCCCCTTTGTCACAATGTAAATGAATCACTGAAAATCTTCAGAGACGAAACTGACTTGACTTGAGCACAAAAGCTTGAATCCAAATGGTCTTAAAGGCCCACTGTTACTGGTTGTAGCTACTTGCTCCCTCTATATAGAAAACAATGCCTAATTGGTGACCATTGATCCCCATGATCCTCTTTTTCTTATGTTAATTGGGAGCTGAGTTGATGACATAGCCACCTGTCAGTGACCTTGCAGGGAGGTCTACTCCCCCTGGCCAAACTAGTACAGACAGGCTTTAATTGAAAGATACTTAAAGTTCCCTTCAGGGCAATACAAAATTTTGTTTCATAACAGATGGAAGAATGTACAGATAGAACATTGTTTATCAGCCGTGTATGGATCCAGCCATTTAGGGGTTACAAGTATCACTAAGGAGGATATAAAAATATTTAGATGAATAAAATGCAAAAGAATATGGTCATAGAATGAAACAAGGGTAAAGGGATGGTAAAGGGAGGGGTCATATCATTTCCTTTACATTGCTGTTTCCCTCTTCCTTATAGTTCTCTCTCTTTATTACCATATCCCCCCCCCCCCCCTTTCAACATTCTAGGGGAGAGGGCATATCTACATGCCCCTGGTAGCTACGCCACTGTATAAAATCTTGATGTACTTGTAATTCCTTGAGGAAAGTAGGTTATACTGTGGTGAATCAAAGCTTGGAGACCGCACAAAGTTTCTAGAAGTATTTCCGTTTGTGACATCTCCCTTGGGTTATCACACTATTCACGCTTCAAGGCTCATAGAGCAGGCTCGTGTTTCCATTTGCATCAGGATGCGGGCATTTCAAGTCCGTTACTTGCTTTCTTACCACAAACCCAAAGATATATTTGAATCTGATATATGCCCAAGATAAGTGATAGCTAAGCTAAATAATTCACATACCCACAATTATTTTAATAAACCTTACACAATGTACAGCTTCTTTTAGGGCGATATTCTGGCAAAACTCAAAAGACATGGTGACGAGTTTTAAACGTGGCGATAACTGATGCGTTACACCAGGTTGCCTTCAGGTAACTTAACAGCCAGAAGAACAATCAAATGTTTTGGAGCCTAATTCTGCCTCAGCTAATCGTGGTTTACAAAAGTGATTTTCTAATCATTTTCCTTGAAAATCAACACTAATGGTCATTATTGTTAGTGTTAATCCTTTAAGAAAAAAATATATTCAAACCTGTTTTTCCTTTACCGGTACATTCCTAGTCTAGTTGATATACAATTCAAGTACTTTCATGAGCAATGACACAATATTAAACAGTAGAAGTCTTTAGTTGCTAGGCCACCTGCATTTCAATGCTACGATTCTCAAAAAAATGAAGCATCCCCAATCTGGCCCAAAATAATACATTTCTTGAGAAAGATAAGAGTATCTTCTTGATACAAAAACATGGTAACATCTCACTGTGATTGTTGTCTCAAAATTAGCCTCAAATCAAAAACTAACTTTCAGGATGCAGAAAGTACAAACGTCCAAACAGCAACAAACTCCCTTCTTCTACTAATTTTAAAATGCCAAAACAGAAATTAACTGTCTTTTTCTACTAATTCTCTCTATGTCCAAAAGGCAATAAACTCCTTTCTTCAATCAAATCTCTCTATGCCCAAACAACAACAAGCTCTCTTCTTTTATTTAAAACCCCAAAGTGGCAACAAAATTCCATATTCCACCAATTATCTCTATGCCCCAAATAGCAAGTAACTTCTTCCTTCTTCAAATTCCCCCTATGCCTAAAGAGCAACAAACTTCCTTCTTCCACTGATTCTCTCTCTGCTTTATCTTTCTGAACTCTGACAATGAGGTAACAAAAATTTGAACCCAGAGTGCATCAAGATGGAATGCACTCTCGGATGCCAGCTAGATGAACAAATCTTAGAGGAGATATATTTCATACACAGAACATCTGGCTTTTTAGCTGGTCAATACTCCACTAGAGAGACAAGGGCTTGATTAAGAGCTCAATCCTTTGGGGTTGGAACACAAGGGGAAAGAGAGGTAATGGTTCCTACGCAATGGTGGTGGTCCGTTTTTAGCGCAGAGGTTATGTAGATTCAATAATCGACTAAAGACAAGAACAAGGTTAAGACCTTGATCCTTGGGGATTGGAATACTTGAGGTAGGAAAAGTAATGGTTCCTATATGCAATGGTGGTTCTCCGATTTTAGCGCAGAGGTTATGTAGATTCAATAATCGACGTAAGACAAGAGCATAGTTAAGACCTTGATCCTTGGGGAATTAGAGAAGTACACGTAACTGTTTCTAGGTAATGACGTGTTTTTTCCTTCAATTTTTAGCACATGGGTTATATACATGTAGATTCAATATTCAAGTAAAGACGAGAGGTTGGTCCTTTGGGTTTGGAACACTTGGGGTTAGAGAATATAATAGTTCCTACACAAAGGTGATTCTTACTTTTTAGCACAGGGTTGTACAGATATGATATTCGTCTAAAGTGACAAGGGCTTGATTAAGAGCTAGCTAGGTCCTTTGGGGTTGAATCACTTGGGGTAAGAGAAGTAATGGTTCCTATTCAATGGTGATTCTTCAGTTTTGCACAGCAGCTATAACTATTAATTTGTTCCTTTGTCTCCGTCTCTCTGCAGAAAGTCTCTAGAGGTTGTCCTCTGTTAACTCCAGGACACCAAGCTGGAGGTAGAAACATTGGACCAATCAGTGCTTCGATCTTGAGGAAACAGCTTCCAAGTTTGGATTTCCAAGCTTACAGTATTCAAATTTGAACACTAGCTGTCAACTCACTCAAGTAATTAGCTGGATTTATAGAACAAAAGACTGACCAAGTTCACTTTCACTTGTGGATTAACTAGCACGCTATTTTGTCTAAAAGTGGGCTATTTCATGGACAAACCCTAGTTGGCTTGGGTCAATAGCTTGCAATAAAATGGTGTAATGGTGAAATAATCCACTCTTTGCATCAATCTTCACTGCTAATAAGCTGCAGCTAGCTGTGACATGGGCTCAGTTCCCTGAATCAGGTCATTTTGATAATTCAGGCTTAATGAAGATGTGCCTCTATATTGAGATGGTGTGTTGACATGATGAGGCAATCGATCATAACAGAATGGCATCAAAATAATGTAGAGGGAATTACGTCACCAGAATGACCATGAAAAACCATATGAAGCGTGAAACAAATGTTATTACAGAAATCCAATCACAGATGTACTTGAGCTAACTAAAAAATAATTACAAAGAATGATTGCACATGATGTAATTACTTCATGCAGCGGTCTACATAAACATCATCAGTCTTCTGCAAACAAGCTTTAAGATCAAAAGATATTTCCTCATCCAAAATTCAATTTCAAAGCATAGACAATACATTGGAAAATATTATCTGTAATGCTTTTCATCCCGGAGTACTTTCCAAATGCCGTACAATCCATAAACATTTCCAAATAAGAATTCCTAAAAATATATGCACCATTGAAAGAATAAATACATTCTGGAGTTACTTGGTCACATGTATCTGACATCTAAACTGGATTCTAGATCCTGAAAAGATGACTTTCGTTTCTCATGTTTGAATCCAATGCTGCAAACAGTGATGATTTGTCGATTCCATCGCTCTTAGCATTTCCTTAAAAGATTCCTTGCTCAACACTCCAAAAGGTCTTCATGCAGACAAAGACAAGACACATCTGAGGTACATGTAGAGCACATGGTTGCCTTTAAACTGTCTTCATAGCAACCACCAAAAGAGCCACGGCGAGAGGAAAACCCTGAATTCGGCGCAATCATGAAGAGTGGCGTGTCTCCGTGAAAAACAAGATCCACAAATTGAAAGATGATAGGGCCCCCTCTCCCTGGACAATTGGGCATGGTCAAGATTTTAACGAGATCACGGTCAGAACTAACGATGTGGATCTTTCCCTCCTTGACAATGATGGATGGGCGTCGACCGCTGCAGTCAGAGAATTTCCTCACAAAGTTCGTGTCAAGTTTTCCCCTCTTTCCTCCCACCTATTCTACTTCTACTGGGAAGATAAAACAAGCGGGTAATTTTTCATATTTTCTTTATTCTTCCAATATGAAATTCGACTCCATTTCATCAAACTAAAATCTAGCTGTAATATCCCCTAGTGAAATAAATATGCAGTCGACTTTGATGAGGACCTTGAAAAGAAAATGAGGAAATTTGAAACCAGCCTTTATGCTATTTGATAGTTTTAGAAGAAAGGAGTTGTGTGTCGAAGCGAAGCAAGTGATACTGCAATACTGAGGTGATCTTCTTTGAAAAACTAAAAAATATATATATCAATTGTGTATCAATAGGATGAGCACTGGATATAACTGATAGATTCAATATTTTACATGAACAATGTATGTAAAATATGATGGATGAATGATTTATAGATGAATTAATATGAAGATGATGGATAGAGATAGAGACAAATATAGATGAGAGGACAAAGTGGCTGGATCACAAAATAAGAGAAATCTTCAACGATGCAGCTTTTAATTCGACCCAATTTAGAGCATAAAGGAATAAATAAACTCAACATTAAAGATATCCCTTGTTGATTTCATTTTCCTCGAATAAATGACTCTATGGACTTTTTGATTGCTTTATTCTACTTTCCAATTAAAAAATTCATCAACGAAATTAGCACTACCGGTAGATCTTCTCCGTTCTGCTTGAAGTCTTCAAGACATCATGTAAAAAGGGAATTAAAATGGGTTACATTATTGAATGTTCAGGTTGATTGCACTAGTATGATTACATTATAGTGTTTACCCCCAAGACGAATGATCTATTTTTGCGAAGAACGTCCATTTGATTTTCATCGAGCATCGAGCATACAAAGTTCCTTCCCGAATTCAACCAAAGCGACATGGGCGAGCGGTAAGAAATGAAAGTGGAACTCTGTGTATCTATTTGATTAAAGAAGGTGAAAGAACTCATCATCATTCGCCATTCCAGTAATTCCCTCGTGGAGGCATCAATATTAAACGAGTTTCAATGCACAATCCCCCCTCAACAATCGTATTTCCATTCTACGAAGATGTGCTCAGCATGACAACGATGCTCTTTTATTTGCCACACCTACTCCAGGTTTGTGCTTAACCCAAATACTCTTGAGAAATTCATTTTCTGGAAATGCAATAAAGATATCCATTAATTATGACATCAATTAAATATGAAATCATTTAAGCATTTCCTTTTTTTAATGAGATTAAGAGTTCTTTCACATCGGATTTTGACCAGGGTCATTTCAAACTTGACCGTTACAATCACAGTTTCACTTTACATCTTACAGCTAAACTTCATTTACCACAACTTCTTTTTTTTACCAATACTTAAAATTAAAAAAAATTGTTTTGGCAATTTACATACTCTCCAGATATGGGGCCTGTCACCACGAAATGAGTCCAGTTGGTCAAAATTGTTATTCCTGTTTTTAAGTATTATATGAATCTACATTAAGTAAACTTTAAATTAAGGGGTCACACATTAAAATTGATAAATTATATCCAGAAATATGAACAAAAACCTAATTGGACTTTATAAACAAAATCGTGCTTTATTCTTTAAAAATGCATCATTTTCGTGATAATTTCAGATTACATAGCCTATATTATTTGCCAAAAAATGTTAGAAGGAGATATTTTCGTGACCTAAGCTCTGGGGACATAAACTACAAGACATTAATAAGTCGATTTTTGGAAAAATCTTAAATGTGGTAGGTGGGTCAATTTTCAGTACATACACACTATACATCGCTATTACTACGATTGAGCCTAATGCGACACTGGACTCATTTCGTGGTGACTGGCCCCATATATTGAATTTACCAAGTTAAATTCTAAAATAAGTTGGGAAAAAGTTTTGCTTCTTAAAAGATGAAACTATAATCACTATAAAGCAATCACCATGCACACATGACTTGCGTTTAAATTCTCCTAATCGTAAGTCTTAGAGCATTTAAATTTGTCCAAAGCTAAATTGGCGTCATTATTCCTTGCCATTGCAATGATAACAGAGAAAAGGGAACAGTGCAGCGCCTCGCAAAATTGTCATTAACAAAGGTCGTAGACATCCCATTGAAACCCCTATTAATTTTTCTAACCCCGTTTTTGATGATGTTGGTGAACTTTGAGAATCACGCAAGACTGCCCTGGGTGATTAATTCTGCCATATACTAATATATCAACAAACAGTTTGTCTTGATGCTATTTTGTCTATCTCTTCTTCATCTGTGAACTCTTCTTTTGCATTGCTAAAAATTTAGGTTTTCTTAATTTCACCTCTTCTCCTAGCCTTCAGCTCATGCCATTAATATATACAATCATTTGCAATATATGTTTCATATTTTTTTCTGTTCAATAATCTTTTTCCTCCAGATAGCTTTCTCTTTTAGTAAGCACATCATCGATCAAGGAGGCGCGATAGCTCAGTCGGTAGAGCAGTGGTCTCGTAATCCGGTGACCCGGGTTCGAAACCAAGGCGATGCGCTAGTGCCCTTTGTAAGACATTGATCCTCATTACCAGGTCCCTCAGATAGGACCTAAAGCCGTCGGCCGTCTGGTTGCTTACTTACAAGCATTTATGCTTTCTTAGCAGTCAGGTAAAATAACCACCACCACCATTCTATAGAGCCATAATGACATTAATTTCAAGCACTTCCTAAAGATGTAAGTGTTCTTTTTCATGTCAGCAGATAACAAATAAAACCTTGCCCTCTTTCAAGATAATTCCCATACTTCTTTCTCACATCTTGTTGTCTTCCACTTTGTCTATTCCCATGGCAACCATTGCTAATTTACTCTCCAAGTGTGCCGTATCCATCCTACGCTCTCCCGAATAAGAACACAACAAAGAGCCTCATGGGTAATGGGTGACAAACTTGGGAGGATGCAGCGAGCAACAAACAATTCTCCTAGATCCTTCCTCCTACATGGTCATAAATCAATCACAAACAATAACAGAAGAGTTTGTTGACTTTCTCCGCACAAAATGGATATGAAACGCCATTTAAAAAAACCATGAACATCATCCGTAATCCTGTTTTGCAAGGGCCACTGGTATCCGGGTCAGAGAAATACAAGATCGGCAGCGATAATGAAGTAACTGATTGGACATGCGTTCGGAATATTGATGCCGTGGAGATTAGATGGGCGGCCATAATGATGGGGGTCTTTACTGTCAACAAACCCTCGTCTTTCAATTAGCAATCGGTCACGCTGATACGTTGCTTGAGAGAGTGAGAGGTGGGGGTAGGTGTATTCCCTAGGCCTTGCGATGACTCAGTCCCGCCCTCCTAACTCACAATGCGATTGATGAAGGGAGCTTAAAAAGGTAATGAACTCAAAAGGAAACCGATGATAATCTGGGCCATAAATTAAAGGAGGAAAGCTCCTTACGTTACCACCAATTTTCTAAATATAACATATTTCACAGATGAAATATTGTGAGATAAGATTTTAATCACAGTTCGCCAACATCAAACTTCAATTCAAAACCTGTTTTGAATTTTATGAAGAAAATCAAGCTAATCTTTGTTGTAAAATTATGGAATACAATATCAAAATATGGGCAAATTGCCAGTGACACTCGGTAATGCATACAGAAAAATGGGCCTCATCCAATTCCAATAAATTATGAAATTCAGACTAAACAGAGAAAAAGATGAACGAAAAGAGAAATGAGGATTAAGTGAAGAAATGTAAGAATCTATAACATGCAGAAAGAAAAGGTTCAAATGAAGACGTAAGGAAAAGCAAGCAAATGAGAGAAAATATTGAAATAAATATATATAGATGGATAGATGGATACATGTAAATAGAAAGATACTAGATAGATAGAAAGACAAACTGACTAACTAACTGACTGACTAATTGATAGATTGTTTCATTGGTTGGTTGGTTGAATGATTGATTAATTGATTAATGGATAGAGATGGTCAGAGACAGAGAGTGGGTCAGAGACAGAGATGGAGATGAGAGGAGAGGAAAGGTAACTCCGAAATTTGGCAGTGCAACACGAACAAACGAAAGGCAGCTAATGAAGACAAAGAACAAGAAGACAGCATGAATGCAGAGACAGATAGACAGATCATGAGTAAGGAGATCTGGGGGGTGTTTCACAAAGATCCTAAGTCGAACTTAACTCTAAGTTGGACTTTAAAATTATGGAGAGCCATTTGTAGCCTAAAAATAAAATATTTCCAAAAGCAAAAATTGAAGTATTTTAGACTTTTCATAAATTCCACATCAAGAACATGAAATCTCCCTGATAATAGAAAGTATGAATCATTTGAATCAACATTTTATGCCTTTTGAAATAACTTTTACAAAATATTTTCAATGATGCTAACGGCTTTCCATAATTGTTAAGTCCAACTTAGAGATAAGTTCAACTTAAGATCTTTGTGAAACACCCCCCGGAAGATAGAATGACAAAGATACAGCTCAACGAGACTCTGATGAATTCCTTGTCATTAATCCCATGCAATGCAAATTGTTTCCACGTGACTACGCTCCCGTGACATTGAAGCTCCCATCTTTCATTGCATTAATCCACCTGCGAATGGCTTGCATAGCCGTCCAAGATCCCCTTACCGACGACAGAGCATCAGAGACGGTGAAAGAGTAAGACCAATTACAAATGAAATTCACTTGGATCCACATTATGCATAAAAGTGAATGGTGTCTGTTTGGAGACAGAACGGCATTAAAATGTGTCAAATGATATGAGTAAACCCTTTGACTACAGAGTTCTCATATTGCCTATAGGTTTAATCCAGGAATCATCCGGTTCCAGTACACAATGGGTTAACAACCTTCTGAATTCAACAGACTATGTATTCACCGTTGTGTGGCCAGCCGGATTGCGCAGATGAAAAGTGGAAACTGATATAAAACACATCGCAAAGTTATCCCCATTCTTTGAATGCATGTAGGCAACTTATACGAGTCGAAATTTAGCAAATACAAGAAAGAAATACCGGTATTCAAATAACAGTGACAGCATACTACTTCACCAATCAAAAGTACAAATTAGACAATGGCTCCAACTTGGCATGTCACCTGCAGATTGATATACAGTCAAACCTGCTCTAATGACCACCTGTATAGAAAGACCGCATTTGTTGTTTCCCTTGAAAATGGTTTCTCATTGAAACATGTACTTAAGGAACCTGTACAAAAAGACCACCTGCCTATAAAGACCACTTTTCTTGTCTCCCTTGGTTGGTGTTAATAGACAGGTTTTACTATTTCATACAGATGATGCAAGACAGGTTCAGCCGCCCCATGTTTAATTCTGAATCCCAACAAATACAGCATGACTGCTTTCCCAATTCAGGACAACTAATGCAATGGGTGGACTCATCCCAGTTTAATAATTACATTTTACTTGCAGAGCTGAGGTCTTCCTTGACATGATTTTTGGGGAAATGAGGTTGACAGAATAGATGGGTTATAATTCCTTCATGATACAGTTTGCACAGCATAGGATAGTCAAGTTCAAACATCGTGTTCATGCTTCAAGATTTATCCTTGTTTCAGATACAAATCAAACAAAGTGTTCTGTAAATTTAAGCATCAAAACATTTTGATGCTTAAATTTACATGACATAAACTCCTCAAAATAGTTCTGCAAAACACAATCCATCCTCCAAACAAATAAAGAATTCACTTTTGACAATAACAATGCATTTTGCAACATTTCCCTTTTGAATTTGGCCCCATATTGAGGTGCATAATCATTACAAATGGGGCATTATTGTAAAAAGGAATAAACAGGCTTTTCAATGATACCAACATCAAGTATTCTAATATACTAACACAAGGAATATCTATGCTCAAAGTTGAATCGCAGAACTTTTGTTGAGGAGTTTAGTTTCTGCTGAGACTCTAAGAGTCCGTAGGGCATTGACTCATATGAGTAAACACAGAGTTGACGCCTTTCTAGCACTTGCCAGGTGATATCTAACCTTAATTGTTTGGTCCTCTGGGAAAGCTCATTCAAGATGATCAAAGTTCAAGTTTTTTTATTAAGAAAATTCCTTTAAAAAAACTAACAAGAGCCATTTGTAAAGTGCAGATAGAAAAAGAAAAAAATTACAGTTTACCACCCTCCCCCCCCCCCCCAAAAAAAAAAAAACGAGGAAGGAACCCAAATTAGACATTAATTTTTCAAGGCAGAAACCCATAATGTGATTGAATTTTAAGTAATTTTTTTTAATTCTCTGCCTCCTCTATGACTTTAAATAGGTTAGCAAACAACCATACACTGCTTATAGTTAAGATTCATTTCACTTTATTTCATCAAAATTCAATCCAGAGTTGACACGTTATCTGACCCTGATGTGAACTAAGTCTTCTCGTAACAGGATTTAGCAGCTGATTCTACAAAGGAAGGTGGCGAAATCAATACCATTCTCAGAAATTTGTCACTTTCGTTTTATAACTTCTTTTCATAGAATCAACAATACTATGCTGACCTGTAAATAGCCAGTTACACAACTTGGCTGTTTATCAATTAAGCAAGACTATGGTATTTTTTGTATAATATACACAATAACTTAACCAAGATGAGAGCCTTCTCTTCAGCTTTAATCAGACCAGAAAAATGACACATGCATTGCTATTTTTTGTTCACTTGTCATTATTTTTGGTAACAGACATGATACCTAATGACAGAATACCTTGGACTATCCATAATGGATGAAGCAGCAGTAGCTTTTTAGGGCTGACCAAACCAAATACATGCAGTATCAGTATATCATATATAGAGATGGCAGCTTGGTTTTGCTGGTAGTAATACATAATTTCATATTAACCCGATGAATACTGAATTCTCCCATTCCCATAGGATTAACACAGGGGCTACCTGCTTCCATAAGCTATAGGGTCAACCATGGCCACACCGATGTTTGATGAGGTCAATAATCAATATAATGCCCATTTTATTACTGGTATTGAAAACTGAAACTTTTTTGTAGACATGTGACTCTCTAGGCTTTTGGAAGAGTGGCTGTTATGAAACAATACTTTGGATTTAATTTCCAATCATACTTAGCGTACAGTACAACATAAGGTTTGAAGTTAAATACCATAAAGTATAGGGCATTGACTGAGTAGCAATTGTCAACAGAGCATGTTCCAGCGAACTTGTTCGAACATTTTAGTTAGATTTGACAGGGTTTTAGGTCTAGGGTTAACTTAATTTTGGTCAATGTAGGGGATGGACTGTGTAGCGATTGATGTCAAGAGTATGTGTCATTGAACCAGACTAGCAGCTTTAATTTTCTTTTACATATGATACTGTCACTATCTTAAACTAACTGCTTCAGCAAAATTAGATGACCTAATACTGTTTTCACACTGGCAATATTTTGCTTAACCCCGTCCTATAGGTGGGGTTAAGGGGGGGTCTTAGCCCCACCTATAGTACGGGGTTAAGCCTATTCCAATTTCTGTTCAGACGGGTTTTTACCAAAGTGGGCTAAAGTTGGCTAACCCCACCTATAGTACAGGGTTAACTAACCCTGCAAAATAGCAGGGCTAACTCCGCAATTGTGGTGCTAACTCCTGCTAACCCCGCAATTGCGGTGCTAAGCAAATGAATGAGAACAGAAATGAAAAATAGTCCGGTACTACGCAATGGAGCGTATCGCAGCTGGCCAGATGCGAAGTATGTCCGATCATAACATTCACGTTATCCGGGGTTAACGAAATGCAGTGAGAACAGCGGCAATTTTCTTATTCCGGAATAGGCGCTAGTACGGGACTAAAAACAGCGTGTGTGAAAAGCCAAAAAAAATAGTCCGGGGTTA
The DNA here is from genome assembly GCA_035222895.1 of Strongylocentrotus droebachiensis. Lineage (NCBI taxonomy): Eukaryota > Metazoa > Echinodermata > Echinoidea > Camarodonta > Strongylocentrotidae > Strongylocentrotus > Strongylocentrotus droebachiensis. The sequence goes on from JAVYIG010000087.1 coordinate 346,641, forward strand.
AGGATAGTACGGGGCTAAGCAAAGTACGGGGTTAAGCAAAACCAGTGTGAAAAGAGTATAAGTGCAGTGTGCTTCTAATATCGATATCTTAGAGGCAGGGTATTCTACAGACATCGCTATACCACTGCTGTAATGTATTTTCAATTGCACCACCTTTTGGTGAAGGCGTACATAGAGTTATTTTCGGTTCCTGTACCCAATTAAGCATCATCATGCATCCGTCATTAGTTGGTGATGCATTGTGGGACGTGGCTATCGACCCATCAGAATATTGTGAGCAGCAGATGGCAGTATATATGTAAATCTGAAGTAGTGTCAGTAGAATACCTTGCCTTTATTAACACACACAACAAAAGAAAGCAAGTTTAGAGGTCTTTTTTGTAAGGAGCTATTTGTTTCCTCCCCATCTAAGATCTTGCCATTAAATTACATATAAAACTCTTTTAAATTTGAAGTGCAATGTTTGTTTTTTGGAGTGGTTTACCACGTTGTGGCCGTACTAGGCTTTTACCTAATGAATATCTGTGTGCCATTGAAACATTAGGAATGCACGATAGATGATAAGAGATCTTCAGAAGATCTGTAGATGCTGCATAGCTATCATGTACACCCACAAAGCATTGCGAATCACGATGAGTAATCACTGAATCTGTTCCCTTGGGACGGCTAACAGGGTCATTTGCATCTTTTATCGATGACCCAAGCTATCCTAAATGACTTCCGATACAGCCCCCCTGGCGGGAATCCAGCGTTAACTGTTTTTCATAGAGTAAACATCAAAAAGATACTGGATACTCCATAAAAATTGCATTTATATTATCTCAAATCAATCATTACTGGACTTTTTAAGAATTATGTTGCCATTCAATAATGTATAGTTCTCTCAAGGAATAAACTATAATATGTTTACTTTGAAGCTGTTGTGTACATAAATGCACACCACTGTGTATTACAAAAGAAAGACAATATTTTTTTACTAAAAATACTATTTGTTTGTCATCAAACATGAAAGGTACAGAACAGCTAAGCGTGTTCCTATGCAAGATGATAAAAGTCGAATTAGACGATGAAAGCAAAGAATTAAAACCTAGAATTGGCCTTTCAAGTGTTACAATCAATACTAGCACACTTCATGACACTTCTAGATGTGGAAAGTGTACACATGTGCAATTTACTTTCAGTATAGGATACTCGCTTGCACTCTATCAACTCCAAGAGAGATGCCAGCTTTTTTTTTTAAAGGGGGGGGGGGAGCAACAAATTTATACCAGTTATTCTATCTATCATACTATCATTTGATACAGGCATGCTGGTACAAAATACTAAAAATATGCCAGCACCCTGTCTACAAGTCTGCACTCTATGAGAAAGCTCTAAGGTCAATTGGCCTATCATTTCAAGGGGAGTTTAGAAACAATAGAGGGTTTGCGCAGATGGTATTGCATTTAAACTGGATAATGATCTAACACCTTTTGTCAATCAGCAATCAACGCATCGATGAGCTTGTACAGGATTAAATGATCAAGGCACTAAAGAGGCTGGTGATGGCAAATTGATTTGGCAATTTGAGAGAGGTGTAATTTGAGGTAATTGGTCTTATAATGAGAGGGGCCCATAGGATTGACACTTAGAAGCTATGGTTTTCATAGTGGTATTAAACTGAGCACTGTACTATTCCTTAGATCAGGGACCCATTTCACAAAGCCTTTTTTCAACGACAAATGACAAAAATCAGGGGCAAATCTGCTGATAACCAATCAAAAGCAGGAATTTCAGTTGCTTATAACAAAATCTGTTATTGGTCACTGATGACAAGTTTTGTGAAATGGGGCCCAGGAGTACCTTTAGCCAAATACTTTTCTTTCTAATGATCACTCTTGAGTAGCTATATACTTGCTTGACCTTGGTCTAGGTATTCCAAGACTGTCAACGAGAAAAAAGTGATTCTTCATAATGATATTTACTTAGAAGTATTGAAAGCACATGATATAATTGATATTGCGCACACAATATACTTCTTTTCTAGGTGGTTATTCATATCATTTCTATCTAATTATCAGCACTGTCCACAATCAAGAATCATAGAATGATATCAACAAGCCCCCTGCCCCTCATCATAAGGAGTTATATCTATCGGAGCTAGGCAAATTATGCTTAATGGTTTTTGTTTGCTCCTACAACAATTCCAAGTGAAAGGAAAATTTTCTCTGAAAGTGAAAGTATGGCATACCCACGCTGCCAGCAGTTGTAACGTATATAAAAAAAGCAATATTGAATTAGAGAAAAATCATGAGAGCTCATTGCACCATCAATTCCTGTAAAAAGGGTTCGGATTAGGTCATTCAAAGTAACAAAAAGACTCCAAAAGTAAATAATTTAATCAAAACAAATTAAATCTACCTAAAAAGTATGTAATCTGTTTAAAAAAAGTCCCATAATACATCATTTATATTTGATTTTCATCTCTTTGAAAAGTGAAAAGTTTGGGTGAGATAAAATCTGACTTAGGACGATGAACTCAACTTTAACATTGTAATACATGCAAGCATTGCATGAATGTAAAAAGCATGTTATTCCATTCACACCTAATGACCGGCACCACAACTTAGAAGGGCTTATACCGCGATTACCGTCCAATAACATTTTTAATGGGTTAGTAATCTAATGATATGCCGCCAGAAAACACCACCGGAATCGTGTCTGCTCGCTCGTCCAAACAGAATGACCTTCACGGCCAAATAGTCGTTCAGCCATCTGTATAAATATCTTGTTATTGTGCAGGGGACTGATAAGCATTGTGTGTAGGTTAGATTAATATATATATCGTCTGTTTGGAGCCAGAAGGGCATTAACCCGTATAGACTTTAACACAGAGTTAACACCCTTCTGGCTCTGTACAGGGGGTAGTTTCACAAAGATCCTAAGTTGAACTTATCTCTTAAGTTGGACTTAACAATTATGGAAAGCTCTCAGCGTCTTTGAAAATATTTTGTAACAGTTATTTCAAAAGGCATAAAATGTTGATTTAAATCATTCATATTTTCTATTTTCAAGGAGATTTCATGTTCTTGATGTGGAAATTATGAAAAGTCTTAAACATTTGCAGTTTTGATTTTGAACATATTTTATTTTAAGGCTACAAATGGCACTCCATCATTTTTAAGTCCAAATAAGAGTTAAGTTCAACTTAGGATCTTTGTGAAACACCCCCCTGATGATATAGTAGTTTCATATCTTTAGTAGATTATAAATGCGGAGAATAAACATTAGGAGCTGTCGGAGGTCTCATAAGGAAGCTGCGTTAAACATGTGTTTCCATTCAAATGATGGGAGCAGAAAAAAGGAGAGAAGGAAAGATAAAGGTACATAAGACATAGGAAAAGAGGAAGGGAGAGAGACAGAAACAGAGAGAGAGGGAGAGAAAGAGAAGGAGAGAAAGAGACACAGAGAGAGTGAGAGAAAGAGAGTGAGAGAGAGAGACAGAGAGAGATAGAGAGATAGAGAGAGAGAGACAGAGAGACAGAGGGAGAGGGGGAGCTAAGGTTTTATCAAGGAATTACAAGAAGGAATTTAAGCATGTGGGAGAGTGTGTTTCAAATAATAGAAAAGGTATGTAAAGTAGCAAAAGTGTATGTACCAAAAGTTAAAATATAAAATGAAAGAAAATAAGATATAGAGATAGCGCAAAATATATGTGTCAGGGAATGAGGCAAGTGAAAGAGGATGTGAGAAAAAAAAGAGGTGTTAGAGAGAGAGAGAGATAGATCACTATAGTAATCAAATACGTATCCCTCTTGGGTGGTCTATGCATAATCACCAATTAACTATGAATAATATATACATAAACTACTGAAGACTGACGAGGCTGCCTTCCTTGGCATAAGGATACCTCCCTCCTCTAGCGAGTTCACCATCAAATCTTAAGGAAACACTAGAGGCAACACTAGAGGAAACACTAGAAGAAACACTAGAAGAAACACTAGAGGAAACTCTTTCCATTGTAGTCCCAACTCATTAATACTCAAATAAAGCCTGATACAATGACTCTCCCCTACCACCAAACTGATAACACTGCTGAGACCTTGTGAGTACTCATATCACACTCTCACATGCTCTAGTAAGAAATGTGATACAATAAGAGCAAGCTTAACGCCAACATGAGAATCTATCAATTAAACCAGCACACCAGGAAACTGATTTAACCTCTAACTCATTAATACTCAACGCAACCCTGATACAATGACTCTCCCCTACCACCAAACTGAAAACACTGCTGAGACATCGTGAGTACTCCTATAACACTCTCACATACTCGAGTAAGAAACGTGATATACAATAACAGCCAACTTAAACGCCAACTTGAGAATATATTAAACCAGGACATCAGGAAACTGATTTAACCTCTAACTCATTTATGGTTCATGTAAAATAAAAACAGATAGTAGTGATATCATATCTACTAAACTATTTCACAGTCAAAAACCTACAAAATCTGAAAACTGAATTAGCTACTTCTAATATGTGGGTCATGTAAAATAAAAACTGAAATCTATTCTTTAAAAAAAATTGTTTTACAGCCTACCAGTGAGAAATTAAGACAGAAACATAACTTAATGCCAATAATAATATTTTGCATATATTTAAAACTAAAACGGAAAACCTCTGTTTTTTAATTAACGAAAAAGAAAAATTATCTGGTTGAGCTCCGCTTCTCCGCATTGGGTTGGAATGCAGGGGTTCATCTATTCCGAATCACCCCTTCATCGATAGGAGACACCTTGTGCATCTGTTTCACACATCCCGTTGATCCTCCGGAAAGCTTACACCCTACTCATCCTATTCATAATGCACTCTTCCAACGCAGAATAGCGACAGAGGTGGAGTTAATAGATCATAAGAACCGAGCAACATTCATTAACGGTCATGATTTGCTATTACGATGAATGTACGATAAATGGAAAGTATCTTTCAACGCAGAATAGCGAAAGAGGCGGCGTTAATCGAACATAAGAACCGAGCAACATTCATGAACAGTCAATATTTGCTAACGATGAATGTAGGATTAAATGAAAAGTATGGCAGTGCAATTCCACCACAGTATTCACAACACTTTCCAGGTGTCCTAATTGGTGCACGGAGAAAAAAGTGGTGAGCGTGGCTTGACAATGATATTCCACCATTATCTGATTTGCGCAAAACCACTAAATTTCCTCATGAAATTTGAGGTCACATTTCATCCAAACCACAGCAGCCTGGTAAAATTTACGCATGATGACCTGGGAAGAAGAAAAAAAATCCTGATACAAGATAAAAAATCTGTCCAAATGCATTAATCCACTGCAATCAGGTCATGGAGGTGCACAAATTGTATATTGGAGGCAAAGAGAGAATGCATGATGAAAAGGGTATTTTTGTAATGTAACCAAATTTAATGCACGTACGTCTTTGTGATACAGGTTATTTCTCTATAGTCAAAATGAAAATTGCCTTCAGTATTGGTTGCTAGGTAGGAAAAACATTAATGGCTTGTCCTACCAAATAACACATAATATATGCAGCTTGCATTATGACTATTGAAATACAATTATTTTTAATAGGTGAATGAAATAATTTGTATTAAGGCACTTCACAAAGACCTATACATTTCAATTTGGTTAAATTACAAAAAATGGCTTATTGACAATGTCGACCCTAGAACAATTATGACAGAATGACTAACAACCTTCATGAATGCTCATCAAATACTATGTCACAGTCAAATGTGAATTTGATGTTGTTGAGCACAGACGATCACGCCTAAAATCAAGAATGAATGCATCTCCCAATCAATACATTCAGAATGATTGCATCGCAGTATGAAGGATGATTGCATTCACAAGGGAAAATCAGAGTTGCTCTGTACAGAAATGTTTGTATGACTCAAGTAAAACATATCAAATTGTCAGCAATATGCCACCAGTGTGAACTTGATTTTGTTGAGCACAAATGATTTACGTCTCCATATCACAAATACTTCCATCTCTAAATCAATAAAGATTACATCTAAATGCATTCAGAATGATTGCATCTTAGATTTAATGATGCATGCATTCAAAATGGAAAATCTAAGAGCTGAGCTCAACAATGTTGGTGCTTTGTCAATAGCGTGGGTTTGATGCTGTTGAGCTCAATATTTCAAATCTCAAAATCAAGATTAAATGCATCTCCAAATCAGTAATGATCACATCTTAAGACAATCAGAATGATTGCATCACAAAATAAAAGATGATTGCATTAAAGATGATTGCATCCAAGGTGGAAAATCAATGTGACTCCAAATGGAAAATCTTGAACAGCTCCAATTGCTCCTTTAAATCACACTTCAAAAGCACAACCTTTAATCCTAGTCAACACTATTGAAATGGACAGGAAACATGGCTGCTATTACAGCTAGTAATATCTGTTTGATGTTGCAGTCATCCAAAGGCAAAACAGCGAGGGATCTCCCATCCCATTTACAAATGCATGTGTTGTGAGTAGCAATTATCAGAGGAGAAATAATTTAATAGACAAATCACCAAGGGAATCTCTCCAGCGACGCCGATATATCCACCCATGAACCGCAATCTTTTTCTAATTATCCAATCACTCGTTCAATTTGGGTATCACTTACAATCATTTGATTGAATTGATTCCACTACCACACAAACATCACTGATTTGTGTGTCCCCAAGGTAAAACAAAAATAGGTAAATCAGAAAAAGTGAAGTGGTATAATCCAATGTATTGATCAAGGAAAATATTAATCCAGGACTTCCATGATTTAATTAGAGAATTCAACGACTATTCCATTTTGATATTACCACTGATCCATCTAAATGTCCACATTCCAATTCAATGTCGACCCCTTGTAAACAAAACTCCTAGATCCAGGGTAAACATCGTGTTAAGCGTCAAAGAAGGGGGGTATAAGCGTCAAAGATGGGGGAAATCTAGTCGGGTGTTTGACGGATGCTATGGGCTCCTCACACTATCACATGCTCGATCAGCCTTGCTTTGGGACGACAGCGGATCAAAATAACACATGTAATGGTAATCAAGGGATGCTATTCAGGTCCACGTGTGCTCACTGGTTACACCTGTCACACATAAATCCTGTGAGTGCATGTTGCCATGTATACCACCCCTCTTAAGCCCTTGAACTCCAGCAACGCCGAAAAACACATGTGGGACTGGCCTGGGAGTAGAGCAAAACATGTGTCCACCTCGTATAGAGGGATGATCGGATGAAAAGGGTGATTGGTAATGGGACGGGTGTTTAATCTACTGGTATATACACACACATCACAGGACTCGCCATGCCAAGGTCACTTGTGTCGTTGTCCGTACAGCATATAGTTGCCATGAATCTGCTAACATCACAGTAGTGATATGTTTGCTTCAAAGGCTTAACATTTTCACATTTTGTGTCCTTATTGATCAAGGGTTCATATTTTTCAACAACCTCGGGCTGATTAATGACAAATGAATTAAAATTCATTTCAGTGTTTTTTCTGGTAAAAAAACATACCATTTACTTATTTTTCAAAATGGTATTAAAAATTTAAAAAGGTGATAGTATTTTGGTTCTTTTCAATGTAATTTTTTTAATAATTTGGAACAAGAAGCATGAGTAAAGTGATTTCTGCTTATTCTTCATGTCTACAATAACCTTAAAACAAATACAATTGTTGAAGACTTTCCACTAAGATTGTGATAACAGATTTTTTCTTCTATAAAATGATTTAAATCAGTGACATGGATTCCATTTAAACGATGAATTGATTATATATATATATATATATATATAATAACTCTAATTAGCCATGAAAAGAGGAAGACTAAAAGAGATGTTTCTTACAACATAATATTTTCATTTGTACATTTCCCAATTTCATTGTAACTATTTATATGGATGAAAGCAATATACATGTAGGTTGAATAGATACCTTAATAACTTATCACATAATGAATGCTTATGTAGTTTCTTTCTCACCTAATATAAAATAGAAAGACACATTCTAAAGGAACTATTTTAATTGTTAATCTACATTTTTATTACAAAATAAATATGAACATACATTTTCTTTTCTCACAATAATACTTTTAGAGCAGCCATCGCATAGTAGTGAACTCTCAAAAGATTTCATTCGCATTCCAAACTAGCATAAAACCAGCTTTAAAACCTTGGTCGACATATGTCGCTTGAGGCACTTCTGGATTTGGGTAGGTGAGACAGGATAGAGAGGGTTAAACATGGCTGCAGTGGACCGCCTTGACAATGACTGATGTGGGAAAGCGTTGAATGATTAACATTAGGCAGGGGCTCTTTAACCCCTCTAACACCGGTCTAATCTCATCATTGGGGTTGATGCACTGGAGACAGGGGTACGGGATAGGGTGGGGTTAAGGGGGGCTGGTGTAAGTGCATGTGCAGGCCCTTGTACCCTAGGATTGCGAAAGGTTACAAATTAATGGGTCCTAAATGACTGGTATGCAATAAAGCTGATTAGCAGGGAGAGGTTTGAGACAGGGAAAGGATGGTCATCTCAGGGGAATGAGATAGAGAGATAGAGAGAGAGAGAAGAAGAGAGATTGATCAAGAGAACCTACAGAGGGAGAAGAGTCTAAAAAGAAGAAAAAGAAAGAGAATAGGGAATAGGAAATGAGATACAGAGAGAGAAAAAGGGTGAGAGAGAGTGAGAGAGGGAGAGAGAGAGAGAAAGAGAGTGAGAGAGAGAGTGAGAGAGAAAAAGAGAGAAAGAGAGAGAGGAGAGAGAGGAGAGGGAAGAGAGAGGTGAGAGAGGTGAGAGAGGAGAGAGAGGAGAGGAGGGAGAGAGAGAGAGAGGGAGGGAGAGAGAGAGAGAGAGAGGGAGAGAGAGAGAGAGAGAGAGGGGGAGAGAGAGAGAGAGAGAGAGAGAGAGAGGGGGAGAGAGGGGGGGGGGGGGAGATAGGGGAGAGGGGGGAAGAGGGGGAGGGATGGATAAGGGAGATAAATTGAAAGATAGATTTGAGAGAAAAGCTTACAAAAGGAAGAAAGACATTTAATGAGCATCAATTCATAGGAAATTCACAAGAATGAGAAAGTAAAATGGAAGAAATTACAGAGATGATATTGCTTTGCTAGTATGAATGAAGCAATTCAACTGTAACATTAAACTAGAATGGGGGTAACATTTCACACGAAAGACAAAATATGCATTCCTTCTCCTTGATAATGGATGCAGAAATGTAAGGCAATGAGAGCCCTCATTAGAAACCCGATTTGAGGGATATCCTCACAGCTTTCAATGTCACACCATAATTAATTACCACACCCTTCTTCTCGCCATTGTAACATCATTACATCGATTGCTCAACACGTTTCCCTTCTCTCATTCTCATTGCTCAAAGAATCCAATCGATTTGAAATGTATTTTTATTAGCAGCGTGGAATGGCATGTCCTACTTTCGGTTCTTTTTATTGAATATGTTAATTTGTCATTTTCCTTGTATTCCTGGACCCTTAATTAGGTTTTCAAGTGAAGTGGAAAATAATTATGAGCTCTCTCTATCTCTCTCCCTCTCTACCTCAATCTCTATCTCTCTCTCATCATTGCACGTTTCTCTCCCTCTCTCTCTCCCCCTCTCTCTCTTGCTCTGTGTGTGCCATTTCATCAATCTGTCTTTCTCACTGCCCATCCTCTCTACTCTCTATCCCTTCCTCTTTGAGTATCTCTAACTCTTTAATCCCCTACTTTCTTTTTTATCTCTCCCCAATATAAAAGTTACAAAAGTTCCTTGCTTTAAATGCGTGATAGCCCCTGAGAGAGTATGCCTTCATTTTATAAAGTTACAGCCATATTTAAATGCGTCAAGTTTCCTTTACCTGTCTTAAGGCCCGGTCACACAGCCCTCCACGGGCGTATCGCGGCCGAATCACAGCCAAAAATTTCTGCCCGTGAAGCAGACGCTGTTGGACGCTTTGAGGTCGCGATAAAGACGCGATACAGCCGTACTTTACCCGTCGTTACACGCGGTAAGAAATTCACACGCGGTTGGCCGCGCGAAAAAGTTTTGGGCTGCCCAAAAATTTAGACCGCGGGTAATCGCGGGCGGTACACGTGGTACACGTGGTACACACGCGGTAAAGACGCGGTACAGACGCGGAACGAACGTGCTAGGACGTGCTACGGCCGCGGTTAAGACGTGGTTACACGCGGTAGGACTCGAAATTTTAGCGGGTAATCGCGGGTGGAGCACGGTCATAGCACGTTTGTTCCGCGTCTGTACATAACACGTGCATTAGCGTGTGTACCGCGTGTAAGCACGGAGCGGTTATGATTTCTACAGCCCGGTTCGGCTGCTTTATTATACCCGTGGTAGGCCGCGGTACCGCCGCGCTTCACCCGCGATAAGGATGCGGAACAGTCGCCGGCGTCTGTTCCGCGGGCATACCACGGGTAAACCGCGGGTAAGCCAATTTTGCACATTTTCCACCACGGGCAACCGCGGGCAAAAAAAAAATCGCGAAATTTTACCCGCGATACAGACGCGAAAGGCTGTGTGACCGGGCCTTAAAGATCAGTAATTGCTCATAACACCTTGAATATATTTCAAGCTGGAAATCTAATAACTCTATGTTCATATTAAATCTAGCTTACTATTGTTCGGCATACAAAACAACCAAATCACCACACCTGGGTTGACAAAGACATATACACATGAAATGCCTTTTGTTTATACACATGGATAACATTGTGTGTTTACAACAAAGCCCTTGGAAGCATGACCTGACCCAAGTAGCCTAGGACCTGTGTATTGTTAGTATGTTTAGCATTCAAAACTACACCTGAGTAGAGAGAGGCAAATGCAAATGAAATGCCTTTCATTTTATACACATAGATAACATTGTGCGTTTGTGACAATTAAAGCCCCTGAAAGTACAATCTGACCCCCTCTGGCCTAGGACCTATGTATTTTAAATATGCTTAGCATTCAAAGCTACACCTGAGTAAAGAGAGGCAAATGCAAATGAAATGCCTTGTTGAAATACACTGATAACACTGCGGGTTCACAAATGAGCTTGAACCTGTCTCCCTCCAGCCTATGCTATCCGTGTACAGTTAGAAATGGTACCCAAATCTGGGTTAGGAAGATACTGATGAGGTAATGAGATATACATTAGCTTATCAATGTCTGCTCTTCATATTACTTCTCATTAATTGGATCATATGGGGGTATGGAGGGAGAGAAGAGACCGTCATAACAGATTTTCGACGAGGGCAGGTCACGATGGTTGGGTAATAAGGAAGGTAGGGAGGAATATCGCTCATCAACATTGACCTTATGATATTAATGTTGAGTAGCTATATTTGTCCCCCAAAAGGCTTCATGGTTATAAAGGCATGGTGGCACATGTATATGAGCAGGGAGATGATGGTATGAGCATAATTTTCCTTTCTTCAGCCCCCTCCACTTCTCCCACCCCACCCTCATCCCCCTCTCCCTGCCCTTCCATAATCATGTCTCTCTGCCCCTGTAGTTCTCTGTATTCCTGTTCCTCGCTCCCCCTCCCATCTCTCTCTCTCTATCAACTTTTATCTCGATCCAATCTCCTTCTTTTAAAAATATTTTCCCTATATTTGCTTTCTTCTTCTGTATTTCCTTCTCTCCTAACATGTCCCTTCTAACCCCTCCCCCAATTCTCTCTCTCTCTCTCTCTCTCTCTCTCTCTCTCTCTCTATCCCTCTTTCACACACACAAACACACTCACACGTTTTAGTCCTTCTCCCATTCTTTTTACTTAAACCGATATTCAACTTAATTCCTTCCTTCTGAATCGTCTGATTACTTTCCCTGTTTTCTGTCATCCACAACTATCACAATGCTATAATTATACTCCTGTCTTAAAAACAAAAATATATCTGCTGCACCCCACAGACCAGATTCAAGTTATAGTATGTACCAACCTCCTCCCAATATCACCTGAGCATATGTAAACCAATCAACTTGATATCCACCATGAAATCACCCCCAACGTGATGTGATGTACTTGAAATAGAAAGTTGAAAACACATTCCAACAAGACCGTTAATGCAATAATCATTACCATCCCATCCCCATCCCTCCATATGGTATATCGATAAATTGTTAATTCGGTGCTTCAATACGATACAAACCAGTTCGATGACACTATACGGCGCCCTTGCAAAATAAAAATAGAACCAATGTGCCTACCCCTCTTTTATTTATTTTTTTTATTTTTATACAAATGCTGGGATAAGTATCATTTCATGTGTTTGATAAAATTGTTCTGTTCAATTATTAAATACTATATAAATCTCTTTAATAGTAAATGTTAGAAAAACAAAATTGAAAAAGTGTCAAGTATAAAACTATCATATCTTCTGAATGGCAGAAGGAGACTTAACAACTTGAAGCATTTTAATAACAGGGTGTTGACACACCCTTCTGGCTCTCAACATAAAATATATACAGATGGATTTGCCGACCATTATCCTAAGCCTCTGAGATGACTTAGAAAATATACAGAGAAGATCCAGCATAAATATACAAAGGTTCTTTTCTTCAGGAATATATTGATGAGAATTGTCTTCCTGATTTGACTTTGAATTATTCAGTGTAATTTAATGAAGTCAATTCAGTTCCTGAAATAAATTTAATTTTGCTTCAATTCAAGATTCAGGATTTTTGTTGAGAAAAAAAAAGTTTATAAATAAACCTTTGCCTTTTATGTTTACATTATTATCTATATTATTGTTTTATCTTAAATATTATTATAACTATTATTATCATGAATATTTTTAATGTAATTATTTTGCATGCATTATATAACTTAAAAAGTTACAATTCAACATATAACTGTATATGCAACATCAACTGTGTATAATCCAGGTTTTTCTAATTCAACTCAGAGAAGGCCTGTCCTCATCAGCTCAAGATTGCCAAAATAACCTGCTATTTTGACTATCCCGATCTTAAATTATCCAGCTAATTTGCATCTTCATCAGCCCGCAGTTGCAATTAGCAGGATATTTGATTGAGATAATCATCCTGAGATAATCACCCAAGATATATCTTGGGCTATAGTTTGCAAAATATCCCGCTATTTGTCAGATGTGTCATCACCAGCCCAAAGACTCGCACTATGCGCGAGCGATGAGCAAAATATCTAAAGTTTTGAGTTTTGAGATCGAGTCTTGAGCTGATGAAGACGCAATTTGTAACTTCAGGATTATTTCCCAAATCAGAAATAGCTGGTTATTTGGCAATCTCGAGCTGATGAGGACATACCTTGAGCCTCACAATTCACAGAGCCCACTTTGTGGAGATGTCGCGGGGCCTTGGAAAGCATTTAGGGGATGACGACAAGCTTCGACACGGCTGTCAAATTTGTCGGAGTTGTCATACAAGGGTGGAAAATTGACCGGTGAGAATGGACATGATCAGTGGCGTGACCCTGCCCCGGTGTCTCCCCTCCCATCTGATCTTAATACCATCCACACATGGTAGTGTTAAGTTGTGCCGGCTTGGTATAGGGCATAGCCAGGATATTTTCAGGGGCCACAGCGGGGGTAGGGGTCGCCTCTTTTCAATTTGTCGATTTTCTCAGCAGGGGTGATAGTGAGCACTAAAAAAAATAGATTGTTTTTTTCCTCAAACTCCCCTCCCTTGAGTTAAAAAAAAAGAAAAAGAGGATTCGGGGAACAAAAAATGACATCTAACAACATTCCCCCCTTTTGAGTAAGAAAACTGGGGAAAATAAGGAAAATAAGGGAAAAATCAGGAGGGGGAAAAAATGTGAAAAAAGTCTTGACAAAAATAAATAAATAGGGAAACTGATTTAAAACGGGATAATTATCATGGTGCTCAGAGACACGATACAAGGGCGCAATATTTAACACAGTTTACAGACATGATTTGAAGGTCGTGACCCTGTCCAGCGTCTCTCCCCCCATCTGATCTTAATATCATCAATACCCAGCGTCTGATAGCTTCGACTTGAACAGGAGCGTAGCCAGGATTATTGTCATGGGGGCACAGGATGACTTCTTTTCTATGTGTTAATTTCTTCAGAGTTGTGATACAAGAGTGGCATATTTAGTAGTGTCTAAAGACATAATCATTGGCATGACCCTCCCCTGGTTTTTACTCCTCCTGTCTGATCTCAATACCATCTAAAAACGATATTGTAAAGTTATGACTGGAGCAGGCAGCCTGGAGAATTAGGGTAGAGAAGGGGTCACCTCTTTTCTGCAGGGGGAGGGGGGTGTTAGGACTTGTAGTGGAGGATGCGCCTGACTTGCTTCATCGCTTGATTGGTAACATTGGAGTGTGTTTAATTGTTTTTCAATTATATTTATTTCATTCCTCCATAGAAAAAAAGTTCGCTATAATGATATTCAGTTTCTCCTTAATATTGATTGTTGTTTTTTTGTTTCTTTGTATGTTTTAGTTTTTAGTTTTCACAAAAGGACACATCCGACTTTCCAAGCATGCTTGTACTTCATCTGTTTAGAGACAGAAGGGCAATAACACAAATTATTAACCATATCAGACATCTGAGCAGGGCAATTTTTAAATGTTATTGCCCTCAAGGTTTGATGGATAAGCCAACAAAATTACAATAAGTTAGTCCGCTCAGAAAAGTCAATGGGATTTGTGTGTAATTTGGCGGGCAATATAGGTTATACAGTAAACCAATGCGCAAATATTTTAGCCCGCTCAGAACAGTCAATGGGATTTGTGTGTAATTTGGCGGGCAATATAGGTTATACAGTAAGTCAATGGACAAATATTTTTAGCCCGCTCTGAAAAGTCAAATGGCAAAATGCGTGTTAAACTAGTGAGCAATAATATAGTGCCAGTTGTAATTTACATCGCGCATCAGCTATTGTAATTTACATCGCGCATCGTGTATAAGAAAATGCGCACTTTGCGCGAACTCCATTGTGACGTAACAATCACACCCTAGGCAAACTGTTTGCAGTGTATCGAAAATCTGTCAAACAATGGATGAACAGTGCTGGTTTGACAATGTTTTTGCAACTTCTAATGCTAGGAAACCCTGTGTAGCCTACATAATTTAAGAGTATAAGATAGTATAAGAGTTTCTTGTTTGCTCTAGATGTCTGATGTGGTTAATAATAGTAATATTGACTGCCTAATTCAGGGCAATACGACTTTTCATATATCACCCACACCTTCGGTTCGGGCGATATATGTCGTATTGCCCTGAAGGCAGTCAATATTACTTAATTATTTTCCAGAGAGCTTACATCCTTCTGGCTCCAAACAATAGGCCATTTTCGTAATGTAACAAAATTTAATGCATAATTCTTTGTGAAGTGCCTCAATACAAATTATTTCATTCACCTGAAAAGAATAATAGTATTTCAATAGACAGAATCCAAACTGCATACATTAGTTGTTGCCAGGTTGGACAAACATTATGGCTTGACCTACCTAGCAACACTTAATATATGCAGTTGCATTCTGACTATTGAAGTACTATTATTCCTACCATGTGAATGAAATAATTTGTATTGAGGCATGCACTTCACAAAGAATTATGCATTAAATTTGGTTACATTACGAAAATGGCCTATTGGATTTGTGACTTACCAGGAGGATCTCTTCCTTCATGTTCCGCGGGATACCTTCAGCCTGAAGCCGTTTCATATCAGGGCTCAGTGTACCCCTGGGCAATGACATTGACTCATGAGCTGCCGATGTCGTGGCACTCAACACAGATGAAAGCCCCATGACTGGCACCTCCTTGTATTCTACTGAAAGTTTCCAAAGGTAAGGATCGCTTCAAAGGCCACTATGGCTTGGTTCCTCCAGAGTTGTTCAATGGCCTAATTAGTCCCTAGGTTTACAGCAATGCTAAACACTGGGCAATGACATTGACTCATGAGCTGCCGTTGTTGTGGCACTCAACACAGAAGAAAGCCCCATGACTGGCACCTCCTTGTATTCTACCGATAGTCTCCAAAGGTAAGAATCGCTTCAAAGGCCACTATGGCTTGGTTCCTCCAGAGTTGTTCAATGGCCTAAATCCCAAGGTTTCAAATGCAGCGATGCTAAACACTGAGAAACACTATTCCTCTATCATCTGTGGACTTCAAAATATGATTCCAATAAATCCAGAAATGGGACTGCTAGCAGAAAAACTTTACTCAATGTATCAATCTACCACACTCTATCCAGAAAAGCTTGAAGCAAAGAATGACACTTTGCCAAATTATGACCAAGTCAAGAGTATCCGCATCAGTAGAATCCCTCTCCAGTATCAGTACCTCAAAGAATTGAAGAGTGGACTCTTCTTGCAATCAACATCCATCCTCAGAATCATGTCCATTTCCCAGATATTTCAAGAGGTCACTGCACAACGATAGAAACCCTGAGTGTTTAATTCAATCTTTCATGGCCCACTCAATCAATTCCGCATTTGAAGATCAGTCCTGATGAAGTTTGCAGAAAAATATCCAAATGCCTCCTCAACAAGCTTATAAGTTCCACAAGTATTCAGGGATAAATTTTCCAGTATGATCATACCTATATGCGGGAGCTAATTGGATGATAGATTATGGGTTCCCGAACGGTTCACCGATTCAGGAATCTCTTATTTATTAAAGAAGTGTCCAAATCGATTTTGGCAATAACGAGTATGACTTATCTTCACGCCCACGAAATCACATTACCTGATTTCTAGATAAACATTCTTACTGGCTGCCAAACTGATTGCTTTCAAAGCGAGCATATGATCTCGGAAACTCGACTGCCAAAATTATGATCTATACAGAATCATCCATCAACAACGTGAAATACAAACATATTAGAATTCAGTTCATATTATGTGGTGTAACGTTATTGATTGCCTCAATCAAAGTTTATGGTACAATGCACACACTTCACATTAGAAAAACCCACAAGGTTGAGAGAGACTTCGATGGTAAGCGCTTTATAAGCACCATTTTTGTTATTATTATAGAAGCATAATATGATAGAATTTAAGCCATATACAAAGTACGACCTATTCATTGTAAAGTTTGAATTGTTTGAATCGTGATGGCAGATCAATGGACGTGACTCTCTTCATCCAGGAGTATATAGATTGTACGAGATCAACATGAATCCAAAATGTTCAGATTTCTGAAATGTCTTTAACAAATGCACATCCAAAACACGAGCATGGTATACTGAGGCACACTGGTAAAGCAACAAAGAAAGTTCTGGAAATCTTCTACTAAGAGGGTTAGCAAAACGTGGAGGCACACAACTGTTGAAAATCAAGATTTTATTACTAGCGGCAGAGTCATAATATTATGATCTAGGATGAGCGCATATCTTTATTAACGCAATTAGACAAGCAAATAGCACTTTTAAATGCACTAACATCACCAACATTTATGCCTTTTGGGCTCGAGTCGCATCTTTATATTCCATTTCATTTCGGTGAACGATTTTATTTTTCAGCTAGGCATGTGAGGGATCTCAAACATTTTATGACGGTATGAAAATTCCTAAAGACCTCCCGCACCTACCGTCTAGAACATACAAACACAGATAAGTCCAGAAGATAGACATTAGTCACTTTGAGACCCTATAACGATGAGTTTATCGGATTGTACTTTTGCGTTCAGCATACCTCAACTTGACTGGCAGTGAACTGAAACTGCCAGTGATTAAAAAGTATGTGAGTCCCAGTAAAAAGATGAAAAGCAACTTGTGAGCTAGCTGTCTCGTGCTTTAAACATGTGTAAGTCAGTTTGGAAATATATCATATTGGATATGTCTCCTCCAAAATATTGCTCTTCCAATGCCTTCATATTCAAAATATGATAATAGTAGAGGAAAGGTTTTGACTTAACTTTCATGCCACAGTGTTTAGTCTCATATTTACAGATATAGCCACCTATTTCTGTGTGAAGTGCAGGTGATTTTCAGAAAAACTGGGTCAATTTCTTTTCATTTTGCCCATTCCAACACCTCTCTGTATCACTTCTTGAGTACTACATAATGAAATTACCTAATTGCTTCCAGGCACAATGTAATCAACTGACCATGCACTATTCAACTTTAACTATAAAAAGGGGAGATATACCAGTAGACTGACAGTCCATGGAACGAAAGATTTGTTAAAGGTCCATGAGACCGAAAAAACAAAGAAACACGTACAGAAACTTAGAAAGATAAAAAAAGTATCAAAAGCTCTAAAAGACTCGAAACACATAGAACTGACAGTCAATTAGAACAACGGTTCAGGAGACCTTCAAAATAATGAAAAACCTCAGGAAATATACTAAAAATGTTGGTCTTAGTTTATTGATCTTTCCTTTCAGTTCATTTTTTATCTCTAGTTATAATGATACATTAAGATATCATCGTTCATTTGACTTTAAGAAATTACTGACACAATCAACCAGGAAGTGAATGTGTAATGAATATGATGATATTTAGTTACACAGCTCTCAACAATGAAAACGGTAATATGTGAATTTTATTGAAAAAAACTCATTTAAAAATGTAGATATTGTTTTTAAACAAAGAACATTTACTCCAGAAATTGTTATGAACTAGGATGACAAACATCACTGGAACGTTAGTATCAAAATGAACAATGAAGAAAGAAAACACATCACATGAAAACTTCTCTCACAAATTTGTATTTCATAGTCATCTTTGAGAACATTTCATTATTTCAACATTTGCATGTACCAGTATTCTTTATGTTCCATCTGTGTACATTGCATTTCATAA
Source organism: Strongylocentrotus droebachiensis (assembly GCA_035222895.1). Lineage (NCBI taxonomy): Eukaryota > Metazoa > Echinodermata > Echinoidea > Camarodonta > Strongylocentrotidae > Strongylocentrotus > Strongylocentrotus droebachiensis. The sequence goes on from JAVYIG010000087.1 coordinate 365,427, forward strand.
CCCTTGCAAAATATGTTTAAAATGCAAAACTAAAAAACCTGCCATATGTTTTGAATAACAATTTCACTCCTTGATGTCAACAACTGCCATTGAGTGAAAAGAAAACAGTATTTCAATAAATCTGTCGCATCCTAGATGAATAATTTGCTATGAATTATTTCAGGTACGTGCATATTGCAGATAATACCTGAATATATTTTTAATTCACCAGCTGATTTATAGCACTTTCAAGGACAAAATAACAAGTTGAAAGACTTTGATGGATTCATTTCAATACAGGTACCACAAATCTGGACGCCAAATAACTGCACAGTGCATGTTTAAAATCGTACTAACAGTGTCGATTGAATAAAAAAAATATATACATATACAGTGCGTATAAAAAAGTTCTATTCAACTTTGATAAGGCTCGCGAGGCTGTACTCGATTTAGTCTCCGATAACGAGTTTTGATCAGGTGTATTTTGGATTTATTATTATGATATTTTTATCACCGACCCCCCTCCCCCTCCATACAACAAGCTCAGATTTATTATTTAGTTTGTCTCTTTTTTTTGTTTATATTTTTTGGCTAAAGTATGATGTCCTACGTATAATAGTAACGGCAATATATATACTAAACATTTTTGTACAGCAGTTTGATGCAACAGAGATTTACATTCAAAAGTTTTACTTTTTATAAGTATAGGACAGTAATATTCTTCTCATTTCGACTTTATCAGCCGCTCATTCTCTATAGCGTTCCCTATTTCGTTCCGTATACTAAATGTAAGGTATATGTGAGGGGGGTGGGAGGTATATGTGACAGGGGATATAAATTATTTGAGAAAGAGGGGGAGATAGAAAGTTATCTCCGACCCCCCCCCCCCCTCCAGCTCTGATTTTGTTTCTTTTATGTTCGTCTCTTTTTTGTTTGATTATATCTTTTCGCTAAAGTATAATGTCTGACGTATAACATCAGGGATATGTTATAATAATTAATCTCAAGGAAGGGATGATGCCGGCATACAAGTAAATGGCGGAATAGTAGACAACATTATGAAAGATGAAGATGGAAAACGACATAGAAAGAGAGAGAGGGAGAGAGAGAGGGGCTGGGCGGGGGCAGGAGAGACAGAAAAGTTGGACGATATTTTTCTCACCGACTACCCCCCCCCCCCTCCCCCCACACCTCAGATTTTTTCTTTAGTTTCTCTCTTTTTTGTTTGTTTATATCTTTTGGCTAGAGCATAATGTCCGACGGATAATAGTACCGTCAATATAGCATAATAAAAGTTTGTTTATATCAGTTTGATGCAACAGAAATTTACATTCAAAAGTTTTATTTTGTATAAATATTGTACAGAAATATTCTTCTAATTTTGACATTATCAGCCGCTCGTTTTCTATTTCGCTCCCTATAATAAATATAAGATATAATGTACATCATCAGGGATAATTTTATGTTATAAAAATTAATCTCAAGGAATTTGCTGCCGGCGTACAAGCAAATGGAGGAACAGATAACAATAAGAAAGATGAAAATGGGAAAAACGACATTGACAGATAGACAGAGAGACAGTCATAGAGAGAGAGAGAGAGAGAGAGTGGGGGAGCAGAGAGAAAAAATAGAGATAGACGGGGGGGGGGGGGGGGGGGGTAGAAAGTTGGACGTACTCTGTGCCGTATTTATTTTTATAGTATTTGTCGCACCACCCCCACCCCCTCCTAGATCAGATAAATTATATTATTTAGTTTGTCTATTTTTTGTTTGTTTATATCTTTTGGCTAAAGTATAATGTCCGACGAATAATAGTATCGTCAATATAGCATACTAAATGTTTGTATCAGTTTGATGCAACAGAGATTTACATTCAAAAGTTTTACTTTGCATAATTATTATTCAGTAATCTTCTTCTCATTTCGACGTTATCAGCTGCTCGTTTTCTATTTCGTTTCCCATAATAAATATAAGGTATTATGAGTACATCATCAGGGATATGTTATAATAATCAATCTCACGGAAGGAATGCTACCGGCCTACAAGCAAATGAAGGAATAGAAAACAATATGAAAGATGAAGATGGAGAACGACATTGACAGATAGACAGACAGACAGACAGAGAACGGGAGAGAGAAAGAGGGGGGGGGGGAAGAGAAAGTTGGACGTCACGGTATAGTCTGTACTGTATACATTTTTATGATATTTGTCTCTCCGACCCCCCCCCCTCCCCCCTCCAGTTGTGATTTGTTTTCCTTTAGTTTTATGAATGTACAATGTCCGACGTATAATAGTACCGTCAATATAGCATAATAAACTTCTTTTTGAAATATCAATTTGATGCAACAGATATTTACATTCAAAAGGGTTACTTTGTATAATTATTGTAAAGTAAAATTCTACTCATTTCGACATTACCAGCCGCTCCTTTTCTATTTCGTTTCCTATTCAAAATATAAGGTATATTTGTACATCATCAGGATTATGTTATAATCATTTATCTCAAAGAAGGAATGGTGCCGGCATACAAGCAAATGGCGGAACAACATTGGCAGATAGACAGAGAGACAGACAGAGAGAGAGGGAGAGAGGGGGAGAGAGAGAGGAAAAAGATAGGGAGAGAGAGACACATAAAGAGAGAGAAAAAGAGAGAGAAACAATCATTTCTCATCATCATCTTTTTGTCTGTGACATTTTAGCATATCACATATTCTTGTTCATTCCTTTATCTCTTATGATTGATATTATCTTTGAATGATTGCAAAAACAACAAGACCCCACTCCCCCCAAAACACAACAACAAAAAACCATGGTTATACATGTAGGATCATCAATGCTGTAAGCCAGTTCATTGTCATTCAATTATACCCTTACCTTACTTCCGTTCTTCTATTGTTGGAGTTTATAACCATGACAACAACCTTTACATTCGACAACGTTCATTGTTCCTCTTACGTAACTTAGCCGTGAGATCATGGGCCAAAGACAAAGACAGCTCTTTTCACATATTCTATATAGGTCCCAAATACTTGCAGACATTTCTGTGTCATTTTTATTTGTATGTACTTTGTCAATACATACTTACAAACTATAATTGTCAACATTTGCCAATATATTCATACATATTGATATTATATAGCGCCTTTACATAAAACATGATCGAAGCGCTTTTCATTAGTAAATAAAACAGAATAATTATTAGCTCTCCAGGCAATACTTACAAACTATTTCGTTTCCCTATATCATCTTCCGCTCTAGAATCCTATCTTGTTTATTTATTTATTGTGTACTTTTCCTTGTCTCCCTCTCCATTATTCTTCTGTTTTTGAAAGAGAAAGTTTCATTCTTTTTATTCTTTCTCTTATAATATTATCCACCTACTTCTAGATGACCCTTTTGTGTTAAAGTATAATGTCCGATGTATATTATTTCCGTCGATATAATGAACGTTTCATTTTATTTTGATGCAACAGATATTTACATTCAAAATCAAAATTTTTACTTTCTATAATTTGTGTGCAGTAATATTCATTTTGACATTAACAGCCGCTCGTTCTCTATTTTTGTTCCCTAGTATTTGAGATATATGTTTTCATCATCATGGATATGTTATCATAATTTATCTCAAAGAAGGAATGATGCCGGCATACAAGCAAATGACGGGAAAACATTGACAGATAGAGAGAGAGAGAGAGAGAGGGAGATAGAAAGTTGGACGTAGTCTGTACTGTATTTATTATTATGCTAGTTGTCTATCTGATCAGCCCCCCCCCCCCCCCCCCGTTCCGAATGTTTCTTTAGTTCTTAAAAAAAAAAATATTTTCGCTAAAGTATAATGTCCGACCAAGGAGTTTTCCTTCGTCCGACGTATATTAGTTCTGTCAAAAAAGATTGCTTCATATTGATTGTATGCAAAAGAGATGTTTTTATATCCAAACTCTTACTTGTTTAATTATTGTACAGTAATATTCTTCTCATTTCGATATCAGCCATTAGTTCCGTTTTATTCTTATCATTTTAAAAATATTGTATAATAATTTTTCTCAAAATCGGAAGGAACAATTTCGGTATAAAAACAAATAGCGGAACAGAAAGCAGTACCAGAAGAAAGACGGAAACTGGCGTTGAGAGAGCGAGCGATCAAGAGAGAGAGAAGCAAACATTTCCCCTATCATCTTTTTGTCTGTGACATTTTATTTAATCACATCCTCTTGTTTATTCCTTTATATTTCCATGATTGTAATATATTTGCATCAATATTTTAGATAGGGTAAAATCTGGCTATGCGTTATGATTAACAATTCTTATTTATATGTCGAAACGTGATTTAGGAAATCGCGGAACAGAAAACAGTATGAAAGAGATGAAGTATAATGAACGGTTTTTAGAGAGTGAGAGAGAGAGAGAGAGAGAGAGACAGACAGACAAGACAGAGAGAAAGAGGGAGAGAGAGAAAGTTGGGCGCATCGTTATATAGTCTGTACTGTATTTATTAGTATGCTATTTTGGCTCTCCTTTCACCCCCCCCCCCCCCCCCCCCCGTTCTGGTTTCTTCTTGAGTTTCATTTGATCATGTTTATATATTTTCGCTACAGTAGAATGTCCGACGTAAATTATAACAGTCAACTTTGGCTGATAAACTATTTCAATTCAATTTGATGCAACAGAAACTTACATTGAAATATTTTACTTTTTATAAACTGTATATTTTCTCATAAAATCGAGTATCAAAATAAAAGGAGATAAATAAGAAGAATAGAAAGAAGAAGAAAACGAAAAAGAAGGAGGAGGAATAAGAGTGAGAAGAAAGAAAAAAGATACGGAGGAGAAAGAAGAAGAACAAAATAAGGAGGTAGAAGAGGAAGAAAAGATAACGAAGAAAAAAACCTACCTACGGAAGAGCTGAAAGAACTTAGGGGTTGAAGCACGGCAGATTGCCAAATGATCTGCGCATGCGCTAAGTTTCTGCTCGTCGAAGCGACTGACCAGGCTTTAGGTCGCTTCAACGCACACGCATTGTGCCGCGCGCTGAACAGTCGCACGCTACGGCAGCGAAGGAGTCGAGTTTTCGATTTTTAATCTCGTTTGTGGGGTGGCTATTAGGCTGAATAATTTCGGAAGGAACGGGTTAACTCCTCTTGTTTAATCAACTCCATTTTAATTTTGATATCATGGTCTATTTAACAAAAATGTGCATCAATTGTCCTTGTTCACTTGACTTCATTCTCTATTCTTTATTCTGGTTTACTTGACTCTATTTTCAATTTGATCTATTTCTCACCAATGTCCAGCTCTATGTAGAGTTATAGTCCTGGTATAAATATGTATCATTTGTGGAGTTGTATATTTTTTAGATGTTCCTCTCTCCTTTTCTTCTTCTTACCCCCTCCCCTTTCTCATTAATCACCAAATACCATCAACAAAATAAAGACAATCAAATGAAGAAGAAGAAGAAGAAGAAGAAGAAGAAGAAGAAGAAGAAGAAGAAGAAGAAGAAGAAGAAAAAAGGAAGAATAAGTAGGAGTAGTACTAGTAGTAATGATAAGAAGAAGAAATTTTAAAACAAAATTACCTTTCAATAGTAACTCTCATGTGAAGTGAGGAGAAGTGCTGCAATAGAATCAATAATTGATGTCAATACAGACAACAAAAGTTGAAAATATTTCTCCACATCATCACTACTTGAAATAGGAATGGCTAATAGTGTGCAAATATATCTAGACAAATTCACTCTATGCACACAAGGTGAGTTATATTATATATGTACAAAAACAAAACATAACTGTTGTCCATTGACTTACCTGTTATAGAAATCAGCAACAGAACCCAGATGAAGCACATGGGAAAGAAAGAAATAAATAAATAAAATTGTTAATAATTTTTTTTAATGTGAAATATATTTCATTTACACAATTCTGTCAATATTTTGATAATAATGGCCTGACATATGAAACAAAATCTTAGAAGAAAAAAAATTGTAGAAAATGTAGCCCTTGATACTCCTTATACAGGCAGAGTTGGACTATAGTAGTTGGAAAATACATTCAATCCTTATATTTGTTTGCGAGCTTAATGAGATTATCTTCAAGGACAGAAGAAACTGAGCAATTATTTGTAATCAGGCAAGAACATTATCACTAAAAGTCATTTTCTGTCACTACAGTCGAATGATTCTAGCACAATAGCATTGATTTTCACAGAGAAAAAAAAATTGCATCTGAGAAGCTATTCTTTACATCATAACAAGGCAAGGCAAATACTGACTATACTACAACACAAGATGGCACTGTGTATCTTTCACTTCCAAACTAATTGAGCTTCACATTTCCAAGAGTAAACCGTTCCTACTTCAACTATTGTTCATATTGCTGACATATCCATACTCAAGTAAAGCAATTGACTGGAAGTGGTACACTTTAAATTATTATGTGTTCAAGATATAACATTCTTTTCCACTAAAGATAAATTTGGGTTTCAGATGGTGGGGAAAAAGAAGTTTTCATTAGTTATCTACCTTAGATATGAATGCAGACACAGGTAAAAATTGTTTCCTTCTTCTACAAGCTGATGTTTCTTGCATGGTATTGCAGGGAAAAATACATGAGGACTCAGGGCGAATTAGCCCCCAAAATGCCAAAAAGAGCCCCCTGAGCAAAAAAATATTTTATTGTCTTTTTCTTTTTGTTCTCTGAAGTTCTCATTGGTATCTTTATCAACTGCAATATATTCCATGTTAAAATAATGTTAATAATGTCCTTCCTCTCTCTCAAACTATTTTTTCTTCCTTCATTTCCCACCTCAACCATCTTCTCTCCTGCCTCGCCTCCTCCTCATTTTCCATCTCCTCCTCCTTCATCGAATTCCCCTTCTTCTTCCTATTGATTTCCTTTTCTCATCCTCCTTTTTTCATATTCACTTTCTTTATGTTAAACCTACAATCTCATTCTCCATCTCCTCCTCCTCCTTCATCTCTTCTCTTTCTTTCTCCTCCTTCCTATCTCCTTTTCTCCTCTTCCTTTTTTCATAGTCACTTTCTTTATGTTAATCCTACAAGTTCACTCTCCATCTCCTCCTCCTTCATCTCCTTCTCTTTCTTCTTTCTCCTTATTATCTCCTTCTCTTTCTTCTTCCTCCTTCCTATCTCCTTTTCTTCCTCCTCCTTTTTCATAGTCACTTTCATCATGTTAACCCTACTAGCATATTCATCACTAAGTCTACAAAAGCGACAAATCTCCATAAGCCCTATGTCCATATGCTTCTCCCCATCACCTCTACCGCAACATCACTCATCATGAAACAATATTCCTATACCGCCTCGTCCGTTACCATAGCAACAACCATTCTTGGCCTCATCCTTCCCCATGTCTTAAGATCGTTAACATTTCTGAAGGGAGATTCTGGTATATCAAGTTCAACTGTCCTCGACAGATTGTATTTCTCTCTCATGTGCAATGGAAGAATAAAGCAACATACCGACACGATTGTGCTAAGATCGTAGTTGTTACTGTCCGTCTCCTACTCTGAATGAATCAGCTTCTCTTCTTCAAAATGGCAGCCCTGATGTTTTGAAACTAAACTACTATACTTATCTAATAAAAACTGATGCACATTCTATGAAAATACATAGAATAGATGTTGGATATATCTAAAATTTGACTGAAATTTTGATTTCAAATGGCATCTACAGACCTAAGATAAAATGTAAGGTTGTTCAGAGCAAACATTAAAAAAAATTGAAAGAAAAAAAATGTAACTTTGAAATAAAAAGAAATGACAAATTGAATGGAAACTGGAAACAAGACGTGATGCAGAAATTTGTGTTTTTAAGTATGAGGCCTTTTATGATTAATAAATTAAGTTTATAAATACAATCTCACAAACTTATTTCATGTGCAAAAGTACAAAAATATAAAAGTTTGACCTTATTTTATTACAAAAATGATAATCTCTTTGCTCAACATATGTTTACATGAGGCAGATGTTCCAAAGGGAGGGGTTTTTGTTGTAGCTCCCTCCACATATAACAGCAAACGTCAGAAGGTGAAGGACCTCAATATCATTACCCAATATCAAATCTCTCTGACATCTATGATACTACCATGAAATTACTTATACAGATATCCATGCGCAGAAACACCTGTTATTGAAGTGCAAGTAATGAAATTATATGCAATAAAATGACTCATGTCCATGACAGGAAAATTGTGATTTTTATATAATTTCATCTGTTAATATGGTTGATAAAATTCAAGAGGGAAATTTCCTATAAAACAGTAGATCAATTTATCGCATATAATTTCATTATCCATATTTCATGAACAGGTGTTCTGCTCATAAATGTCTGCAAAAGCTATTTTTATGGTAATATCATAGATGGAAAAGCAGATTTGATACCAGCAATGTTTGAATATTGAGTGTCTGTAATAGCATGATCGGGTGGATCACTGTCTCGCAAACTTGATTTTACTGACCCCCATGTCTACATCAAACCTACTACAAATCACATAATGGGATAAGAGAGGCATCTCTTATCTAAGATACACTACTTCATTCTCTTTCAGTATTACTTGTATGCACTGACACTACATCTGGAATCAAATGTGTTGCTTTACCCCATTCAATAACAATGCCATATTATAGCAATGTACTATGATTGGGCTGAAGTCACTGAACCCAAGTAAGACTTTGTCTTGGTATCTAACAGTCAGAACACCTACCGAGAACCAGAAGGGCATTGACTTCATGTAAAGTGAATGAGTTTATGCCTTTATGTCTCTCAGCAGACAAAGTGCAGGTGCATTGATTTCCAAATCATAGACCTAGGTACAGGAAATACAACAGAAGAAACAACATTATGGTGAAAATTTCAGAAAATTCAAAGCTTCCTGTCGATGAAATGCTCTAAGATTCTGTACTCATCTCATAGTTTATACTGTCATGTTGTCAACCTATCAGACTTTCAAATGTCCCTCATTAAAACTTCTTAAACTTGTTGAATTTAAAAAAAAGCAAGAATATTTTAGAAATGCAGCACATTGCAATAATTTACCTCAAATATGGTTGGAATGATTGCCTTACACTTTCAGGATATTTAAAAAGTCCGCTTCTCTCATTTACGATTTAAACATTATGGGAATTTCTCTTTTTTTGTTAAATGGTCTCAGATAATTTTAGCTTAATAATATCAACAGAGTAAATCATGTTTCAAAAAAATAAATGTGTCTTCTATTCTAAGCAACAGAAACTGATATGGCAAGTCAAGTTTGGTTTCAGACTATCATAGTACTATGAAAAAGAATGTTAAAGAGACAGGGAGGAAATATTGACAACTACTCCCCATCACATATGGAGATGGGATGATTTCTGAAAGTTAACGAGACGGCACGACACGAGGTGACTAAACATCAATCATCAAGGGAAATCAGTTTCTCTAATATTTGCTGTCGAGATTTGAAGAGAAAAAATAATGAATCAGAACTCAAAGACCACTGGGAGTCTTTAACTGTCTTCATACCAATGAGTATTGCTCCGGACAGAATACAAATGAAATGCTCAAATATTTGTCAATACAACTTGACATAGCAGCATGTTAAACTCAACAAGTGAGCATTTTTATTGCAATGAATACCACTTCCAACTTAATAAAAATTTAGAATATGAATGTATGTTGTATATATGATAACTAAGCTTTTTAAAAATCAATTTGAAATTATTTAAATATTTATATTGTGCCTTAAGATTTGATCACAAACCTAGTCAAATTCAGCATAATAATATTAAAAAAATACATAATTTACAGACAAAACATATCAAGTTACATTAATTTTGTAAATGACTTTTATGTAAAGGAAAATCTATATTATTGAAAATCAGGAGTTTGTATTTTGTGCAATGATTACTTACAATCACCATTCATTTGTCACAAAATGAATACAAATCAGCATTGAAGGATCATTGGATATCTTCACTGATATGTTAAAGAGACTTCTGAATCATATAGTTTTCATTTATATACATTTAACAACTAAATCATTCATACCCTTACCAAGTTTTGTCATTTTTAAGTATGTGAATAATTGATTTATCACGATTTTGTTTCTTGAGAACGTGACATAATGAAGCTAATATCTAAAAGTATTCCACCAGTTCACCTTTTATTCTTGACCTACATTGATAAAAAAACATCCAATTTGCAAGGAGCATGAATAATTCAGCTGTTAACTTTACATTAGAGGATAATTTTGTTCACTCCAGTATTTTCAGCTAAACTCTAAATTGCATTTACAGTCATCCAGGGCCCCACAGAGAGCATGATAATTCTTCAATTTAGTAGCTTTATTATCCTGGCATCAGGCACAAGTTGCCTAGCGACAACATATTCCAGGGATATAGTACTTTGGCTTGGTTTAATAGTGCTGTTAATACAACCCTAAATATATTTTTGACACAGATTCCAGGAAACTCTTACAATAACTTGATATCAATAGATATATTGGTGCTCCCGCTTTAATAATGATATAGCAACAATTGCATTGAACAATATTTTGCCAAAGATTATGGGTTAGGATTAGAGTTACAAGTGGGTCTTAGGTGAGTTTAAGGGTTACTGTTAGGTATAGTGTCGGGCCCAGGGTTGAAGTTAAGAATTTGGTGAGTGTAGAGTAGTAACTGCAGAGAATGTGTCTTAAAAACCAAAATGTTGGTCTTAAACTTTGCACTATTTCTTAATACCTTTGTATTTATTCATCTCACATTTTGACAAAGTGCATTACTAAAAGGCAAAGTACTTAGTGATGGGGAGAAAAATCTCTAACATCCTTCTTTGAAAAAATGATCATATGTCAAAAATCAAATTTGAATTGCTAAAAATTTACTGAATTCCTATTAAAGTCTTACCCATTTTCTATATGACCCAGTTCAGCTCTATTGGTCTCATAGTTTCATAGCGTCTTATTTCCCACCTCTTTCTTAATTTGATTTTCCCCATTTACAAGATCATCCAGATTCTGATCAGTAAAATGAAAAGCTCTTCCCTTTTCTTTCATAAATGCTTCTCCTCAATCCCTCCCGTTCCTATCACCTCATAACCAAATTACCAGGATTATCTTTGCGGATCGATATCCCACCTATACCAACTCCTAAGTTACCTATAATATTCAAAGGAATTTTAAGAGGTCCGCCCTAAATCCAAAGCTCACCTTTAATACCACATCGCCCCCATCAACCATCCCCAAAGCCCTCTTGAGACAGAGCATCTGCTTTTATTTCATTTCTGTCTCTTCTCAATCTATGTGCATCATCCCACACTTTTGTTTAAAATCCCCTTTTCTGTCTTTCACCTATTTTGTATTCCTAAAATCCTTTAACCTAACCCTAACTAGATTAAACAAACCCTGACAATGATTACTACAGGCCTAATGCTCATACCTACATAACTTCCAGACTATGCATCCACCCCCCAACCCCCCTCCCCCCCCCCCCCCTGTCTGTTTTTGCTCCTCTAATTCAGCCGTGGGAGTAGACTACGATCACCCCCAATAATCTGCAGGTCTTCCTCCAATGAACTGCATTCCTCACTCACTATAACTGCTTGATGTCTTACCTAAAAGACATTAATGTTATATAACCCCTGCCCCATACCTCTTCTTGCCCCTCCCCCCCCCCCAAGAACCCTTCAACGCCATCCTAATATACTTACCATACAACAGTCTACTACAAATCCTTCTCCTCTTTTAGTTCTATCTCTTGTCAATTAAAATCAACATCAGCCATCACCTACAAATCTTAGATGATTCAACCCTCCTCTTCTCTATCCTTTCTTTTCCTTCCCCTCCTCCAACCCTTCCAATTTACTCTCATATATGGTGTATTTCATACAAACAAACAACCCGCCCCCGCCCCTGACCCCCTTCTCCATATTCCTTACCCTACCACCATGCCCACTCTCCCACATGCACAAACCATGCAGCGACCTCTTTCCTTTCCAACCTCTCAGATTTGAAACCGCAGTGCTCAGTGTACATCTGCAGGCTAAGCAGCCGGCCTTGCATTAATAAGATTAGCAAAATAGTTACCATGGCAACCGGCACATTTGCATCACAACCAAAGGACTTAATGTGTCAAAACACTCACTCTCAGTTTCTCTTCTGTTTCAAGCCGACTGAAATTGCCATGTTATCGGCAGTTTTCAACACCAAACGATGAAGGTTAAATTACTAATCAACTGATTGGAAGTCGCAGCTACGTGTATAGAGGTTTGATACTTGCCTTTTATAATGATATGAATAAAATGTATTCACATACACAAAATTATGGATGGATAAAGTCTGTGAGATTAAACACATACGAACCAATCATCTGCGTTTGATATTTAGCAAGGATGATTCAGTGCATTGAAAGAATGGGTTCTACATCTATCAATCTAATGTCGTGAAACTTGCAGTGAAGTTGTGTCCAACATTTTTAAATTTCAAAAAGAGATATAAATCTCATCTGCTGTGCAATAGCATTAAAAAACCCAGGTCACGCATGTAAACTTTCTAACTGTTGTATATATCTTTCTCTCTCTCTCTCCTCCATGATTTTCCTAATATTACTTTACACGGGGATTGACCCAGATAAGCCTTTATTTGGCTTTTAGTGATCCCCCACATTCAAATATCCAAGTGTACAGGTAGTTCTTATCTTCTCCTTTTTGTATGTTCTTTAATTGTTTGTTTGTTTTCTGTAACTTTTATACCATTATATTGCATTTTGTTTTTATCTTTGAATGCGGAAATCAATAAATGAAATGAAATGAAAACCACACTTCCGTTTCTCTTGAACATAACTTCTTGAAGGAACTTCAAGAACGTCTGCCTACTAATACCACTTTATTTTTTGCCTCTCTTGAGGGATCGCTATATACAGGTGTCACCACATCACCTTTTGGCAAGGTATTACAATACATTTTAGTCATACAAGCCTTTCACGCAGTTTCACACTCTGGACTTGCAGCCTGTTTTGATCAAGAGGGTAACATCTTTCCGATGGACTTCAAGGGCACTAGAAGGTGTAATATCATCTCATTCTTTCAGCCTTGATCTTCCTTTTTCAGACAATTTATAAACCAGAGACGAAGTCAAGAATTGTGTTTCATTCCAATGAATTTTGCAATGTGGTATTAGAATAAAGTCGTACAATAAGGCAAAAATCCTGTGCACAAAATGACTAGGAGACATGTATAAATTATGGGGCCTGTCACCACGAAATGAGTCCAGTTGGTCAAAATTTTTATTCCTGTTTTTAAGTATTATATGAATCTACATTAAGTAAGCTTTAAATTAAGGGGTCACACATTAAAATTGATAAATTATATCCAGAAATATGAACAAAAACCTAATTGGACTTTATAAACAATGGGATTACCCAGTTTTGAGAAATGCATCATTTTCGTGATAATTTCAGATTACATAGCCTATATTATTTGCCAAAAAATGTTAGAAGGAGATATTTTCGTGACCTAAGCTCTGGGGACATAAACTACAAGACATTAATAAGTCGATTTTTGGAAAAATCTTAAATGTGGTAGGTGGGTCAATTTTCAGTACATACACACTATACATCGCTATTACTACGATTGAGCCTAATGCGACACTGGACTCATTTCGTGGTGACTGGCCCCATATATTCATGGAATAACTTTCCAAGCACCTAAAATGTACAGTTTACAACTAAATTATTTATACCCCTTATAAATTTGATGTTTTTTTCTCACTTTCAACAAATACATCTCCTTTATAAACAAGAGAAATTGGTAAAAAAAAAATATCACAGAGATAGTCATTTGTCCCCATATGTTCAAGTGAATAAGAATTAAGCAGCTTTAAAAGTGAAAAGGTAGTAGCATGAAGATAAATCTAGACAGTGAATAGCAGTGCTTGGTGATTTCAGTGTATTTAGAATTGTAATTTGACATACCTAAATGAAAGTTTTGATATTATTTGCTAATTGTACAAGGCTTGGTGACATTAGTAAATAAAGAATTTCAATTTCACAAACATGTAAGCGGATTTAATTTTTTATATAATTCAGTCTAGTCAAAGTCATGACAATATTTTACCTGCTCCATTTCCTAATCATGAAGTTCTATCTCTAGGCCATAAAATTGTAATTTTCCACAGTTTGCATACTAAACACATCTTTTTGTTGTCAATACATTTCACTGAGCATAATCTGAGGCACCTGATTTCACATACACCCCCCCCCCCCCCCCCCCCCCCACTAAAAAAAATTAATTATTTTTGCTTCTATGACTCATAGAAAAAGCACTTTGGGAGTTATGGATATTTTAAAGCTTGATAAATGGCTCATCTTGGGGGTAACGATCGATAAGCCTCTGGTTTAAATTGCAATAAAATTGCAACTGAAGTACTAAACGGAAATATATGCAAATAAAAAGCGGGATTATTGCGGAATGTGAAAATATAAATTTGTATGACTGCGACTCTAGAATTCTTTAATTTTTTTTATGAGAAGCAATGAAAGAATCAAAGATGGCACAATCTATCTAAAATCGAAGACAGCACCACAACAAAAATTGAATACATGAAGAAAAGATTATGAGTTTATGAGGTGCTGAAGGCTATTTTTTCTATGGTGGTATTTTGCATCCGTTATCCTTGCAATTACAAATCTAATAGAAATCTGAAGCCTATATGAAATACACAAAAGGGCTAACAGTCTGGAATGTTTAATATTTTCACAAATACTTGCAAAATAAATTTGTGGTAAAAGTCATTATATAAAAAAATGACATCACATACATTTTTAAAAAATTATCAAGAATGATTGAATACTGAACGACTACACATTATGAGGAGTGATTAATTACTTGTCTTTACTGTTCATTAATGAATAACAAGAATGATAAATTTGAGGTGATTTACAGAGACCATCCCAGATGCTATATCCAATTTTTTTCCTCTCTTTTTTTTCTTTCCCTCACTTTGCTGAGTGAGGAAAAGGTCAAGTGAATTTGGAACTTTCTCTTGAAACTAAAGAATTTTGGAGGGGGTGGTAGTAAGGGCCAGGTGGGGAATGATGGGATGTTGTCGAAGAATCCTGCCAGACATTGTCTCAAGTTTGCATGGAGGGTTTCCTAATTGCTTCATTCCTCATCTTCTTACCACATTGGACACTTTCCCTGAGACATGTTTTTGATGATTGCTTGAAGAAAACTATCTGAAATAGGTATGAAAATAATATCAAGTGTTGATGAAATATCCAACAGGTTAGGTAAATTCTAGGTCATCATAGTTGTGGAGGGAGAGACAGGGAGAGGGGGTAGAGAGAGAGAGAGAGGTAGCGAGAGAGAGAGAGAGAGAGAGAGAGAGAGAGAGAGAGGTAGCGAGAGAGAGGGAGAGAGGTAGCGAGAGAGAGGGAGAGGTACATAGAGAAAGAAAAAGAGAAAAAGGGTTACCGAGAGAGAGAGAGAGAGAGAGAGGAAGATAGAGAGACAGAGACAGAGACAGAGACAGAGAAAGAGACAGATGCACAGATGCACAGATGCACATATGCAGAGATGCAGAGATGCAGAGATGCAGAGATGCAGAGATGCACATATGCAGAGATGCAGAGATGCAGAGATGCAGAGATGCAGAGATGCAGAGATGCAGAGATGCAGAGATGCAGAGATGCAGAGATGCAGAGATGCAGAGATGCAGAGATGCAGAGATGCAGAGATGCAGAGATGCAGAGATGCAGAGATGCAGAGATGCAGAGATGCAGAGATGCAGAGATGCAGAGATGCAGAGATGCAGAGATGCAGAGATGCAGAGATGCAGAGATGCAGAGATGCACAGATGCACAGATGTACAGATGCACAGATGTAGAGAAACAGGCAGACAGATGAGAGATAAAAAAACAAGAAATTGTGAATGATAAAAAGGGTTGGACAAAATAAAGGTTGGCAGATTCCACTACATAAGGTTTTGAGTTGGCGCCGGGAGGGGAAAATCCCTCATATGACCCCCCCTCCCCTTGTCTAAAGTGTTGCTACTTCATATATTTCTAGTTTATTCTTTTAATACAGGTCTTATCTAATTGCATCATATTTCTTGCCTGAAATTGGACAAGAAGAAATAATGAGATAAATGTCTGGAATATTAAAAAATGCAAAGTCACATTTCATAGCCTGAGGACTCAATAAATGAGACATGCAACATTTAATGCTTTGTGGATGTTCCTCCGTCAACTGCGCGGTAGCTCTCTTCATCTTTAAAGATCTGTCGAAAGTGGATTAATTAGCAAAGAATTGGCTGGAAAAGCAGACTCTCCGCTGTCTGACGACCTAGATTTCTGATCTGCCCTGGCAGTCGAGTGCTAGCTATTCAACTCCTCTTCCGGAGGATCAATGAAGAATCGAATCACAGATTTTTTTTCTTCCCCCGTTTGTATTCATGTTACTTTCCAATCCTCCTCCTCCTAGTTCATTCAAATGCTTTGTGTGCTGCATGCATGTCTGAAATCATCATCAAATACATGCAAGAATTAAAATCGATGCAGTTTTTTTGCTTGTTACATTTGCAGACTAGACAGACAACTGGGAATCCCAATGTGGAAAGCGATAGTATTGATCCTAGTACTACACAATGAATAACATGAGAATTCTTCCATTTGGTTGACTTCTAGAATTGATCGATTATGGTGACCATTTCATTTTTTACTCAAAAGCATTTTTCTATGGGATTCATTCCTATTAATCAAGGACGTAGTATTCAATGGATTGCTAACTCAGTGCCCCCCCCCCATTTTGTATATCCATGTACATGTAGATAGATATGATATTTAATACCATATTTCTTGCCAGAACGTTAATTATATAACAGAATGCTGCATAATGAAACATTTGATAGCAAAGGTTTGAGTGTCATTTCAAAAGAAAAATTTGATTTTAAAAATATCAGGGGCTATATCTGGTTTGATCATCATATCATGCTATAACCATATGATTTGGAGCTTTCGTGAGCACACACGGACATGAACCATCAGCTGTAATTTGATACATTTTGGACAATACACAGGGAGTTTGAATATAGTCAAGGCTAACCGTATGGTGTAACCTGACCTCATCAAAACAATTTCTAAACACAGAATTTCACAATATTCTTATTCTACGTTAACATCCACTTTCTCTATATCGTGATTCTTTATGCAATGTTTACAGCTCTCAAAGATCCCCTCTTCCTTCCATAGCTCTACTGTTGACCCTTTTGAGAATTCTTCAATGACTGAAATGTTCATTCTTTCTTGTTATTTGTTTGTTTGTTTGTATGTTTATCATTTCATGATGTAAAGCACTTTGGGCAATATTTCACTGGATATGGCACTAAATAAGGAGCCATTATTGTATGTATGCATGCATGTACAGGATAACACTATTGCAAGGACTTTACAGAAATCAATTCAAGGTCAACTTCAATACCTTATTGTATGTCCCAAAGAAATCGTGTTCGAATCTTGTAATATCATATCATTGTAATGTTTGCATATTTCTCAAGGTAACGTACAAGGCCAGTGAAATTTACTTTGTTTGAATTTTCAAAAGTAGTTGTGATGTGTTGAAAGTTTTAAAACAAATTCTGTAGAAGAATCCTCTTGTGCGAAAGAGGGGTAAGAATTGTGTAAACGAGCTAAATATGTTATCAAAGCAAGTAAGGCGAAGAAGCCAACCGTCTGTTTGGAACCAGAATGGCATTAACTCTGTGTTAAAATATATGAGTTAATGCCCTTCTTGCTCCAAACAGACCCAATGCTACATCTCACCAGCCTTAACAGTTTGGAAGACGGTACGTGCACACACGTCCAGGAAACCCAGACGTAGCTTCCTGCCGGCATGCGCCACCTGATTTCCCCATAGATGCAGTCAGGAATTCATTAAGGATGGATTCAATTGGGGACCGGAGGAAAGGGCTCACCAGTTTTTCAATCAACTCATTAAGGGGTGTACACAAAATCCAGCTGGGAAAGACTGGAGAAGGGGGGGGGGGGGGTGGGGGTGGGTGGGAATTCATTCATGATACAGCACTTCTTTGGGGTTCACATGTCCTTTCTCCGTCATATGGAAGGAAAGCGACAGGAAAGTGAGAGGCAAGCTAGGTTCCGCGGAAACGGATGTTCAACTTAATAAACATAAGGCACATTTGCACTGTAATGGTGCATCTTCGCGCTTCCCACAAAGATGATCTTCTCGTTTTTTTAATTGAAATCTGTTGAAAGGATGAAAAAATAATTTGTTTAAAAGGCATCGTTTAACAATGTTAAATCTGAGATGCATGCATGGCCCTACGTGTTATTAGTGTCTTTGATATGGTGTAATATCAAAGCTCTAAAAAATTGTGCTTCAAAATAATCATGAAGTGCCTCAAAAAGTAAAATATTTGAGTGACTGGTTTATCCATGCTCATTTAACCCAATAGACTGTAGTGTTCATGGGTTCTTGACTGGCCTAAAGGTTTATAATCATCATTGCAGCATGAGCTAAATCCAGGATTTTGTTTCAGAATATGAGACAAAGTTACCCAATCCCTCTAAAAGACGCATTTGTTCCCTGGATAGAGTGTTGGTATGGAAAGTGGGAGATCTCAGGTTTATAGCCAACGATACGACACAAGTGCCCTTGAATAAAGCATTTATTCAATATTACTGACTATGGGACTTCAATATTTATACATCTCATGCAGCGTAAATTTACATCTCTTCCCAGGTAAATTAAACAGCAGACCCCAATAACCATAGTTACTTGCCCCTTCAGTTAATATTATCTACCTTTAATGTCGTCAAATAAAAGAAAAAAAGAATGTACCGGTATTTCTTATAGCACACATAAACACACTCACAGAAACACATTATATCAGCTCCATTTAAACCAATTAGGCAGTGTCAGGAAAGAAATTTATTTGTTTCGCTCTCTGGTCTGGAGTGTTCTTTGTTAAGGTCAGGTGAATATGTTAGGTTAGATGTTTTCTTTTCAGGCCAAGATGTATTATTCCTTATGAATAGGCCTGGGGAAGTCATTAATTCTGTGTACATATTTTATCTGTTGTTTGGCACACATTTAGGAAGCCTCTTCAGGGCGCGACAAACCCGCTTGCCCGACGTCCCGGGGCAACCATATTGAGCCGTCGGGCAAGTAAATCAAATTATCACTTGCCCGATTCGGGCAAGTGATACTTTTACAGTAATTTCCTAGTGTCCAAGAACTCTACCATTCACCCGTCAACTTCTTACCCGTCGTCAAAATCCAGAAGCAAAAAAGCGATCGTTCCGATTTCGAAAAAACTTCACAGACAGCTAGCCAGCTCAGCTAGCTCAGCGCGCATGCAACAGTGACACTTCAAGCCATGAATGCCGCTCCGCCTCCACGCACGGCCGGCCGTGAGCTAGCTAGAGACAGCTAGCGCGATCGTACCAGCTGCGAGCTTATTCGCGCTCTCTCTCTCTAGCTCTGCAGGCCGCACCGACAGGCCTTTGCTATTCTCTGATTGCCGATTGGTTGAATCACGCCAAATATGACGTCATAATTCTAGGGAAATGAACACGTGCGAATCGGAATGGAATAAACAACAGGGATTTTCTAGTAAGTACAAAAAGTCAAATGTTTGATATTTATTCATAAAAAATAAAATGCGTTTTTTAAACCTTCAACCATCCTTTGTTGACCATTTTCTTTGACATATTAGGTTATTATTCAGTACAGTTACACTGTACATGTATGTGCATTAATTTGCTATCTAAAACACTAACTTATCATTACGAGATAATAAATGCTTTAACCTCGAGTCCTTTTTCGCTTTAAAGTTTTGGGCAAGTGGAAATATTGTTTGGGCAAGTAAATTGAAAACCCACTTGCCCGACAGGGCAAGTGGTGAAAAAAATTCTTGTAGCACCCTGCTCTTTTCAATACAAGTATTTTCCTTTGTAAGATCATTTCCTCTCCAAATATTTGCAGTCATGTTTTTAGAATTTACTTAGTAACCGTAGGGTATATTAAGAGGTGGATTTTCTGAAATCGAGGAGAACCACCTAAGCTATAATAGACTAAACGTCATGTTAGTCGGCAGTTAAAGTCAATATCTGAGGGTAATTCCACGTCGGGACGAGAGGCTAGCTCAACTGCCACCCGGTTCTCCATATCTTTCGTCGGGGGCTAGCTCTTGTCTGGGATCGGGACACACACCATCGTATCTCAGTCTGCGGAGGCCAAGAATCCGGAGCGACTACCGGGGCCAAGTGGAGCAAAGACACCGTCTGCGGAGGCCCGGGCCAAGTGGACGACACGAGCTGTGACCGGCGTCGATGTCAGACGGGAAACTACCCATCAAGAATTATTTTTGTTAAAGATAAGTTTATTTACATACTGTATTATTATTGAAGCCAAAACAAAGTCTGTGAAACAGGAGAAATGATTGGAAATTAAACATTACAATTTAACTTTAATTAACAAGCTCTATTTCCCTTTATTTTGTGTGTCCGTAGCAATAATAAAAAATAAAAAAAAGTCTCTCACGTGACAGGCAGGCAGAATTCCAAATTTCAACCCCTGCAGAAAGCATATTTACTTCAAAACTGAATCCACAGGTAAAGCACAGATACATCACTCAGCTACAGGTTCCCGGGATTATTTGATTTCATACCCGTTTGGGGGTACACTTAAATGGAGATCTTGACGAGCGTGCATGGCTAGACAACAACCTGAGGATCTGGGCCAACTTCTCAAATTCCCCCATGAAATTGTTGCCAAGCACTTGACTGTATGTTTCTTCCCTACTTCAAGTAACATTTGAGCTCTAAACATTCATGTAACCAGTAGCATACTCTCCTGAGGTTCACTTCTTGAATACCGGTATGTATAAAGTATCATTCAACTTCAATTTCAAATAGGGTTTTCCCCTTGAGTTACTGTAGGCTTATATGATGGAAATGGTTAACATTTTTCAACATGAGGTACCCATTGTTAATTCTGTAAAGTTTTTTTTATATCATTGGATTGGATCAAAAAACAGGAAGGCAGTAAATAGTTAAATGTCTTCAAATGTCATAAAAGCAAAATTGTTATTAGCTGAAGTCACTATTATGTAATTTCATATGATTGATAATACCATTTTAACAGCTGAGGAACAGATAACCATGACAACTTTGATATAACATTAAAAAGTCACATTGTTTTTATCTAAATGAACATAAAAACATTTCTGTAAATGATGTAAATGATGAAGAAGCCTTAAGCAACTGGCGATTAGTAGATCACTGTGAAGATATTTTACGATGGGAGCGTTTCATAACTTTATGTTCTTAATATTCTTTCAGCTTCCAGTCATGTACCCTGAAACAGGCAAAACCTTTTAAAAATGCGGAACGCGTCATCCAGGGGCGCGTTCATTATGCAAGCAATGTAGGTATCCTTTCATCAGGGTTCGGTTTACCGCTTATCTAGTTGCAGACGAAGTAACGCCACATCGAGCCTCGCAGCTGAAATGTAAACCTGAAAGCGGAGAACGGCGGGTGCACCAGGCGAGATGGAAAAGAAAAGTTAGAACATTAGTCTTCTCTTCCTTTTCCCCCAGGGTGCCTTTACCTGTCAAATTGAGCACACATTTCCATCAGACTTAGGAGGAGGCCTTGTGAAACGGTGTTTGTTGTATCGTTAACCCCTTCCCTGCTCTGCGAGATGAATCTAGCTGAAGAAATTGCATTAAGCATGTTCACATGGGACCGCTATTAAAACTTTTAGTTAGTGAAACCTCAAACTGATAAACCATGATCCACTAACTAACTAATTACAAATAATAATAACTCCGCTTTTTATAGCGCTTAATACATCTATGACGTCTCTAAGCGCTTTACAGGTATATTATTACCCCAGTCATTGGATTCAATACTTGCCCGCACACAATGTGTGCACAATCTCCACTCCCTGGGGAGCATTCCAGCCAGGCGTAAATTAACACTCTAAACTGTTTGACCAACAATGACGGTCGCATCCTACCGGGTACCCGTTTAACACCTGGGTGGAGAGTAGCAAGTGCAGGTTAATATCTTGCCAAAGGATATTAGTGCCGTGTCGGGATTTGAACCCTCGACCTCCGCATCTCTAGTCAAGCGCCTTAAAATACTCGACCACGACACTCCTACAAAGGTTCATACAGGACCAAAACAATGAATATTCACAGTTTTAACCACAAGCTGACGTAACGTCAGAGTTAACTGCATCCATATGGAACATAACTTTCAGTGAGGATCCCCTGCTGCTCATAGTCATTGCGCTAACCTTATTAGATCACATGTGGCTTATAACTTCAAGTCAACTTCAAGTTTCTTAACCACAAGTGAGTCCGCACAGTTCCTAGCTACAAACTAAATTTAGAAGTTTAAAACTATGACCTAAAGTTTACAGACTGTTGTGTTTACCTAAATATTGATAACTTAATGTTTTGGCTCAAAATATGTTGTTCTTTGGTCTGGATAAGTTACAAGTACATGTATCCAACAATCCAACAGCTGTGAAGGAACTGAAATTCAAAATATACCTCTAGAAAGTAAATACCATAATTATTTGCAAGCGTATTATTGCACCAAATAGGTTAAGTCTTGTACAAACAGCATTTTTTGTATTACATAATTGTGTTTTGCATTTATTTTTATTTTTTCTCGATACACCTAAGACTGAGAAAAGCCGAGAGAAGCTGAGAAAAGAAAAGATCTCTCCCTTACAAAAATAGCCTGGATAAGTGTCTCACAGCAAGGCCTTCATACGTTTGCATAATTGTCTTCAACACTAAGATGCCCTGTTTAGACTACAAAAAATTCATTGTAAGGCTACATGTAAATGAAAAACTTATAGCTAAACGATAAGCAGGTTTTGTTTCAATTCTGCATATGCTATAACAAAACATATCATCATTTCTATCGACAATGTGTTAGCGAGTCATGCAGGGTCCTGTTCTTTTCTGAGTGGCATATTTTGTAGGAAAACCGTCTATTAATTGGGCGGGGCTTATTGGGAGCATGCACATTGATTAGCCAACTATCACCTGACCTCTTTAAAACTCGTTTCTAAATACTGAGTGTACGAACATTTTGACATACAATGATTCTCTAAAATGATGATTCTTTAAACGTTTTTTGCATGATATGTCTCTAGTCTGAACTTGCTGTTAAACAACACAGCCAACACTCCTTCCCACTCTCACTGACATCTTCCTAACTCGTCATCACAAAGCGTTGTTATTGAGGCAGATCAGTGCCGCTTGCTCGACAAATAGCAGGAACTCATCATGGCCGCGAGCGCCGCATGCAAACCCAAACAGACGACTATAAATAGCCGCAAGCTCTGCAAATGTTGCCATTGCCTGTATCCAAGCCACAAATCACTGTCCTGCAGGCTACCGGCAGAAACGAGGACGGCGAACGAACAAGAGAGAAATCGATAAAAGATGACAAGGAATTAGACACAAACCACCTGTGCTCTGTCAAAAAAAGTTGTACGCAAAGTTATAACAAGCGCCAATTATAATTCTGATTGGGTGAGTTCGAGTGCAGGAAAAAGTGCACTTCTAAGAAAATGAAGAATTTTGCATATCTTGTCAACAATATATTTTTACAAAACATGTAAACAAAGTTATATTTAGCTCTAGTGGCAATATTGAATCATTAAGTTTTATTTATGAAAAAAGCACTTTTCAGACAATTTTGGATGGTGCACTTCTTATAATGGCTTTATCAAAAAGAAAAAAAAAAAGAAATTGGGCTTTTTCCCCCTTCAAACATCCAATTTTACAAAAAAAAGGTTCTCATTACAAGAAAATGCTTACATGAAGATTAGTTTTGCTTAGTTCATGTGATCTTTTTAAATCGTTTAATAGTTTCCTGCAAAAAAAAGGGGGATTTCTAATTTTTGGATGGTTAAATGTCTCTCCTTGTTTACTGGAATAGATTGTAAATCAACTATTTTTGACCCAAGCAAGCAAAAAACAGCAATGTGGAGCTATAAGACAATATAATGATACAAGTGTTTTCCACCCCATTTTTCACTGCTTGTTCCATTGCCCACTTTGCTACTAGTTTGTGGGATTTAGCCAGTGAGGCATGTATAAAGAAAGTGTCTGCATTAGGTTATAGGGCAAATGTCTGGCAAGTCTACAGGAGCAATGAGCTGCTGTATGGGATTATGCAGCCTTAAAAGGCAAATGTCATTCAGTTCTGAAAAAGAGATGTCGTGACAGACTTGTCTAATTTCTCGGTAATAAATTTATTTTATAAACCGAGGTCTTCACTATTTTATCTCTCACTGGCATCCAATATATGGTAATAGATGAAATGCAGATTGACTGATAAAAATGAAGATCGCTCCTAGCAATTTACCCATCCTCCAAGAGAAGCAAAAAATGGCGTTTCCAAGTTATCTTCTTTTAAAATCTCTCTCACTCTTAATCTTTAAAGAGATGCATCATCTTACGTCTCCCTTTTTAATAGTACTTTTCTAAGGGGTCCTATAGTTATAAAACCATTAGGATATTCTCTGTCTGTCTCTCTCTCTCTCCCTCCTTCCCTCCCTTCCTCTAACCCTCCCTCTTCTGTCTTCTCACTCTCTTTTTCTTTTGTTCACTACAAATTCCTCTTTCTTCTTCTTTTCCTGTTCATCTTCTCGTTCAACATTTCCTCCTTTCCTCCTCTCCTCCCTCCTCATCTGTCTCCCTCCCCTCATTTCTCCCTCCTTCCTTTCCTCTTTGATCTTTATTTTGATAAAAGCAATTGTAGTGCTTTTGTATTAGCGCTTTTCCCTCTCCCCTCAACCTATCCCCCATATCTCTTTTTTTTTATTTTCCTTGGTCTCAAACCCCCCCCCCCCCCCCTTCCATCTCTTTTTATAATCCATCCTCCATCTCCACCCCTATTCCCCTTCCACAGATAGAAACAAAGGAGATAAGATCTAATTTATTCTCGTTGGCTGCCTGCATTCTGCTGTAAACGGGAATATCCTCTATGTTGACTAAAACTGTTTTATCTGCATCTGCATAAAGAGCACACACAGTCAACATCTACCCTAGATAACCATCATCCTATCATCTGTCAACAATTTGTTGTGCCCCCTGCAGAAGGCCACAAGGTCAATTTTTTGTTGAATTATCAACTCTTGATATATTGGTAGGCAATATATTGCCTACAAGAATCCAGTGGCTCCTGTATTAACGATTATGAGAATACAAGAATTTGGAAGTACATTGGTTAATTAAGTGCCAAAGTACCACCAAAAAATGAATCCAAAAAATAAAATTTCAACCACGTCACCAAAGGCTATTGGTAGTGATATCAGAAAGAACATTGGTCATGTTGACAGATATTCCTTTTTGGCAAAATGAATGTGAAATAAGTTTTTATGCCATAACAAACACAATTGCTAAGAATCGCCCCATATTACTGTTAAATGACCAATGCACTATGGGCACACCTGAATCTGATGACCGGTGTAATAATATATCTGTAAAGCACTTAGACACATCGTCAATGTATATAGCACTATATAAACCCATTATACTATTAATATTATTTTTAGATGTAATAGAAGATTTGTCAGAACTTAAGAATACTTGTTTCTCAGAGTGCAAATTTCTTAAGCAAATATCCATTCTGCAAAGGCACGCACACAACAACTTCTTCATTCCCGTGCATGCCCAAAATCTCATAGCAAATATTTGCAAAAGAAACTTAGCAAAAGTAATGATACTTGAGATTACTTTCCATTACGGTACTCAAATAACTGTATATCTTTGTAACCAGTGTATCTTTTGAAGTAGTTTGAAGTCATTGCCTATATTTGTATACCCTTCTTACTGTTCTGGGCCCCCATTTCATAAAAACTTTTCATCAGTGACAAATGACAGTTTTTGTTATAAGATAGTGAAATCTTTGCTTCTGATTGGTTATCAGCAGATTCGTCACTGATTTGTGTTATTTGTCATTGTAAAAAGGCTTTGTGAAACGGGTGCCTGAAGGTACATTTAACAGGGCAGAGTTAAAAAAATAATATTAATGCAACACACTTATACTGCATCATGTATCTAGTAAAACTATTCCCAGGCCATCGCCATAATCCTAATCCTAATCCTAAACCAAACCTTAATCCTTACCCGAATCCTAACTCCACCAGTAACCATCACCCTAACAGTAATCCTAACCCTCATCCCAATAAAACATTCCGTAAAGAAGCTTTAAAAATTATCCAAAGCTGAACAGAAGAGGCATTTTCCAGGTCGCAGGAAGATGGGAATTTATCATATTTGGCCCAGTTCCTTTATCACCCAGACGGTGATACATGAATAAGCAATCATCCATCCTGATCACAAATTGATGAGAAATTGAGCAATAAATATGACATTTGTCTGACAGATTACCATAATACCTGCATCTTATCATCAATACAATGTTCCACAAATAGCATCTGGGGGAGGAGTATGAAGTAGTTGGCCCGCTTTCATTATTCTTATAAACAATAATAGTCAAATAACACCCCAGAAAAAAAGGTAATTTTTGAATGAAGGTAAAAGGAAAGTGTAGTTTCACGAACACATTAAAACATGTTAGTACCATTAATATCTATAAAATAACTGGGCTATTAAAAGTAATTCATGTTGTTCTCTTTATTTAGAGAGGTATTGATCTAATGTAACTTCATTTGAATTTTGCATTTAGAATATATTGCCCGGGTTTGGGGATACATTGTAGATCCTCTAATTTGATGTCTTAAAATTGATGAAACTTTCTTTTAAAGGCTAGAAATATATGGACTTGTATATTTCTTTATCTCCTATTTCAACATAAAAGACAATTACATAGGAGACAAAACTTGTTGTAAAACTCATCCCCAAGCTCTATCAATTGTCAACACATTTCCTATGCAATACAATGAAGTTTAAAAAGCCAGGAAACACCTGTATTTTTAAGGCTACCGCGAAGGTCAATTATCATATTTCACTGAATGAATTGACCATTTATAATTCGATTCAGAGTGCATTACAGAGTAATTTTCTGCTACATGTATATTATATTGTTAAGTGTAGCAGCAGAAAGCATTGTATTAAAAAGTATATGAATATAAAGCCCGTATTATACTTCACTGGCAGATTTTACTGCTATACATGACCTTGCATGCACACACAAAACTATACCATCCATAATAGGTGGTACTGACTGTACAAGTACAAAAATAACTCGCCTATTGCTCTTTACTGGTATGCATTAATTTTGAGTAGGCATCATATAATAATTTTAAGAGACAAAACATAGTCTATCTATTTCCATCTTTAATTTTTGTTTTTTTTATACAACTGTATGGAATAATGTTTGAATCTTTTCCCAAGATTGCTGCAAAACACTTTTATTTATATTTACAGTAACCCTGCAAAATTCCATTCTGATGTCAATGATTATCTGTAAATATGAAATGTTATATAATTATGCACTCCTTGTAAATAAGTTACCAACTCAAGTAAATAATTAAAATCAAATCATTTGAATTAAATTTTAATGGGCAATTACAACCACTTTGACATATTTAAAGACACCAAATTTAGGGAAATCTTTTTGAGGTTGACTAAAATGCCGTATTAGGGCCAATCTGGAGAAACAAACCATAAATGCATGTTAAAATTTGGCTGAGGGATAATTTTAGATTGGACAGCTGAAAATAGCCAGCCATTCTGAAAACAGCAATCTATGCACAGAAGGGGGCCTTCTAAACAATAATACAATAATACCCTCATGTTTTCTTCAATAGTAATTAAACTTATGTTCCGGTTTGAAGTGTACTTAGAACAAGGTTATCAAAAAATAAGCTATTGAT
Organism: Strongylocentrotus droebachiensis; assembly: GCA_035222895.1. Lineage (NCBI taxonomy): Eukaryota > Metazoa > Echinodermata > Echinoidea > Camarodonta > Strongylocentrotidae > Strongylocentrotus > Strongylocentrotus droebachiensis. The sequence goes on from JAVYIG010000087.1 coordinate 393,286, forward strand.
TGCACTGTGATTCAAGAATCAAGAGGTTTACTGCTGATTTCTACCTTCCACTGAGCCATTGCGATATTTTTGTGCATGCAACTGCTGTAGAAGACTACGAGTATGGCATACAAAGAGTTACTAATTGTTCTACCGCTCTGCACAGTCACTCATTTGCAACACATTTGCACAAAGGATAAATGCAGAACACAATGGCTTAGCAAAATGACCCATTTCTGATCTTGAGTAGCTTCATGACGATCCTATTCACACCGGATTCATCTTGCAAAATTAATCTTGGAAGTGGAAACAGTTCAAAAATCTTGAAACCTTTGTTATGTCTATCCCATGATAAATATGTGAAAACAGGGAGATTATTTGTGTGGCATGTAAAGAGCTAAAGTTGTTATTATTTATCACCATTTCTGTCATCTTGAGGGAACACGAAGGAAGATTTTAAGTACAATGTTAATCATTTGGTTTGTTTACAGGGGAGCCTGCTATTCATTTTAACCTTGCATGATTTGTATGCATATGCCCCAAAAATAGAATAATAAATAGAGTGATTTTCCTCTAACCATCATAACATTTAATTCTAGTCTTGAAAGAGATGTAATGCATTTGGTGGCAAATCTCTAAAACTAAATTTGCACCTTGAGAACAAATTTAGGTAATTTGGGTAATTCCTTTGAATTATTTTTAAAAAGTCATTTACGCCAAAGTATCAAATAGTGTCAACCATTTTGTGATCCACATGCATTCAGATGAAGGTGCAAAGAGACCTAAATCTGAAATATACCGGTCTTCTGTAAACTAACCTAATTAATGTATCAAATAACTGTCCCAAGGGTACCAAAGGTGAACACAATCTGATGAGTAACACAACTCAATCTGATGACTAACACAGCTCAAGCACAATGTGAAACACCATGGATAATTAACAAACACATTTCATCTGCATCAATCTCCCATTATGTTGGAAGACCAGAAGGTTTATTTACACTTCATCATATCTGTCATGTTTAAAGCAATCTGTACAAAATGTCATTTACTTTAGCTTTTTGATGTATCTCACATAGGTTAAGGTCTCAAATCTGGTAAGATAAATGGTGTTTGAATTTAAGGTATTCCAAGTAATTAGAGTTCATAGTTAACAATGAGGTCCAAATAAGTAAAATTGTATGTCTTTTAAGATCTTGTTCCTTTATTACATTTTCAAAATATGAATGTAAGGAATTGATGGGGTTCATGAATTGTCTAATCTGTCTATTAAACAGATAATGAAAAATGAAAGAACAAGTGGCAATATATTATTTACTAAAGGTTTATGCTATTATTAGAAGCACAGGGAGTTTTCATTCTTGTTTTACACTGAATACTTAGATAATTCAGGACAGAGAAGGAGTGCAATTTCCATATTCCTACCATGTTCCTCCCAACAAAAAAAAGAAAATGGAGAATGGGGGGGGGGAGCAATAGGTTTCACTTACCTATTGATTACAAAGAAACAAGAGCATGGAGAGATCCCCCGTTGTTGTCGACATGACAGCCATGATTTATGCAGGTGGCAATGGAGTCAGATCAATTTGTCGTAATCCAGTACAGGGAAAGGAGATGGCGTGGAGTCCATTACACGGGTGCAGGAACATCAAGATCAAGGAGAAAGAAAAAAGAAAAGGAGAACAAAATTAGCTTGGAGTAAAAATGAATGATTTATATGCCGCATTTTACAACAGATTTGCACAATTTCAGGGAATGAATAAGGCAAGAAAGTGTAGTAATCTGTGTAAAGCACTCTCATAAAAAAAATCAAGTTTGTGAGTTCAATACCAATTGTCATTTGGAGTGGAAGAATCTACGGTCAAAATGTAAATCTGAAGGAAACGCTGAAAATGCAAATGCAAATTATACTAGATTGTCATCAACAACAGAATATATCACATCAGAAAATGCTTAAGCTGATTGTATTACAAAAATGAAGGCTATGGTATGAGAGTATTTTAAATTGCATTTCAAAATTTAATACGCCTTTTGAGGAAATATTTGTTTTCACATTTACTCACGCTGCAGTCACAGCTAAGGTTTTATTTTTGTTAACATCAACAATACCATGAACACTACCATTAATCTTATCATCATCATCATCATCATCATCATCATCATCATCATCATCATCATCACCACCACCACCACCACCACCATCACCATATAGCCATCAACATCAGTGATTACAGCTAAGACACAAATCCTGCAAAATCTCCTCTCTCCAAAAACTGATATTATGACCATCATCATCATCATCATCAACTTAAAGAGGGCATGCTAATATCATCTCCATCAACACCATAACACACTCCACCCCCTCCTTACTTAATGACTGACACCACCAAACATCATTATCATTCAAAACATTTCCCCCATCATTGAGGAAAAAGGTCAAACGATGCAAGGAATTTGGTCTCATCCTCTATTACAACATGCCTGGAATCGGAGGAGGCAATAGGGACGTGCAACTCAGATATTCCAAATTGAGCATGGCATTATGAGGCTGTGTTCAGGCTAATTGGTATTATGTTTTAGCCATTTAGAAATACATTTTGAAGAACTTCTATACAATCTTCCTATCAATTCAATCATCCACATCTTCCCTTTTCAAACAAATATTATGATACTCAATACAAGATCATTGGCTATCACTATAAATATATTTGACAGTACTGAGTAAAGATAAAACAGAATTACAGAATAGTGATAGGTTTTATTTAGCCTTTACCTAGCCATTTGAAAGAAGGAGTTTGATGTGTGATGCAATAATTTCAGTTTCACACAATGCTGACAAATCTAAGTCACATTTGTGCTCTATGTTATCGCTTTTCATTTAGTACATGTACCCTAAAAGCTATAGCTGCTCTATTATCTGACCGCCCTGGCTGTCAAATGAAGAGTGACAAGAGAAGTCGCTTGCTACCACGTTTCTATTCCGGCTGAATACACCCCCATCACCTCCAATATATGCGGGTAATATTTGTTGACTGTTTGATCGGACTGGAAACTGAAACTAGGACGAACGTGTCCTTTCTATTTGCCTGTCTGCTGCCCCCGCTGACTCTTACGCTTGATCAAACATTGGAATCGTTCTTGGAGGACATCGAGCGGGGGAGCGCATCCCGAGGTTCGTAATTGAAATTCAGAGCCGGTATAGAGACCTCGTTTTCCTCGTCTGTAAGTTTAAGGCCACAGAGACTTCTGTGGTGTTTGAAACCTGCATACATATATGTATTCAGAGTTGCTTAACGCAAGAAATGTAAATCAAGGGGAGAACTTAATACAAATGTATTACCCAGTAGACATATCTGTTTCATCCATCAATGAGTGAAGAGAGATCATAACAACATAAGGAGGTTGTAAACAACGCTGGCTGAATTTAAAGCAGCTTAGGTAGCAGGTGCTAAAATAAATAGTATTATTTTCAACAGAGCCAGTAGTATAACTAGAATAAATGGTAAAAGTAGCGATAAAAGTAGTAGTAGTAGTAGTTGTAGTAATAGTAGTAGTAGTAGTAGTAGTACTAGTAGTAGCAGCAGCAGTAGCAGTAGTAGTAGTAGTAGTAGTAGTAGTAGTAGTAGTAGTAGTAGTGGCAGTATAAGTAGTAGTAGAAGTAGTAGTGGAAGGAGTAAAAGTTGTTTTTTTTTTTTTTTTTTTTGGTTAATCAACAGAGCTAGCTGATATATTCAAAACATGTAAACATCATATTCTACGCTATGTTTTTCACTCCAGGGAGAAACTTGGCGCCACTTGGCGCCACTTGAGCACCTATCTGCCACACAATCTACTAGGATGCCAGGGAAAATTCTGATTAAATATCTGACAAGAATTCAATGCAATTAGCGACGAGGCTTTTCATGAATTTTGAGAAGGGCAGGTTGAGCGATTAGGGTAATTCTAGAAGACAGTAACGAGGTGTATAGTAAGATATAATTACTATCAGATAATATCAAATTGGACAAGGCAGTCAGGCATACTAATTTTGATGTCATCAGCAGCAAGTAGATTTATTGGTTGCATGCACTCCCTCTCATTAAAGCCCAGGCAGATATGTGTTTCCCATGAAAAAAGAATGGATTTCATGAATGAACATAAAAGTACTGTACAGCCTGTATTTACATTCAAACAAGGGGAGTGAAATCAAAACATAAAACAACAATGTTCCTAAAGGGTGGGCAAAGAACATCTTAAAACAAGAAATAAAGGGATATCTTGAAGACAGATATGAAGAAGTTGAAGATTTCATGACTTTGCAAGTTATGGAATATCTAATTTTCATTGGGAAATGTCATTTACAGAAACGTGAAGATAGCTGAATGTATGCTTCTGCTAATACAATAGGCTGAAGGAGTTTATATCTACTAAAGATATCATCTTTCTTAAAACCACAAATACATTAAAGGCCCTTAATAAGAGAAAAGAGAATACCCCTAAAGGAATTAACTTTTTAATTGAAAAAGGTGTTACAAAAACAAGGAAAATAAATTAATTTAGATCATGAATAAGGATTACAATTATTCTGCACCTTATGTTTCAAACTCCACTTGAAAACTTGTTTAAAAAAACAGGAACTCAATTATGAGTATCTTCCTAAATTGATCATGTTTATGAATTAATTTATCAACTAAAATGTAAGAAACATGATAACAAATTTCCATGGACTAACCCCCAAAGTACATGAATTTAACACTCTCAGTGCTCTAATCCATTCAAACTGCCAAACATCCAATCACTGTATCTTCTTATTCTGAGGCAAATAAACGCTTTCTTTTTTCATGAAAATAAAAAAATCACTTCAAAAAAGATATTTATTCCCATTGTTATCATGTTCATATCAAGATTAACATGAAGAAACATCACTGATTAAACGCTGGTCTCATCTAATTTCTATACTTGGTAGTACTGCAAGGGTTAAGATGCACACAAAATAGGATGCAAACCAATTCAATGTGCTTGCTTAGCCAACTTCATTTTTTGTTTGTAAATCCAGGAAGATAGACTACCCCTGATATCCAGGGTGAGGCGAAGAAAAAAAGGCAAGGGAGTTCCAATTCCCGGTCTCTTCCAAAAGTTTATGACCTAAACGAGCTGTGAGAAGCAGCAGAACAGAACACGAGACAGTTTGACACTGAGCCCCTGGTGGAGGGAGAAAGGAGACAATATAAAGTGGACACAAAAGACTGATTTTTTTTTGCAATGCATATGGATTTTGTAAGATGTATGCAATGTATATACCTCCATACTTGAAAGGCATGTTGGAGCATAAACTGAGATTTTTGTTCGCACGATTGCAACTATTAAAATATAAATAAATAAATAAGGACAATGATGTATGCAATGTATACCTCCATACTTGAATGTGCATGTTGGAGCATAAACTGAGATTTTTTTCCCGCACGATTGCAGCTATTAAAAAATAAATAAATAAATAAGGACAATGGTGTATGCAATGTATACCTCCATACTTGAATGTGCATGTGGAGCATATATGCAGAGATTTGTTTTATCACGATTGCAACTATTAAAAAGAATATCAAATAAAAAAGGACAATTTCAATACCCTATTGTCCCATTAAAATCTTGAGTGGATTCAGTAATGCGTCATTTTACGGACCGCACAGGCCTATTGAACTTGCCTTAGGCTGAATTTTCACTGAAGTAGTTGCTATCGTTATGAAGTTGTTTTTGTTTGTATATGTTGTCTGTACAACATCTGATGACAAAATAATGTTAATCATCAATGAATGAGAAGAAATTGACTTAAAATGCTATGTTCTAATGATTAATTTGGCATTGAAAAGAAAGAAATCTTCAGTTGGATGGATGTTTGCTAAACAATGAACATGCAGATGTCTGCAGAAACTTCTCATACTTTCCTGATATCTTTAATTAGAAGATTTAAATTCCACTTTAGAAATTAAGTACACTCTGCTCAGTCGACTGCGCCTGCATCTTACATCCCAGCTGAGGAGTTTATGCATAAACATCAAAACCAGAACCAGAACCAGAGTTTGCCGCATATTTGCCGCGTATTTGCCGCCTATTGCACGAAACTATTTACAAACTCAATCAATTTTTGCTTCACAACGGCCGATTGATTTTCCATAAATTTAAATTTTCTTCTCATTTCTTCTCCAAACAAATTTCTTGAAATGCTACTTGTGGGGGGTGTTTCACAAAGATCCTAAGTCGAACTTAAATCTTAGTTGGACTTAAATATAATGGAGAGCCATTTGTAGCCTTAAAATAAAATATCAAAAAGCACAAATCTTAGTATTTTAGACTTTTTATAAATTCCACATCAAGAACAGGACATTTTCTTGATAATAGATAATATGAATGATTTGAATCAACATTTGTTATGCCTTTAAAAATAACTTTTACCAAATATTTTCAAAGATGCTAACGGCTTTCCATAATTCTTAAGTCCAACTTAGAGATAAGTTCAACTTAGGATCTTTGTGAAACACCCCCCTGGTGAATGCTGCATTCAGGTAGGTACCAGACTAGAAAATCTACTCCATCCATTTTCCAAGACAAAACGCTTTGACTTTGAAAGGTATCCTCCCGGAGAAATGAATCTCCGGAGCTAGGAGTGATTTATTGGCCTGATGGGGCGAGATTACTCTGGAGTGCGTGGAGCGCCCCGATGTTTATGCTTTCACGGACCATTGAAGAAGGTGGGCTGCTGTCTACTACCTGCGGGGGCGGTTGAGGACGAGACGGGGCAGATACCTAAACAGAGCGGCCAATTTGCACACTCCTCTCTAAATTGGTCATGACGGAAAGATAAGTCATAAGTGGTTTCCACGGGGGGTATGAAGAGAGGGGAGAGGGGGGGGGGGGGACTTGCTTTAATGAGTTTTTGTCTGGGAGGTTAATGAGAGATGAGAGGTTCTATCATTGAGGGATATATCTTATGGGAGTTGAAGCATTTGCTCAATCCTCAACTTTTCATTTGTGTACCCTAGCTAGCCAGCACCGGCCCTGCAGAGATTTCAATATATGGGGCTATGAGCAATTTTCAAAATGAAAGTGGAGTTAAATGTCAACCCACTGTCATTGCTAGTGAGGTAATTTAACCCATTTCAGGCCACTGGTTTTGCAAGCAATTATCTTAAATGACCTTCTATGCATCAAATATGGGATCTTAAATCATTGTTTGATGCTTATTATAGACTGTAATTAGGATCTCTTATGGCAACAGCTTTTATTATTCTGAACCTGTTTTATTTCTACTTAAAAAAAAAAAAAAGGAGAGCTATATTTCTGTCAAACATGTAGCAGAGTAATTATGACCTTTGGCAAAATTTTCCCTACATGGCATGGATGGGAAAAGCTTATGAAGCTTAGACTAATTTCCTTTACAAACACGGATTTTCTAACAAAAAAACAAAAACGTGAGTTCTGGTCATATCAATTTTTGCAGGCTGTACATCAAAATTGAGCGCTGCAGCTTATAAAAGATTTCTATCAGACACATCAACATGTCATACTCTAGCCCACGTGATCAACATTCATTTTCTTCATGTTTTTCTTCACATGCTGTTGTTAATGCTTGATCACTAATCAGCGACACACTTTGACATTTTGGTGTGAAGGTACAAAAATAGCCCCAGGTACAAATTATTTTAAAAATGCCTCTTAAATGCAAGCAAGCTCAAACTGCCTTAGGCCTGCTTTCAACGGAGATTGGTAAACATGAAAAGAAATGATCGATGCTGAAATAAAAAAAGCAGATTTTGCATTTTTCAGGTTAGCTCATGCATGCCGCGCACTTTCCGACAGAATAGATACAAATAAGTTTCACCCAGATTGGCGACACGATCAGCCTAGAGTTATGTTTGCATTAGGGAAAAACAAACGGAGGAGAAAACCTTTGATTTGCAATGCCCCATCTGTCTACTTGACAACCAGAGTAATACTCCCTGTTAAGTCTGCTGAAATTCATTGTATAACTCTACAAAAACTGTATAACTGTACGATAGCTTATCAAATTTTTATATTGTGAATGTTGTGTAATTAAATGTATAAAAAACATGTTTGAGATTTGTTTAATTTTTTTTAAAGAGAATAAGGGTCCTGTTCTTGTCTGAATGAGTGTCATATCATTGAAAAGTTGTATTACTGGGCAGAGCTTATCATGAGCGCATACTGGTGATTGGCCAGTTGTCATGTTTCTATTTTACTTTATACAATGTTTTAATCCAGTCTGTATGCCCCTTTTGCTATACAAAGGTTGTTTATACTTCATTTCTATGAACCAGTTTTGTATAATTTGTTGAAGTCTGAACAGGCCAGAAGAGCTAATATGCGGGATGTAAACACTGCAATATCCTAAACATTTCTAGTTTGCTTTCACTACCCTACATTCTAAAAATCTTTGGGTAAAACATTGCCCAACTTAAGGGTTATTATTTGCTAAAAAAGCTTTGGGCTAATTTTATATCCAACTTAGTTGGGTTTGCTCTCAAAATTTGTAGTTAAATGTGATCGAAATTGGGCCTGATGCATGAATGCTCTCATGTGGGTAACTTTTTAACAAATATTTTTCAAAGTGTTTGAAAATACTCTCAAAAAGAAAACTTGGATTAAATATGACTAAAGTATTGATTTTTTCATCCTGAATTTTTTTTCATATTTCATTGCTCAAGACCAAAATAAAACACGGGTATGTGTCACTAATTGCACCTTATGTGAGATTCATTTTCAGATGGTCTGGATCCTCTCAGCTGCTGGATTAAGTGAAAATGAGTCTACATCTACTCTAGATCTATAACTAAGAAAATCGTTTACAATGCACATTATGCACTGCATGTTGCTAATATTTGCTAGAGGCTTAGGCCGAGGTTGTCCTCGATTGCTTTTCTGGAATAGGGGCGGGCGGGCAGATTTTTTTTTTTTTTAACTTCATTTTTTGTGTGTCTTTTTTTTTATTTTCCCCCATTTTTTTTTTTTTAATAACTTTTTTTCCATAAAAAAAAACAAATGATTTATTTTTTTTGGCCTTAGAGTTGTCTTCATGAAAGCTACATGGTAAAAGTTCCAGTTGGGGTTTGGTCTTAAGCTAGGCTTCAGGTTTTGGGTGAGGTAAGGTGTTGGGTCCAGAGATGAAGATAGGAACCCAAATAGTGTTACAAATTGACAAGAGAGCAATAAATTGCCGCTGGACCAAATGTTTTACAATCCATTATACATATCAATAACATGCCATGCAGTTATAGGCTATATTTCTCAATCTTAGTAAAAAAATCTTGTACTTACAACCCTCAATCTTTGTTCAATGCTAACAACTTGAAAACATGCAAAGGGTTAAAATTTATATCTAACTTAGATACCCTCCAAAGAATAAACATCGGTGAAACACGCCCCAAGCTGTTTACACAGAAAGCCATCAAAATAAAAGGAAAATGAAATACCCCATTTCCTAAAGGAATTAGAGCTCCACAATATTTTAGAAGTATGAGTTTCTTCTAAAAGCTTCTGAAAAACAAAGTACCCACACGGCGAGCCCAGAGGGAATATGTAACCTTCTCCGCCCACTCAAGAACTCAGATAATGGGGGCTTCTGGGTGCACTGGTAAACATAAAATACCTGAAGATAGTTGTTTTCACCCAGTTTGAAACTAGTAGAATGTTTTTCATACCAAAAGGTAGGTTCACAGGTAAGAAGATGAATTTACTTGCTACATTGGAATAGAATCTTTTGATGCAACAACTGGTATCAATTTGCCATGTTTTAATAAAAACTGATGGATCTGTGATAAATTTTCATCGCATGCACCTCAACATCAGAAGACAAAAATGCAGGAGAGTCCTCAAATCCGCAATGATTTTCAGAGCAATAAATATAAGCCCCATTCTTCTCTTGATGATGTAGTAATATTTTTATAAATTTTCTTACAAAATAATATTAAGGGAAAAATCAAAATACAGCATTGGCATACACAACAGTGTATTCAATGGATGACATGTAGCCATTTATTCAATAAATCTGTCAAATGAAGATTTACTGATATATGAGATTCCTTTAAATAAGAGTTTCCTTTAAATAAGCATCTCTGCAAAAAAAAAAACTGATTATTGAAAGAGAAATGAATGATACAGCTATCTGAATAATTAATGCATGGCTGAGGCTTTACATGAACAAGGTTGCATGGAGATGAGAATAATAATAGAGCCACTTTGCTTCCATAGCAACCATCGTTTCACATCTACTATAAAGGAATTTAGATTGTTATCTTTTCAGAGAAAGGGAGAGATCTCCTTGAGAAGTGCCAGCCAATTGATTTTAGAGTGACTAATAAAACCATCTATATTGAATGTAACAACAGAATGGAGGTATGTGTTTGTTAGGGTGTTGGAGTTTTATTTAAAACAGAATCTGGAATTGAGAAAACGAGAGAGAGAGAGACAGAGACAGAGAGAGAGACAGAGACAGAGAGACAGACATACAGACAGATATAAACATAGGAGTGGTGGAGGAGGTAAGAGAGACAGACAGAGAAATAGACGGATGGGAGTATAGATAGGTAGGAAGAGAGAGGGAGACACAGAGAGAGAGAGAGAGAGAGAGAGAGAGAATTTAATGATTAAAATGTTTGGCAAATTCATAGACATCAAATCATTATCCATACAGATAGTGAGATGGACACAACCATACATATCTGTGTTGGCAATTACTAAATTTCTCTTACTTACAAAAATTACAACATAATTATAGACATGCACCTATGAATCGTGGTCAGTACTGAAGATGACTTTAACATTTAATGTTAATCTTTGTCTTTCTTTCCAAGCTCATTCATGAATGCATACAATTCTTACTGGTACTTCATAACAAATTCTAAATTTAGAGTATAAAGGATGGCTGTAAATTGGCAACACTTCATGGACATCACTCAGACAGTTAGTCATCTTGTTTGGAGAGTTGGAGAGAAGAAGTCAAGATTTGTTTCTTCTAATTTCTTTCTGTCACATTCAACCAACATTACAAGGCGCCGTAGCTCAATTGATAGAGCAGTGGTCTCGTAATCCGGGGACCCGGGTTCGAAACCAAGGCGATGCGCTAGTGCCCTTTGGTAAGGTATTAATCCTCATTACAAGGGCTCTCGGAGAGGACCTTAAGCCGTCGGTCCTCTGGTTGCTAATACTAACAAGCATTAATGCTTTCTTAGCAGTCAGGTAAAATAACCACCACTATAGTGCAATGCTTTGTGAAATCTTATACTTATTTGAGAAAGGGGTTGTACAGCATTTATTACCTCAACAGTGGGAACAAGCCAAGTGCCTCTAGCATATTAGGGAGAAGGTAATGAATGGCTTTAATTTGCTCAATCAGTCGTGGACAGAAGCATCTAGAGTTGAGAGATGAAAATTATATTTCAAGAGTCACGATGGAGCGCAAGATGTGACTAAATTAGACATTGTTGTATTGCAATCAACACATCAGCAGGAACATATGGTTTCAATATATATTGCAGTCTGATTTTTCTGTATTCTAGTTGATAAAGTCGTTCATATAATCTTCTAGTCATGATTGGAAACTTGGTGATATAACAGGCAAGCTGTGTCAAAATGTATGATGTATCTGGGTGATATACATGTATATGTAGGGCCTATATGATAATACTGGTAGATAAGATATGACATAATTATTGATGTTCCAGCAACAATATGGAAACACAAATGCTTTTCTTCCTCCCTTTCTGTCTCCTCCTCATTCTCTCATTCTTCCCCCTCCCCTTTCTCTCTCTTTCTCTCTCTTTCTCTCTCTCTCTCTCTCTCTCTCTCTCTCTCTCTCTCTCTCTCTCTCTCTCTCTCTCTATCTCTCTGGCTCCTTCTCTTTCTCTCTCAATCTTTCACACCTTTTCTGTCTCCCTCTGTCTCTTTCATACCCATTGTCTCTCTCTCATTGACTATTCTCTCTTCCATTCTCTTTGCCTCTGGCTGATTTGAAAGAGGAGTGATGAGAGCCTTCCATCTCTCTTCATCCCTTTACTTGAGTGCAGTGTAAGCAGCATTTTTACCCAATATGATAATTGTGTTTTCTCTACCACATAAACATATACTCGACATATACCACATCCAATTCCAGTAAGATGTGCTAAACATAATACATGCACTAATAATAATAATAATAAAAACGGTGCTTATAAAGCGCTTACCACCAAAGTCTCTAAGCGCTATGTTTCTGATTATGATTGGTGAACAAATTTTTTCAATAAAAACTAGAATAATCAAGAAACTCTATTTAAAAGCTTCTCTGCTTCTTGGAAATGGAATTTTAATCCATGAAATATGTAGCTCGAGATGACTTATGCTAGAAAATGAGTTTTAAACAAAAATCAAATTGAACCTGATCCTCTCTCTCCCTCTCTCACTCTTTCTCTTTCTCTATCATTGTTTTTAACTATTTTTTCTCCTGTTACTCTGTCTCACTTCCATGACTCTACTAACCTTACACAATTCAAATATTTTTTTTAATCTGATACAGTATCTGGCAATGGGCCCATCTAAATTCTGAGTAAAATCCACCATAACATTGTTATGGTGGAATTACTCAGAATTTGTCATGATTTTTGGACCATAGTGTAATTAGACATTGCATGTGCCTATTCATTTCATGCTGCCTTTTTTCTATATTTATCTCTTTCCTCTTCAGGTATTAATATACCGCATTCTTTAAAATTATTCCGCTTTAATTTCGACCCATCTCTGTTACAACATATACTATGCAATCGGTATGCTAAGCATGAACCTGTCTCGTCAATATCACATTCCTTTAAGAGCCCCCACCTTGTTCCTTTCTCTATCCCTCTGATCAATAAATGCACCCAAGGGACACTCAGCATGGCATATATTAAAGAGGCATTCAACTGAGCTTCCCTGAGGGGGGAAATGATATCATATGGGGCATCGTTTCAAAAAACTATCATAAGTACAACTGTGAACTTGAATTTGAATTAGCATGTGTTTTGATGAGATGTTGATGAACTTGTACTTTAATTTGATGATTTGGTGAAACAATGTCCAAGTTTCATTGAAGCTTTGTTTACTTGCACATATTTTGGTCTGCATACTAATAAAATTCAGTTACCATCCACGGTTAAAAATCACTTTTAACAAAAAGAAAACAATTTGGACTTCATATAAACTTCCCATGTTCAACCTGATATTGAACCAAAGCCTAACCCAGCATAGGATTAACTTTCAGTAGGATACGGGCCTGTATAGGCCTGTCCAGGCCTGTATGTGCATCAAATGAGATTGGCCTTAATTAATCGGACAGCATGCATGACACGGGTAAGCGACACAGGCTCCAGCGAAAAATGCTTCACAGTCGATTATCAACACTAACCAAATTCATAACTTCAACCCAGGACCACATACTATATATATATAACCCCAACACTTAACCTAACTTACATGTAAAAACTCAAAGGCAACCCTACCCTTAAACACTAACACACCTTACCCTAACACAACACCCATTTTAAAAACCATGGCACCTAACCCTTATCCTAACACTATTAAAACCCAACTTAAAACCCAATTGCAATCTAACCCTAACCCTAACACTAAACCCAAATTAAAACCCATTGGCAACCTAACCTTAACCCTTTATTTTTGATAAAATAAAACCCAGAGCAGTTTACACCATATAGCAAAGGTTGAATCAATCACAGAGTGGAATTAATCCAGGACAAGGTTGTTCTGTTTTCAAGAGCCTCTTTCATATTCATAGCTCTTAAACCGGCCTCCTTGTGTAATGTGAACTCATATAAACATCTAGAGTATGCAATAATTTTTAAGTGAAAGAATCACGGCTGGTATACAGGTACTACTGTTTGGTCTGGAGGGTAATTGTTCTTTTATTGCCCTCATTTTAACATGATTACAAGTGCATGATTACGTAACTTCCTGCAGACTTCCCTTTAAAATTACCCTGCTTCACCCGGTGTTAGCAAGCTGTAGCCCTGACAGAGGAGTTCCACAAAATTGATTTATTAAAATTACTCCTCCCTTTAGACAACTAAAATAATACAAATAAATAAAATACATCTATAATTGTGTAAAGAAGAAAAATAGCATTGAAGTAATTTCCTTTGATTCCAAGAACTAGAAATTTCCTAGAATTATAAAAATCATATATATAAGACATGTAAATAGAATATGACTTTAAAAAGAATATGATTTCAAAAGGAATTTTAGGTGGGTCACCAAATATCACTTGGCTATGAGGAAACAAATGTAATGCTTAATTTGTAATGTATGCTACATAGGCCTAAACTTAACTTTGATCTTATTAGGTGAAAATCAAATAAATAAGATATATATTCCCAGTACCAAGTGAATAGAATACATGTATGAGGACTTCCAAATGCAATATTGTTTTCCATGTTTGGGGAAAAAGGAGTACAGGGGCTCAAATCTTATTTCCAGAATCTGAAATGTTCCGTGTTTAATATACCGTAAGAGTGACAAATCAAGCCTGCAAATTTAAACCAATGTAACATCCAATAATTACATTTACAACAATTACAGCGCTCTGCAAGTTGGATAACTCATGCATCAAAGAATTACACACTTGAATGCATATTTTCGCATATCTGTATGTGTTATATTGATCGGTAAATACATAATGTATTTTGTATTGAATGAGTCAAGCCCCTTCTGCATGGAAAAACAATCAAATAACTACTTGACTTGGGTGTGGATAAGAGTTTAAAGCCAATAACGTTGAAAGATAAACATAGAAATGCAAACTAAAATCTCAGTTATGAGAATTTAAATGTAACTTGTCAATTTTCAGAGTGTCTTATTATTATATTTGTCTTGATTAAACTTCAATAGCACAGAACATTAATTCCATTTATTCTGGAAAATGCAAATAATCATTTATGTGAAATAGATTCTTTGTTTTGAATTACTACTGAAAAAATATTGAATTAACCAAAACATTTGTGAAAATGGACATCAGGAACTATTTTACTCATACTTCTATATCTATTTTTGGTAGCCCAAAGTTTGTTCCCCCCCCCCCCCAAGTCAAGTTCAAATTCTTCATCAGATCCAAGTAATGTATCTAAAACAGCAACAAATAATTGAAATATAATTACCATAGTATCTTATCTAGGATTGAAAAGATTAAAATTGTAAAATACTAATAATAATTACTATTTTTCTTGGACTAAACTAATAGATATTTATTCTGGACATGCTCGTAATACCATGATATATATTTATTCTGGACTTGCTTGTTATGGTTGTTCTAAACCATGATATATGATATTTATTCTGGACTTGCTTGTAATGGTCACTCTAACCACGATATATGATATTAATTCTGGACTTGCTTGAAATTGTCACTCTAACCACGATATATGATATTTATTCTGGACTTGCTTGTAATGGTCACTCTAACCACAATATATGATATTTATTCTGGACTTGCTTGTAATGGTCACTCTAACCACGATATATGATATTCATTTTGGACTTGCTTGTAATGGTCACTCTAAACCATGATATATATTCATTTTGGACTAGCTTGTAATGGTCACTATAAACCACAGTATATGATATCCATTTTTGACTTGCTTGTAATGGTCACTCTAAACCACGGTATGTGATATTCATTCTGGACTTGGTTGTAATGGTCACTCTAAACCATGATATATGATATTCATTTTGGACTTGCTTGTAATGGTTACTCTATACCACGATATATGATATTCATTTTGGACTAGCTTGTAATGGTCACTATAAACCACAGTATATGATATCCATTTTTGACTTGCTTGTAATGGTCACTCTAAACCAGGATATATGATATTTATTCTTGACTTGCTCGTAATGGTCACTCTAAACCATGATATATGATATTCATTTTGGACTTGCTCGTAATGGTCACTCTAAACCATGATATATGATATTCATTTCGGACTTGCTCGTAATGGTCACTCTAAACCACAATAATTTCAAACAAAAACTGACCATATCACCCGCTGAGAGCTAGAAGGGTGTTAATCCTATGTAGAAGTAAAATGAGTTAATGCCCTTCTGGCTCTCGACAGAGTATATATAGCCTTTGGCCATACACTGAAGTAAGGAATTAAAATGCATAGATTTATTCATAGCTGACCTAAACTTGTACTGTGGCCAATTTACACGTACCGAGCGACACGATTCTGTAGCGATTACACAGCCAGCCAGATGTTGATTCTATTATCAGCTGCATATCATTTACGAAAGCTGATACTTTCGACCAAGGATGGGAACTGACTACTTCAGGAGAAAAATGCAAAAAAATATATTCTAGAGGGAATTTACATGTGTATTCTCAGAAGTTCATAAAATTGAAAACTAAATATGCCATTTTGCATTATGTTAATTTTTAAAATGAAAAAGTTTCAGTTGCTTTTTGGGATCTAAAAAAAATGAAATTTATTAATTTGTAAATGTATTAAAGGCAGAATAATGGTAGCTGTTTTCAATATGCTCAACTACTTAGATAATTATTATCTTGAAATATTAATCCTTGCAAAAGCTTCATGTATATTTTCAAAAATACTCTAGCATTTCTTATTCAAATAGAGCAACTGCACAGCCACATTTCCAAATAACTTTCAGCTTATATTCAACCAATATATCCTAATTCCTGTTCCTTTATGCTTTCACCCCCCCCCCCCTCCCCCCCCCCCCCCCCTCTCTCTCTCTCTCTCTCTCTCTCTCTCTATCTTGCTCTCTGTCTCTATCTCCTATTTCCTTCCCTCCCATCTATGTAACTATGTTTATCTCAACTCTTCTCCCTTCTCTCTCTCTCTCTCTCTTTCTCTCTATTCCTATCTCTGTCCCTGTCGGTATGTCTCTCTCTCTCTCTCTCTCTCCCCCCCACAAGCCGTACTTCAGAGTAAGTTTTGCATGGTTACTTCTGTTTCCTATGATTAGTAGTACAAGGGCACTTAATAATCAAATATTGAGCAGACAAATGTACTTTCAAGTTATTAGGGAAATTGCATCAATTTTACATCACAAAGGTCAAATACAATTGAACTAGATCCACCAAAAAGAAGTCTATAAGCCAACATCTGATTTATCTCTAAAAAGCTAAAGACAAAAATTGTATGACTGACTCACTGACTGACTGAAAATAAGGATGAGTGATATATGCACTGAAAAGGCGATTTCCTGATTAATGATTGAGAAATTACATAAAAATATACAAAATATGAAGAAAGGACAATTAATAGGAACAAATCTAAACAGAGAATAAATACAAGATTAATTTCAGCTCTCAAAAATTGTAAAAAATCCATGGAGTGACTTAGATATACTGTATGTACAGAAATTATAGTGAATCATAATCACCAATGTACAGTTAACAAATCTAGATTATTCATACCCTTACCAAGCTTTGTAATTCTTTAAGTATGTGTAAAAATTGATTTGTCCCGATTAATGCTTCTTGAGAATGTGACACATCAAAACACACATTTAAAAGCATTCAACAAAGGCCCTATTTCAACCAGTCCACCTTTCATTCTTGAGTTACCAAAAATCCCCCCCCCCCAAAAAAAAAAAACAAACAAACACACACAACAACAACAAATTTTTAAGGAGTATGAATAATTTAGTTGTTTAACTTATCTATTGAGATCAGATTTATCATGAGAGCAATATTTAGTTGTTGAATAAAGAACCAAAAAAGCAGACAAAAAGAGTTATAATGGATCCAAATATTAAAAGACAAAGCACTTATCAATATCACTTATCACAAATGAATTAACTATCGGATGTCAAAGTGTATGACGTCAGTTAACCTATTGATTTCTTCCATTCGCATAGGCTTAATACAGGAATCGCCTTGTACTCTTAGTCAATGGGTTAAAGAATTACTAGGTAAACATCTCACCACAGCGACTGTTCCTGGAGTTTTTATATGCGTTCCGGAATGCATTCTGGGTAGAACGATGCAATCCCTCAGAAATCCAAATAGAATCCTCATACAAAATTCACAGGTGTTGACAGTTATATCGCATGTAATAGATCCGCTAGCATTTCATACCCCTTTCTCCGTCTGTTTACCCTTGCAAACGTACAGGGTAGCGAGAGCCTGTAGATGGCCAGTGTGTTTAGGGGATGTTTGTTTTAAGAAGCGATTATGACAAATCCAGTCTGACAATGTCTCAGGGTCGTGTTTAGGATGGTGTCACGCACTTGCAGGCTAATGTAGCCGGTTGACAGTCGCTGATGTTCAAGTTCCGAAGTCTGAAGTTACGTCAAATTGATATCAGAGAGTTGTTATTGTGAATTATAGCCATCAGAGGCCCTGATCGAAAGCCAAGCCCAAGAGTCATGCAGAGTTAGAAATGTTATGGGCGGCACTTTCCACAGTAGGTGAATGATGGAATGTATCACAAGCAAGAAATGTCTGAAAATAAGCAGTGCTTTTCAAAATGAATTCAATATAAACCCAGTCCTTTGCTTTGTTTAAGCCATATGAAAGTAGCACAAGTCCACAGAGTTCACACAGATATAAATTATGAAGAAACCAATGAATTCACACCAATATTTAAGAAAACTTGTATCACAATCATTGTTAAAGGGTGTAAAGAATGAGAAAATCACTTAAAGGTATAATTCACTCCATCCCGAGTAGGATCACATTGGAGAGGCCCGAGCGAAGATGACTACAGCGCCTCCCTTTTATTTACAAACTGGTGATTTCCCCCTCCTTCAAAAGGTGGTATAAACAAATGTGATGAGGTCTGAACTCAGACATTAATCCATCCTCCAAACATCCAACAATGATGGGAGAGCAAAACAAACTGACAGGAATTTACATGAGACTTGATTTCCCTTTCACTTTAAGCAAAGAAGGGATGGAGACCGAGATGAAAAATACACCCACTTTCAGCTGCTGTGACAATCCAAAATTGATTCCACAAACGTTGCCAATCATCGATCGACTGAAACTCCACAAGTTAGGTAAATCACGACTCAATAAGCCACCGACACACGGGGAAGGGTGATTTCTGGCGTAAAATTGGATTGGCAAATAGATGCAGTTTTCATCCGGCCGGCAGGGGGGAGGGAGGATGTACGCAGTTACGATCATAAACACCTCTTGCCGAGACGAGACAACGCGCACGCATTCCCAAAGGGCAGGGCATGTCAGAGTCATGCAGCGATCTTCATCAGTGGCGTCTAATGCATGAGAAGGACGTGTACGTTCGAAGGGAGAGGGAGAAAGAGACGCACCAGGGACGAGGAGAGAGAGAGTCGCTAGCAGACGACTTGAGCCGGCTACGAATGCAACTGGTCGGTGGTTGATAGAAGCATGGGCAAAACAAGCCTCTCTCAAGTGCCTCGATCCTTTCCACCAGTCGACCACTCGGTGTGTCAAGAGATTTTGATTAGCTTCAATTCCTTGTGCATACACGCACACATGCACATGTTAACAGCCCCAATCACAGGAATCAAGTGATCAAGCGTATATATATGCCGTTATCTAGGTTAAGGCCTTTGATAGTCATTTTTTGTCCCAATGCATATAAATGTACCTGCAAATATTTACAAATGTATCAACTATCCTTTTACCGACATAGTTCTATGCTTGGTATGTTTAATTCTGATGAATTCATACATCATGTACATTAATAAAATATCAATGCATGCCAGGTACCTGTAAAATGTACAATTACAAATGTTTAGCTATCCTTTTTTCTAATAGACATGTATCTCTGTGTTTTATGAATTAACTCTTTATTATCACTATTCAAATCAATACATTCAGATATGACTATGCCTATAATTTCTGCTAATCAGTGAAATTGAGAAATCATTTTTATATTACCAAAATTGATATTTGATCATTCTGTTTGCAATACCCTCTCATATTGATGTTAACAATAATACTTTAAAACAAAATGATATACCACTTATTGTATGCTCTACATCTCCAAGTGCTTTGCAAATAAGTTTCACAGCAGCCATCTGATCAAGACTTGCCTACACACAATGTGTGCACATTCTCCACTCCCTAGGGATTGGACTGGATTGGATTGGATAATATTAATTTATTTTATGATCAATTTTCTTCTCAGCCAAGTCCAAAGAGAAAGAACGTATTTTGTAATGACTTCTCACCTTGGTTGTATAGCAGAGACCCTGGATCTGCCAGCAGGTCCTGTACCAGGCCTTGGTCCTATCCATCAAATCTTTCTCCTCCTCCTCAAAAATCATCATTTATCACACGTATGTGCAAACAAAGGTAGAAATGGGCTCCTTACCAGGCTAAATTATTTTTAGATTTTAGCCCACTTGGATCTGACTGACATTCTGACAAGTGACAACACACATTAACTTGACTTGCAAAGTGGATTTCTAAGGTAGAGAATCGAGGTCCATGTATACACATACATGTACATGTATGCTTGTTTGAATCTGGTATGCAGGAATTTGAGTTATGCAAAGTTGAATAGTCAATATCTTGTACTTCTACATAAATTTACATAAACATATATAAACATTAAATAAACACCTGCACCAGACAATGCATTGTTATGTTATTTACTTTCAAAGAATTTCTGTCTTTAGTTGTCTTGCTGCTTTATTTTGCCTATTATTTCAATTGTTCAATTTCTCTACTGTTGCATATAATAGCTGGCTTTTGAGTTAATTAATGCCATTTTTGGCTTGCAGGGAACACCGCTCTCATAAGTTTAATCTTTGTTATGTTAAGGCTTGATTATAACCTCAACTTAATTTTATCATCCATTTTCACTTCTCTTTGTCTCTATATTTGCTTTTTATCTAAACAAACAAAATAATATTTGTAAAGCTTTTCTTTGTTACCTCAAACAAAGCCAAACATAACAACTACAACATATAAATGCAATAAGATGAATATTATATAAAGAGCATTAGAAAAAGAAAAAGAAAACACTTAAAAGTGTTTTTCATTTGAAACTAACAAACTGCAAATAATGAACTACTCTAATTGTAAGTTCTTTGGTCTCTGAGTAAACTATATAAATTTCCTGAAAGGGACGTACATCATATATTCTGCAAACTGCATTATAGCCTTTTTATAGGTGTCAATAACTTGTTAAATTGCACCATTAGCTCCTTTGATGACATTAATTTATTTGTTTAGTTCAATTTTGCTTTGATACTTGTGGGTGATGCCTCGAGCAAAGTCCATGTACTCGTAATTGAAATTCAAATCAAATCCTGATGGGGTCTTCAATTAGCATTTAGAGGATAAAATAAGCACTTCAGGAAGCGCAAATTCATCATTATCACATCTTTATCCCTTGTGTTTCTTTGTCGGGGGATAACCCCTTACCTGTCCCCTTACGATAGATGGAATTGTCATGGTAACTCATGCAGTTACCATGGCGATGAGAACGCAATCAGACTAAAAGCCAGGCAGGTGAATGCAAAAATGCGGACTGAATTGCCGGTGGGAGAAATAAAGCATGTGAGTGGATGCCCCCCTCTCTCTCTTCTACATACATACACACACGCACACACACGCACACACAAAAACACAATCTACCTCTCTCTCTCTCTCTCTCTCTCTCTCTCTCTCCCTCTCTCTTTCTCTCCCTCTCCCATCCCTCTTGCTCTTGACCCACGTATTAGAAGTAAAACGACTGAATGATCATTTCTTATTTCTCTGGCATATGTGTTCAAAGTTCTAAAGCAAAAGTACAAAATTAATAGACAATATGTCTATCAAAATAGACTCTCTGATATAATAGTAGGGATGTTAGACTAAAAATTGAAGTCCATTAAATCATGAAAATTTTGCACTGTATTTGGAGAACACAATTTATCATTCAATATGGAAAAAAAATGGAGTCAAAATATAAATCGATTCTCGAGATATTAATTTTTTAATGTTTTTATTTAGGGGTATTTCCTGAAGTGTTTGCATAGGAAATTACAATGTAAGCATGGCACCGAGTGTAATTTAAGTACATAGTAAAGAGTACATACCTCAACATTGCAAGCATTGTTTGATGTGCCATATCTCAAAAAATATATCTTGTTTCTCATTGAAATTTCAACAGAACTTTTCTTCATTATATTCTTTTTATCAACATTTTTAAGAGAAACCTTGAAATTAAATATATTGTTGCCATGGAAACAAAACAAAGAAAATACGAAAATATTAATATACCGGTATTTACTTTCCAGATCAAATTGCTACTCAAAACATTTTGCATTCCAAGATAATGGCAGGGACATCTTTCCACAACATTTTTAAAATTAAAATATAAGGTTGCCATGGCAACAAACAAAGAAAAACAAAGAAAAACAAAGAAAAACGAAGATTTAAAATTAAAAAAAATTTCACAGGAAAAATGTTTCCTGATAAAATTTGAGGATCGATTTGAGGATCTGGAGGATCGCTGATTTTCAAGTAAAGATTTTCAAATAATCAGCGATACAAATATAAGATGATATTTCAATGTAAACTTGGATTAAAATTCTGGCAGTCATGGTGGAAAAATATATCAATTCCAAGTTCATGTAAAATTGCTTTTTGATAAAGGAAAACAAATATGGTAAATGTCCAGAAAACCTCTTGTAATGTTACAAATGTATCAGGAGAATAACACCTGTATATTTACAATTACAGCTGAGTCACTAGAATTGCTCATTTCTACGTAATTTCCCTCGAAACAGTGTTTAGTTTCCCTTGAAACATTGTTTTAATAATTTCTTGCATTTTATCTTGTTTAAAGAGGGAGTTTGTGCACTTAGAAGAAGAGCCACATGCCGGCGCTTACAATGGAAATTTCCACGTGCGCGCACGTGGCCATTGCGGCTTGATGATAACATCACGCTTTTCTTTCATTTATACTTCCTCCCGGCATTTCACTCGTACACACATTCAACATTTCAACTTCTTTTCTATAATAAATACTCTGAGTTATTGCTTTAATAATGGAGTCTTTAATTATGAAAAACTTATATTCAACGTTTGTAGTCGATCAAAATTCTCAATTTATCCATGGAAAGTAGTTTCTAGCTGCAAATATTTCGTTCGGTCCGTACGTGTTCAGCACAGAATCACCAGGGGTTGAGGGCGAGTGTCAAGACTTACGGTTGTTCAGTCTTGGGTAGTATACATCGGAAGTTTGTGATTATCTGTAGATGATCCTGAATGAATTTCCCTTAGATTTTTGGCTCAAAGATAGCTTGAATATCACTTATAAATATACTAACATTGACTTTTGCAAAAAGTTCATTTTTATAAGAAAAAGATCGCTATAAATTGGAACTTTTTTTTACTGCTCAAATATATTAAAAGTATGGGGTAGGCAAAAAAGTCAATGCGCATGGATTATTTTCTTAAGTTTCATGAATGGCATGTCCAAATTTGGGCATTGTGTGACCCCAGGATCACCTCCAGATTTTGATGTAAACATGCGCAGTTTTTCAGAGAGTCACAGAAAAGCAGTGCCATAGGTGCCACAATGCCTTTCAAACGCTTGCAAAGGGCCAATGGGCGAATTAGAGCTCATCTTTACTGCCATATTTTGATTGATTCTATGATTCTACTTGTGAAGAAAATGCTTCCAATATTGGAATACAACTTTAATCTACGGTAATTCTTAATCAATTAGTTCTTTCCTGCTAATTTTGATTTTTAATGAATTTTTAAAGATTGCATGTTTTTATTTCGACTACAATCACCGTTGGCTCGTACGCACATTGATGGCTCGATTTCAGGATTGCAGCGCGAGCGTCTGACATCCCTAATAATAGGTGAAAAATACAGGTAATTATTGATTCCACTCCCACCTCTCTCTCTCTCTCTCTGAAACTCTCTCTCTAAAACTCTGCATAAAGTAAAATCAAAAAACTTTTTTTTAAAATCAATCTCAATTCAATTTCCGCTTATATACTCATGAACACATATATTACATGTATCTTATCAAGTATACAAAGCAAATAGGAAATCTCACAAAGTTTTTTTCACCTCTACCTGAACTCAACCTCAAGATGAATACAACTAAACAATAAAAGTTAGAATAGATAAAATAAACATCATGTGATTGATAGTAGTATTATTAAAAGTTCCCTTGCTTGATGATGGGAGTAAATTGCAGATGACTCATTTAGCCTGCAGATGACTCATTTACCCTGCAGTTCACATGGATGAGTGCAATGTTTCTCAGCTTCCAGCAGTTCCCGTTAATCATTCATGGTCAGAGCGTATCCAAGCATGAACTCCTACCCCTTGCAAAGAAAATGCTTTGTATCCATAGAAACCAGGAAAAGGACCTGCTTCTTTTTTGCAGCAATGCCATTAGTTTGAAGTGCACCCGTAAGGCAAATACGCACCTGGGAAATGGATGGGAGAGATAGTGATGCATGCATGTGCTCTTTACATCTGGTAGAAATGCTCCCCAGGGGAGTGGAGATGGTGCACATAGTGCATGCAGGTTTGAAATCAATGTATAATTAAAGCCCCTCTGCACTAATTTGGCCAGGAGGGATTAGACCTCCCTGCATGGTCACTGACAGGTGGTTATCTAATCAAATCAGCTCTCAATTAACGTAAGAAAAAAAGGATCATGGGGGTCCAACGGTCCACTATTAGGCATTGTTTGCTATATAGAGGGCGCTAGTTTCTATAAGTAGTGCAGTGGGGCTTTAAGGCATGCATGGGACTTGAAGGCTTATACATTATAGAAAAGTTTCCAAATAGTGGTGATGGTGCACATAGTGTGTGTGCATGTTAAACCAAGTGTAATGCATGCATACATGTGAAGAGAGTTGAGATGATGCACACAATGTGTACATGTTCTAAATCCATTGTGATGCATGCATGTGAGAGTAGATTTATGAAATTCATAAATGCTCCCCAAGGAATGGAGAGGGTGCACACAGTGTTTGCAGGTTTTAAATGTTTAGAAGCACAAGTTATATTGTGACAATATAACTTGTTAAAACTCAAATTTGACAGCTGAATTGTTCTTTATCACATCCACTTTTGCACACAAGGGGCATAATAATTTTTTAAGTAGGACCGTTTTTATTCATACACCATGGTTGTTTATCCTTATCAACACAATGATGAAATAAAGCTTGATCTAATTACCTGCATGGTAGATTATTGTCAAATAAATAAAATAAAAAAGGGGAGTACTTTCAGGGTTTACCACAATCTATGAAGTCAAATGAAATAATACACATTTTAAATTAACTCTATTATTTCACATTACATTGTACAATGTCTCTATTATTATATTCAAATATTAACGAGACCATAACAGACCTCATTATCTAATGCCGTCATTAACCATGATTGTGTCTCCTCCCGTTATCACTTTTGGCACTATTGATCCAATCAATCACATATCAAACTCCTTGCTCTCTCAATAATTAGCCCTCTTTTTTTTAATCTCGGCAACTATATCTGTCTGGCTGGCTCAATGTATCTCCGTCTCTCTCTATTATCTCGTTGCCATTTTCTTTGCCTCTCTCAGCCTCTCTCAGCCTCTCTCAGCCTCTCTCAGCCCTCTCTCAGCCTTCTCTCATCTTGCGGTATCTCTGATATTTCATCTCTCTGTTTGTCTCCATCTATCCCTGTCTCCTATGATTACTATTTTCTTTATGGTTCCCGTTTCCGGTCCTCTTCCGATCCTCTTGTTTCCAACACTCTGAACCCACTAGCAAGACAACCAAGAAGACAAACAGACTTTTGAGAGCCAGAAGGGCATTAACTGCATACACATTGTATATGTTAAAATCCTTCTGACTCTCAAAAGAAGACATGATAAGTTACAAACTGAAACCAAATAGTGAGATATCTTTTCACAAGAGACAACTGTACAGAGCCAGAAGGGCAGTAACTGAATGTAAACAAGTTTAACTGCATGTAAACAAGTTTAACTGCATGTAAACAAGTTTAACTGCATGTAAACAAGTTTAACTGCATGTAAACAAGTTTAACTGCATGTAAACAAGTTTAACTGCATGTAAACAAGTTTAACTGCATGTAAACAAGTTTAACTGCATGTAAACAAGTTTAACTGCATGTAAACAAGTTTAACTGCATGTAAACAAGTTTAACTGCATGTAAACAAGTTTAACTGCATGTAAACAAGTTTAACTGCATGTAAACAAGTTTAACTGCATGTAAACAAGTTTTATGGTATGTGTAACATCCTTGTGGCTCTCATAAGAAGACATGATAAGTTACAAACTGAAACCCAATAGTCAGATACATTTTACAAGAGACATCTGTTGATAGCAGTAACTGCATACACATGCATACACATGCATTGTATGGTAATTGTTAACAGCATTCTGACTCCAAGAAGACGCCATGATAAGTGACTTATATAAACTCACCAGTCACAAACCTTACAAATCAATACAAGAAACATTATAAGGGATTAGAGCCACAAGGGCATTAACTACTGTACATACATGTCTGTGCTGAATTACAGGAGTAAATGCCCTACTGGCTCTCAAGTATGGACTTGTGGACAATATTTAAATTTTAATTCCAAAATTGTTTTTGTTTGTAAGCAATATTTTGTTTAATGTTTTCATTATACATGTATAATTCCTTTCATTTGCATTTATATTTATTTTTAGAATATTGTGTATGATTCTTTCTAATTTGTATGATGTTTGCAATGTTTTGAATTTGGTAAATTCATTTGTTATTTAGCCTTTGGCTACAATGAGTGAATAAAATACCTTGAATTGAATTGAATTGAATATAAAAAAAAAACATAATAATCTACTACCTAATTGATATAGTTACAAATGATACTGGTCTACCAGGAAACTGACTCATGCTATTGTCGTTGTAGTACCCGACCCGACTCGTCTAATTAATTAGAAAGTGTGAGGGTAAGGTGAAAAGAATAGGATCTGCTCTTTCAGTACTGTAGTCTGATTAAAGTTTGATGTATCAAGGCTGATTCACTAGGAGATTCATTGGGTGTAGAGTCTGAACTTGATATTAAAGGTTCTGATGATCTATTATTAAAAAGTAGATCTTTATGTCAAGGAAGAATAGCCTGAAACATATCTTGGCATATTAATGCTCATCTACAATTCACAAGCATAGACTTGTGAAATTATCAACATGGTATATTTCATTGCATATTCTCAGTTCTTAGAACTATCAAGTGCAAAAAAAAAAGGAACATTTTTTTTACTAAAAACGCAGATACCTGGATGATGGGAGCAAATAAATATAATGTGTAATATCAAGGTAGCTTTCACAAAATGAAAGAAAGAAATCATTATTCCAAAAAAAAAGAAAGCTTTTACAAAATTATAGCTCTGAGACTAGGAAATACCCTGTTTTACAAACAAAAAAATACAACAAAACAAATTATTATGAAAGCATTGATGCCTGGATAAAAGACCCTAGAAAAACAAAGTCATCCGTATTCTCAGAAGAGCTTTCACAAAATGTCAGGTCTGAGAACTACATGTATCATGTATTAAACTACAAACAAAAAACACGATTTCTTACTAGAACACTGATGCCTGGATAAGGCACAAAACAGTAATCTTTACTCTCAAGAGAGAGATTTCATACAATATTTATTAGTGAGAAATATCATGTTTTACATTATAACAAATAAGGTCTATTACGAAAACACTGATACCTGAAAAGGAAAATTTTGTAAAGAAGAAAAGTTGAAGAAGAAAAAGTTAAAAGAAGTAGTCACTAATACCAATATTCAGGCTTTCACATTAATACAACTCTGAGACCAAGAAATACCCTGTCTCATTACTAATTAAAATATTTAATAGAACACAGATGCCTGGATGAAAACTTGAGTAAAGAAAGTCATCGTTTTTACCAAGAAGGCTCCCACACTGAACCTGGCACTGAACATGGATCAACGGGGAGTCAATGATCTCTCCTGAATATCGAGGCCATCATATTGATGATTGATTCCGAGTCTCTCCCGCCCACCGTCGCCCCTCCATCTTCATCAGTTGTTCTCTTAAAACATTAATGAGTCGGGAAAAGCAAAGACCTCATAGTTGTCACCTCTCGTGCAATTCATCCATCCATCTCCTCCCAACATCCAATGTTTTACTTGGAGGAGGGATCGGATGAGAGGCAGATGATGAGAGATGAGATGATGAGAACAAAGATGGATCGATAATGGGAAGATTTTCATTATCAAGGAAACAGTTTCCCGAAATGCTTAGAATTATTAAAATCTCTCAACACTGATACTGCTAACAGTCAAATATTAAGATACAAAATCACCTACAACTACTTCTTTTCAGTTTTTCTCAATTTTATTGCAATACTATATGAATAAAGTTCTATAATACTTGGCTAGCATTCAATATTTTGTTGTATCCATTAAACTATTTCAGTACAATCTCTCTTCTTTTCTCCTTATTTCTCCCTTTCTTTCTCCTCTTTTCTACATCAACATATAAGGTTTCAATGTAGTTTATGTCAGACATAGTCCCCCCAAAAGTATGTATGATGAATGTTGACATCCAGTAATTTCAGAATAGTTAACATTTCCTCTGCCTAATATCAAGCGAAATATCAACCCCCCCCCCCCGCCCCCCCCCCCCCCTCCCCCCAGTTTTCCCCCAACAAAATATTTTGACAACTAGACCACAAGACCACGAGACAGCTAGATCTATGTTGATGTGTTATTCTGTGTATTGCTGTCACATTACATACGCAATTCTAAAAATAAAGCACAGGTGCTTTTCCTCTGTATTAATCTTACATTATGCACACTTCCAATTGCAGAACCACTTGCTCAGGTATCTTATGTCGCCCAAGCAAGCACGACTCGACTTCACCAATCCCCTTCTTTATGATCTGCAGCTGATTCAAGTAACCCTGAGGCATGATAACAATAATCCGCAGACGTTATGAAAGTCAACGACATCAGCTGTCCTCTCGATGGCCACAAGAGGCAGACCTGCCAACCTCTGTAGTTCAAAAACTGTATTCTTTAGTGTCAAAAGTTATATTTTACTGACAAAAGTTGTATTCTTGAAAATAAACACGGATTGTTACGCGGATCAATGCCTCTTACAGTTTCTACCTACAGGAAGAATTTTTTTTATTGATCATTGGTTGAATATGCATTATTTTGTCACGACTGGTGTGTTCGATGAACCAATAAACATTCCCAAATTGCCGATGTGAGATGCTTGTAGGATACTTTACAGGACAGAATGGACATTTTGCCATTGAAAATGGCGGACGCACACACAGAATATTAATACAAAAAAATATTTAAAAAAATTATTATTACAAAAAAAAAAATTATTAAAAAAAAAATATATATAAAAAAAAAAAAAAAAAAAATCATAATTTTTTCGTTTTTTGTTGTTGAAAATCGTATTCTATTAAGGAAAATCGTACTATCGTATTTGCTTCTAAAAATCGTACTAAATATGACTAAATCGTACAGGTTGGCAGGTCTGAAGAGGGCAGTAAAACAAGTCAACCCTGGATGCCACATTAGGTAAGTCAATGCACTCAGCATCATGAACAGCTGGGACCCGTTTCACAAAGCCTTTTTTCAATGACAAATGACAAGAATCAGTGACAAATCTGCTGACAACCAATCAGAAGCAAGGATTTCACTAGCTTATAACAAAAACTGTCATTTGTCACTGATGACAAGTTTTGTGAAATGGGGCCCAGGTCTTTTACATGGACGTTGGTATTCAGTGTTGGTCTTAAGGTCTTGTGGGAAATGAGATCTGATGGAATTTCCAGGGCAACAGATGGCAGCAAACAACTTCAAATCAATCAACACATTGAAGGAGTGAGAGCTTACACAATATCACAGAATTAAAGAGTACTTTTTGTTATATCTACATGCTTCAACAAGGAAGTCTTTGTTTATTTTGACATAATAAATATTAATATAAAGAATAGGTACATATGCAAACCGATACTTACAAGCAGCATCTAGGTACATATGTATTATTAACAAAAGTCAAAATACAAATATATATATAATCATACCATAATATAGATCAATTAAACAATTACATCATTTAAAGAATATAACATACTTGATAAAACGTTTCAAAATTAAAAAAACTCAGGGGATCTCCATCTTTAACTAGAGCTTTAACATGATAGCAGCCTCATGTTGCTACTTATTTAAGGGCAACAATTATGATTATTCTCACTTAAAATCATTTTCAGAATACATTAGTTCTAAATTATCCAACATGCTTGGTTGAGTAACAAGATGACTAGCTACAGAGACATTAAACTTTATACAACGCCTACTAAGATTCTTGCAACCTCATTGGTCAATTCTTGATCACATGACATGCGCTAAAAGTACCATTGAACAGCATCATTCTCCAGCCGTGCAATTCAGTTTGATCCTTTTGCACCATTGCACTCTGACGTCACTAATGATGTACAAAGTATATTGTGAGCTGAGTGACGTCAGAGTGCAATGGTGCGAAAGGATCAAACGAAATTGCACTCCGCGTCACATTAAACATAAAGGTTGGTACGCGCGGCCCATGATACGTACATGGTTTGCTGCCTGCTTAATAGTGCGCGCTCACTATCGGCAATCTCATCAATGGAAAACAAACAAAAAATCACTGAGATTTAGGCCTAGGAAAACTGTTTTAAGCCCGTTAACGTCCGAGGTGTTGTATAAAACAAATAGTGAATGGTCTTTATTCGTGCAATGGAACAATATTTTGCATTCGGTGAAAGATGAGAAGCTCCATTCAACTCGGCTGCGCCTCATTGAATATAGCGTCTCTTATCTTTCACCTCGTGCAAAATCATGTACCATTGCACGAATAAAGACCATTCACTATTTGTTTACTGGGTGATGAAGGACTATGAGTAGTTTCATATCTACTCTAGCTTGGTAAACATGATTGTGGAATACTGCCCTCTGTGATGCATATGAGTACAGTTCATGTATGAACAAGAATACACATGTGTGGAAGCTATGAGAAGCTATGAAATGCAATCTGCAATATGAACCCCTTTGACTGCTGGATGTTATTATCCTAGGCTTAATCCATTGGCTAGGGTTCACGTAGCCAATGGTTTAAAGTAGTTATTCACTGATTTCTTTCATGTAATAAAAGTTGCTTTTACTGGCTAGACTTTGCAAGCAGTAATGTTAACATTTTGTTTACGTACAAGTATCAATATTTTATCAATTGATCCATGGTAACAAAATATTCTCATCACTTTATTCATGGAAAAAGACAACATTGATCTCTATAACTTTAAAAACTAAAAACATGTTATACAGTCCTTTCTCTGTGTACAAAAGTTAAATTGCTTTGAACTCCTCAACTGACTGAATGAAAGAATAAAAATGAACCATAAAATCAGTTTATGATGTTTCATCAGTAACTACATTTACTAAAATTAATCTTCCTTTTTAATATATATAGATTTTTTAAAATTTCTAAACCAGGTAGCTTAGATATACTGAGCTAATCGATAAGAATTACACTATAGAATGCAGAAGAAAAAAACTCTTTAAAATGCAATCATCGATAATGGAGCTGCAGAAAGCAGGCAATCGATCCACTCCAATAAATCTAATGGGCATAGGTTTGAATTATTTAGTGTAAATGTCTACCACCATCAGAGGAATTTCTCAGAAAAGGTCTTATGAATTTTTGATGAATTGAGAGACAAGATGAAAGGGAATCATATTAAGTGAAACACAATCTCACTTACTACAAATTGTCACCAGTGATCCTGGTTTTTCAACGAATAGAGAGACAGTCTTGTGACTTCATTAACATAATGAATTTATCTCCAATTGGTTTTTAATACTTAATACTTAACAGTGAATATCTACTTTTCTTAATAGTGTTTATCTAATATATTGCCATTGTATAAATATTGTGCAATTCAGCCTCCAGGTTTGCAATGAAATAATTTCTGACCATTATAGCTATTTAGATGTGATGTGAATAAATGATAATTCTACATTGGAAAACGTTGGAGATCATGCCAATTTATCCATCTATTAAAGCATTACAAGATTTCCACATTAAGAATACTTAAACACTTTTTATAAATGTAATGTATTATTATTATTATTATTTTTATATCATTTTGCATCCATTGTTATATATGTAAATGCAATAATGTGCAACTACAAGTAGGTGTGAAAATGAATGTTAGGAAATCAATATTGTAGTTATCAGCAATTCCGTTCAGTCCTGAGCTCTCATTTCTTATTAAATGGCTCAATTCTTTTCAACTTGACTGATGTCACATTCCAACTATAAAGTCCAAATAAATATCTTGAGTTGAATCTAAAAAAATTATGATGCAATATCTTTCATCAGGTTTTCAATAGGGCACATTCAGCTTGAAACACTGATGCCTTTAAGCCCATGAAACAACGCATGACTGTACAAAGCCTATATCACAATGCTTGATCAAAACCCAAATCGACAGTCAGAAAGTGCAAACAATGCCGATCTCTCCATGTAAACTACATATTTACTCTATCAATAAAGCGGCCACTAGAACAGATGGGCAGAGAAATAGGGACGGACTTCATCGTCATGGAAACAAAAACTCAAACACCGGGATGTAAACAGGGTATTGTATTGACTCAAATTTCCCCGCGAGAGCTGGAAAGGGTAAACATTGGGTCGGCCTGGAAAATGAAGAAATCTGACAGTTAATTTCTCACTCCAGTGGCCAGAACTTCCTGAGAATCTACACGATGCCCGCATTATTGAAATAATTGAGAACTGCTTAGCCCACGGCCGAGTCTTCCGTCATCCGTCGCCTCATTTTTTCCTCCTTCTATCGTTCCCCAGCCCCGTTCACATACGGTGCCATAAACCAACTCAAGAAAATGAAGAGGCAATGTGCTCCATTTTATCCCTACTTGTTAGGTGTTTTTGTTACCTGACTGCTTTGATAGCATGTGCATGCTTGTACGTAAGCACCTAGGGGACTGACAGCTTTAAGTCCTCTCCTAGGGACTTGGTAAAGAGGATCAATGCCTTACCAAAGGGCACTAGGGCATCATCTTGGTGTCAAACACAGGACCTCTCAGTTACTAGACCACTGCTTTATCACTGAGCTATCACGCTTCTCACGTGAAGCGCGCCTAACCTTTCTTTATCTTACAATTCTAAACCAACTTACTACACCATAGGGACCCATGTTGCACAGAGATAATTTTCTCATCAGGACTTGTCGCTCATTTACAGATAAAATGGTGTTTATTTTGCTGTCTATGGCAGATTTTTGAAGTGGTAAATCATGCCATGTGTAAACAGGACTTGAGTCATAATATTTATCTTCTCCATGGAGCAAACACATTCATATTGTATGTGTTTTCAAGACCGTGAATGTATAGGATTGGAAAGGAGTCTCAATCCAATTAATGTAGATAATGAAATTCATAGCTCAAAAGAATCAAGCGTGAGTCAGTAAGCCTCATACCCAAACTGAAAAGAGCCATTTTACAAATACAACAGATAATTACATACATACATACATACTGACATTTCTATAGTGCCTTTACATAAACATGCTCAAAGCACTTTACATTAGTAAATAAAAAACAGAATAATTGATATTTAGATTTAAAAGTCTTGGCTAAATTCAGTGGAATAGCAAAGGGGAGAGGAGCATGTGCACCACATTAATTTGTACTGTCCCTCTTGCACCCTCACCAAAAAAAGGAAAAATTGAAAAACATATATATGATAATAATATGAGTTAAATTACATGACCTCTATAAAATCTTCTTTAAAATCTCATGCTTCAAAATTTTAATATGCTTTTTTTTTCTTCACTCAGATCAAAATGTTCCCTTACAAAATGAAATATACCCATGAAATTTAACATGCTTCATTAAACAAAATCCTTGGTAATAAACAAAATTTGATCACATTAATGAATCTTCAAGTATAATATCCTTGAAAGAAAAACATCATAATTAATCGTGTAATTCCTTTTCATGGCAACAAAATTGATCAATGACATCATACAAAAATCCCTAAGGATCCATACAGACGCATGCATATCAATTTCTCCAATGTCTGATATCGAAATCTACTTTTTATGTTAAAATCTTTACCTAGAAAAAAAAAATTGTTGGCAGCCCTTTGGGGATGATTTAAAGTAATAGCATGCAATCAAATAAGACAGAGCCCGCAGTAATATCTCTTCACGGTCAGTGCTATCGGCTCAATTTCCCTTGAGAGATTTTTGGAAACTATTAGGGTTACAATCAATTCATCTGATTTCGTACAGAAATGGCCCAGCTAGAATAACACAGGACTAGAGATGGATTATTATTTGGGCAAGCATGAATTAGGTCAGTGGCTTTCTCGCTCTACATCAATTTTCTCAAAAGGGAATTAATTTGGATCCATTTTATTATCTCCTCTCCGGCGGAGGTGTCATGGTATAGCAACTCTATTCTAGACTCTTGTTTCAAGGGTTGAGGGTTCAAATTCTAGCCCAGCACTAATCTTCTTCTTATGGTAAGATGTTAACCCACATTTACCACTCTCCAACTGGATGTAAATGGGTATTTAGCAATTGCTGGGATAAGAATTACTGGGCCCTCACAAAGAACAGCATTGATGCTGCTTTTATTAGCAAAGCACTTGTTTTAGTAAATGATATTTTCCAAATGGCCAACTTTTTTATCAGTTACCAAACAATGAGTTCATATCTTAGTTAGATTAAATGTGAATCTTTGACGACCATAGATTACTGCATAATGTATCTCTCTGTGTGTTCCCCCTCCCTTCTATCTCTCTCTCTCTCTCTTCCTCTTTCTCTCTCTTTTTCTCTCTTTATGTCTCTCTTATCTCTTTCTCTCTCTCTTTTGCCTCTATTTCGCTCTTTCTTTCTCTCTCTCTCTCTCTCTCTTTCTCCTTTTTTTTTCTCTCTCCCTCTCTCTCTCTTTCTCTCTTTCTCTCTCTCTCCCTCTTTCTCTCTCTCTCCCTCCTTCATTTTCTCTCCTTCACATCATCACATCGATATCTTTCTCACTCCTTCAATCTCCATTACCCATATGTGCAAACATGAATGCATGCTGCTCAAATAATACGTGAGTCAAAGTAGGTCATGTCGTAATCAAACAGTGGACAGCTTTCTCAACACTCACAAATTCATATGCAAATACTAGAAGCAGGATATAATTACTGAAGAAAATAATGACCAAGATATATCTACAGCTGCCACATTAAACAATAGAAACATGCATACTTCACAAACAGTGTACCTTCACTTTGTAGAGAAGGGTGCATTCCATCAGCTAACTGAAGAAAAGGACACTTATGCCATGTACTTTTAACGTCTGTAATGTCCTTTTAGCAGTGAGGTGACGATTTTGTCATGTCTTTAAAATTAGAGTGGTAAATGTAACTGCAAAGATAGTGTGAGGAACATTTTTAAAGGCCATTAAACTCATCAAAACCTCTTTAATAAGCTAAAAACAATAATTTGCTGTGAAGTTGCAAAGATGGATGGTGGTACTTTTTTTTTTGGGGGGGGGGGGTCCAAACTGGAAAGGAATGAGTCAAGGAAGGGATGAATCAGAACCCTAAGCAACCACTAAGCTTTTGTGATCCAATTGTTTATGTCCTGGAGAGGGAGTTGCTGATTAAAGCTGAAATTGAGTTGGGGTGGATTTCTGATGGAAGTACTAGCTAGCTCAGAGAGAGGGAGAGAGAGAGAGGGGGCAATGTGCCTCTGATTTGCCTTGTCTCAACATTACAAGTGATTTCATTTTGGAAAGAACTGTAACTCAATTTCAAAAATAGTACAGCTTGTTTTGGGTACTATAAACCAATTTTGTATGCTTTCTTTGAATATTGTTAAGCAAGAAAACTTAAATCGAATTTGCCATGATATTGAGGCATAGCATTTCAAAATTTACCTTTTCTTTCTTTCTTTCTCGCTCTCTTTTATAAATTACATTCTATTTCAAGGATTACGTGGATTCTACAAACCCATTTGTTGGCTTGATAGGAATGGAGAACATGTGGAGTCAGGAAAGAAAGCATTGTTACGTTCACTATAGTGGAGGAACATTTCAAAGTTAAATTTTCCTTCTATTTTTTAAATGAAAAATTGCATTAGTGCCTGCTCAGTATTGATCCCAAAGTATGATCTAGGATTCTAGGTTCAAAATTAAGCTAAATTATTTATTTATAAAAAAAGAGAAGACACAAACAATTTTTTAAAGGGTCTCACATTTTGTAAGTGCCTTTAAAGTCAAAGCTTAAAAAGAGGGGGAGGGGAGGGGGGGGGGGCAATTTGGATCATATTTGTGTGTACTAAATGTATATGTATACCAATTGCCAACATGAAAACAACACAAGTGCTATTAGACTCCCCCATTTTGTGTGAGTACTCAAAGTATGCCCCATATACCCCCTCCCCCCATCCACCAATGGTAACACTTTTTCAATTACAAGTCCATGTGCAATATTTCAATTGCATAATAGATTGGTAGTGGCAGCTTGTCCTATCCCATATTGACTCGATATCTCGATAAGGTGATGAAGTTGACAGGATAACAATTGCTAAGCATCCTTTGATGAAATCATTGATGGCATCGCAATGAACTTTGCTCCATTGCGGTTTTCCATCCGCGAGAAATCAAGGGGTTAGTGACACAGACGTAACTCCATTTGAGCCATTTTGAGGAAAAGTGGTTTATGTGTCACTGAGCACTTGGGCCTTAAGGAGTTAAGTCAATGTTTCACTAGCCATTGACTTCAATGTGGTGTTGGGTGGAGTTAAGTCTTTGTGTTTCCTGGAAAGCCCACATTTTTCTGAACATTTTGATATCAAATACTCATTTTGGCAAAATACAGAGTTACGTCTTTGTGTCGCTGAACCCTCAAAATGTTGTGTTGTGAATGTGGATATATGAAACACATTTCTAGATGATCTCGTGTTCAGCTACACTTTTCAAAATGATTCAGACCCTATCATGTATTTCTCCCTTTTATCAATTATATTTCCAGGTTGTGTCATCGATTTGAAAGATATTACAATCAGATTGAGACAAAGCACGTCTCAGTACATCAAAAATGTTATCAATCGTCTGGCATATACTGTCTAGTTTTGACTGTATGGCTTATCATTTGCTTGTAGCATTTGACAACTTTCTTCAGTGCAATAGCCGAGAGAGATTATAAAATACAGGTCTCAGTGCATCAACCTTTTTTATCAAACGTCTGGTATACATTATCAATTCATGACTGTATGGCTTATCATTTGCTTGTAGCATTTGACAACTTGTCAGAGCAATAGCCAAGAGATATTAGAAATACAGGTCTCGGTGCATCAGCTTTTTTTATCAAACGTCTGGTATACATTATCAATTCATGAATGTATGGCTTATCACATGCTTGTAACATTTGACAACTTTCTTCAGTGCAATAGCCGAGAGAGATTAGAAATACAGGTCTCAGTGCATCAACCTTTTTTATCAAACGTCTGGTATACATTATCAATTCATGACTGTATGACTTATCACATGCTTGTAACATTTGACAACTTCCTTCAGTGCAATAGCCGAGAGAGATTAGAAATACAGGTCTCAGTGCATCAACCTTTTTTATCAAACGTCTGGTATACATTATCAATTCATGACTGTATGACTTATCACATGGTTATAACATTTGACAAATT
Source organism: Strongylocentrotus droebachiensis (assembly GCA_035222895.1). NCBI lineage: Eukaryota > Metazoa > Echinodermata > Echinoidea > Camarodonta > Strongylocentrotidae > Strongylocentrotus > Strongylocentrotus droebachiensis. The sequence continues at coordinate 431,006 of JAVYIG010000087.1, forward strand.
CCATTAGTGCAATAGCTGAGAAATTAGAAAGAACTTCCTCCAGAACCATAGCCGCATGCTCTGTCAAGCATATCCAAATCTAAGTTATTGGGCTTTGCCTTTTTGATGACTTTAATCAGTGTGATTATAAGAGGGCTTCTACCCAACCACAGAGGTCAGCAGTGCTAGTTGTTAGACATGCTCCAGAGACAATTGCTCAGAAGTCAATATGCTATGCTCACCAAGTTCTAAACTGCAACCCTGGATCAAATGCTACCCCTATTATACCATTTCCTCAATCCTAAACCTAAAACCAAAGTGAAACCCTAACCATAACCCAATACCTCTAATGAAATAAAGCCCACAGCCATTGTAGCCAGAGGATTAGGCCTAAAAAAAAAAAAGTTGTATATTGCCCTTTAGGTGGTAAATCATGGGTTGGTCAGTCAGAAATCTTTTTTTTTAACTTTTTTTTTCTTTCTCTCTCTTTGGGCTGATATTTTTCGGTTTTGAATGCTTTAATACATATTTTTGTATTCATTAAACATTTTTTTCTCTAAAAGACGGTTAAAAAAATTAATAATTAAAAGCCGACCATAGATTTCTGGGTCGGTCGCAAAGGGCAATTCAACATCTTATTTTAAAACGCATTATGTCAGAGCACTGTGATGCAATGAAATGCAATTCAAAGCTGACCGATGAAGTCACTTTTAAAGATGCAAGCTCAGAGACCGTAAACTTCAATCAATTCTATTATCACTCCGTCATCTGACATGTCATGAGCTTCTATGGACCCAATATCTCAACGTGATTTCCCTCTGGTCGTTGGTGCTTCAATGCTTTAGAACAGCCCAACCCTTCACAGGGATTTAAATGAGAAATTCTCTGATGATTTTTAAGTGAGATGATTTCTGAATTAGATGAGAGCTAAAATTGAACTCCCAACTCATTCCTTCCCACTCTATTTACCTCCTCCCTCACTGCTCATTAATTATGTAATGAGCTACCTTTTCAAGGTTCAAGGTCTTTATTTCATTCTCTCTCAATCTATCTAATCCACTATTAAAGATAAACTTGAGTTCTGGTAAAAACAGAAAATGAATTCTCACAGAATCTAACGAAACTTACACTGAATGTTCAAGATTACAAATAAATGTCATGTGCCAAACAATTTTGGAAGAAAATGTATACTGGCTGAGTAATGAGCATAGAAAGATAAGGAAATCAGGGTAGTACTAGCCCGACACCATGTGTGTTGTCCCATATACATCTTTCTGTGTAAGTGATTGTAACTTTACCAAGACTCTGCCAAATTTATGATGATTTTGATGACTCCAGAACCTTGCATTACACACCATTACTTACATGCTATGATCAACTTTTCTGATCCATTCCACACCTTTTCTTTCACAATGCAATCGCATTACCAGAACTCAAGTTTATCTTTAATATCTTCATTGCTAAATGAGGGCTCATATATCATGATCACAGGCATCGGTGCACAATTGACTTTCACAAAACACATTTTTTTTCACATCTGACCTTCTTTTCTATATTTGCTCACTTTATTATTGAACTGTCACATTTTTTTTTCATCAAATTTAATACCACTCTCTCTAATCTACTATAAATATCTCCATTGCTAAATGAGAGCTCATATCAGGCATCGGTGCATAATTGTCTTTCATTAAAACTTGACACACATTTCTCTGCATCTGACCTTCTTTTCTATATTCGCTCCCTGTATTATTGTACCGTCACGCTTTGTGCTAAATTCAATATCATGGTGAAATATTTGTAACTAATACTAGGCTTGAGTCGGTACGGTCGATCACACCGGGACCCGACCGTTGCCGTCGGGTCCCGGTTTCGTTTTTTGAGAACCGACGCTCCGAAAAAAATAATGAAATATGTAAGAAATTGCAGTTTTGCACACCACTAAAATCATTCCACCTTGAAACTTAAGTATTTAATTGTTACCAATCATATTCTAGCTCATCCTGAATCAATCCGAACTGCTGATATAAATATGGGTTGCAAATTAAAGCAGTTCGCCCCATGGGGTTGTTGTTGCCAGCTGCTAGCTAGCTACTGTACTGGCCGGGTCTCTCGGCAGGATTAATAAATCAGGTTGAAAGAAACATTAATGTTTGAATAATAAAACGGCTTTCTAAAAAGTACTTCTTTACAACATACCGATCGAATAATTTTTAAAAGACAAAATGGATATTATTTCTTTGATTTTGAACACCGCCTGCTTCTTTTAAAAGCTGAAAATTACTTGGTAATCACAAGAAGTTTCGATACAGATAGCTGTTGCAAGGCAAGTTCAGACTAGTCTCGGAAAAATGTGCAGTGCTCCTCGTAGTTAGCTGTAATCCGTGCCAGAACGAACCCAAACAAAGACGTGATCGTAACGAGAAAAAATCATTAAAAACTACGAGAGCACAATTGGAAAGACAACTACTCAAAATTATCGCAAGCAGATACATAACTTGGAGGAATAATACAATAGTTGTCCAAGAAAAGCCACAGAAATAGTGATATTTAAGGAGTTACTATAGGTACAATCATTATCGGAATGGGCCTGCTGATATGTCCGAATTACACGTTATTTGGTTTCTAGCCTCGTGTTCTAACACGAGGCTAGAAACCAAATAACGCCCTCTACGGTAAAAAGCAGTATAACAAAGGATTCGAGTATTTGCAGCAAGCCCCTTGCGATAAAAATCGTCGCTGTTTTCACGAAGTGACGGTAGTGAAACAAAATTGCATTCACTTTGCGTGGCGATTTTCCTCACTACCGTCACTTCGTGAAAACAGGGACGAAATGTACCCAGTTACTCCTCGATTATCACAATTTCTTTGGCATTTCTTGGGCGATTATTGAATTCTTTGTCCAAGTTATTTATCTGATTATCGTAATTTTGAGCAGTAATTGTCTTTCCAATTGTGCTCTCGTAGTTTTTAATGATTTTTTTCTCGTTACGATCACGTCTTTGTTTGGGTTCGTTCTGGCACGCATTACAGCTAACAATTAGGAGCACTGCGCATTTTTCCGAGACTAGTCTGAACTTGCCTTGCAACAGCTATCCGTATCGAAACTTCTTGTGATTACCAAGTAATTTTCAGCTTTTAAAAGAAGCATGCGGTGTTCAAAATCAAAGAAAAAATATCTATTTTGTTTTTAAAAATTATTCGATCGGTATGTTGTAAAGGAGTACTTTTTAGAAAGCCGTTTTATTATTCAAACATAATGTTTTTTGACCCGATTTATTCAACCTGCATGAATCAAAATAGCGGCTCGATCGTTGTCTTTCTATTTTTGCTCCAGTTTTTTTACTTTTAGAGGCACGATAATGGCACTAAACATCGCCAATCATGGATAAAAAATAATGTCAAATGGAAGAATATACCGATCTGTGCCGAGGTATGCATGTGTTGATTTATTTGACTGATAAAAAAGGTCACTTTTAAGGGACATACTGATGATATGCGCTTTTTATAGAGGCAAGTGACAAATCCTGCGAGCTGATTTCGGGACACCGGGTCCAGATCGGTGCAAGGCCGTCGGGACCCGGTTTATGAAAATCCCGACATGACTCAGGCCTAACTAATACTAAATAGGCCTAACAGTGATCAGTTTCTTATCATTTTATTTCCCTAAAACTGTGCTCTTTCAATTTCCCTATCAAATGTGGTTATTCATCTCGTATTTTTACAGTGCACTAAATTCCTTTTTGTATACCTTTATACTCCTATTATGTCCTGCTTACTTCCATTTTCAATCCAAAATGCATCATTTCCTTCTTTTTACACCACCATTTCCCCCTGTACTTTCTAAACCATCCTCCGTTCTTTCTGATCAAACACAAAATGCCTATTAGTCAACTCAGTGATCTCATGCTCTCCCCCACTGTGCATAACTGTGCAATGTTTGCGAACCAACTCTCAAACACTGGCATGCTTCAGTCACTGGGTATTAAAAAGTACACACCTGAAAAATCACATCTCACCCCTCCTTTCGGACTACATAAACTATCATGGTATAGCTATATGAAAACCATACAGAAAACGATTACTTTCGTATAGTCTGAACGTTGAACATGTAACAAACATCATTCCATGAAAAGTTGTATATTAAAGGTTTAATGGATGTTTTAGGAACATTGTTTCAAATAAAAACTTGATGATGAAGAATCAGGTTCTACTTCTAATGTGAATGTTGTATCGTACAAAAAATGAAGTGGGTGGGGGTTATCATGAGTGTGCACTAGTGATTGGTCAGCTGTCATCTAAGCTTACACTAAACATCTATCAACTGATCTCTTTAAAACTAGTTCCTTTCTTCAATGTTCCTTAACACAATACTTTTTTTCATGTGTAAACACCGAACACTGTACAATGATTCTTTATACAACTTATCTTCAAGAGTTTCGTATAAGTTTCTTCTCGTCTGAACAGGGCTCTGGCTCTCCACACTGGCACGCTTGGAGCAGGGGGAATTGAAGAGTACATACCCGGACACTCAGATCTAATTCATACGATTCACTTGATTGGTACCATATAGGATTAGAATGTGTTTGGCTTCTGATGCGCTTGTCTGTTTGCAGTGTGGCTATAGTTAAAGGTACAATCAATCGTTTTCACTGATCATCATATTCTTGAACTTTCTGTAATATTATTCCTATCACTATTTGAAGAGAGAAGAAAATGAATGATAAAGTTTACCAAGGAAGAGAAGAAAGCACTTACACAACCACTTATTCTGTATGCTTTGTGCTTTTTGTATAATGCACTATGGATTTATGGTAATTTAAAGGTAGGCAATCTACCTTAATGCTATGCCATCCCACCACCACCCTTACCACAACCACCACCACCACAACAACCACCACCACCTCCACCACCACAACCACACTGAGACACAGTGGCATCACTACATATACACCACTTTCACCACCACCACCACCACCAACAACAATCAACGTACACCCCTTTGTAATAGTGAATATTTAATTCTACCTCACAAATGTAATACCTAACCCTACTGTGCCATCATCTTTATTTGAAGTGATATGATTTTACTGCTAAATTTCTTTCTTCCCAACTTTCATTGATAAAATTGGCATAGAATATCATGCATGAGAACAAACCCCAAAATGCACAACATTGATATTTCAAGTGGGATATGCATTAATGGCAATGAAAAAGTCACAAAGGCTACCAGCACCTTAACCCTCCCCCTCCCTATTATCCAACTACCACCATCAAAACCACATCTCTAATTCCACCCTCCCTCTCCCCACCAATGACCCTCTTTCCTATGCTATCACTCTCGAGATCACATCGACTCTGGCTTGGTATTATCTCGATGATAGATGTTCATGGGGGTGATGCAGCTGCTTGGTTTCAGAGCTAGCTACCAAGTAAGCGTGATTTTGCCCGGTAATACATGGAAAATCATTCCTCAGCTTCAATCACTCACTCTGTTTAGATAGTGGAATGCTATGCACTCTGCGGAATTAGGAGTGAGCCAGGTGTGTTCGCACGTGGTCATGTTTTGCCTTAGGGTTTGGTCTAAAATCCACAAAATAAGCTTTGTGTCTTTGACTTTACATATCCTTTCACTTAATTTCCACTGCTTAAGTTCACAAACAAAATATCATTATGATCTTTGGTAATATTATATTGAACACTATAAAATCTAGCAATATTCCTTATGTTTTTATTGAAAGCATTTAAATAATGATTGCCTTTAACTACTGCATATATACTGGTATACATTATTTCACAACCTTCCATACAAGTAAATGGCTTTTGCAATAATGCACAAGTATAACTGATGATGGGCATGTTCTCACTGAGGCAAAGATTCGCTCAATAAGTTCACAAACAAAATATCATTATGATCTTTGGTAATATTATATTGAACACTATAAAATCTAGCAATATTCCTTATGTTTTTATTGAAAGCATTTAAATAATGATTGCCTTTAACTACTGCATATATACTGGTATACATTATTTCACAACCTTCCATACAAGTAAATGGCTTTTGCAATAATGCACAAGTATAACTGATGATGGGCATGTTCTCACTGAGGCAAAGATTCGCTCAATAAGGCAAAGTTAGACAAATATGCTGGTAGTGGGAACATTTCCAGTGAGACATTTTTTTTAGAAGACATTAGTCATTCCTTGTGTTCAGACTGCACCAGTTCCAATCGCCCTAGAACATGGTTTATATTAAATTCATACATGTATAATGCAATTATCTGAAGCTTGAACCAATGAAACTACTGGACCAAAAGTAGGTCTAAGAGTGATAAATAATTTGTCTGCTAAGAGCCGAAAGGGCAATAGCTCATATGATTGAAGACAACGTTAAAGCCCTTCTGACTCTCAGCTGAAAAATGTTCAAGTGAGAAACATGGGAAAGGAGGGTAGATCAAAAATAAATCAACAATTAAACTCACGGTTGTCTCTTTGGGGGTTATCTTTCATTTCAATTTTGATTCATTACAATACGATTATGTTTCTGCAGCTTACAACTTGAACAATATTCACACAGGATACTTTTTAAGAAACTACATACTCCCACAGCTGCAGCTACTGACAAAAATTATATTTAAAAAGAAAAACAGCTTTTTGTTAAGATTCTTTAATCTCAGAGTGTAATTTGATGAGTTATTTGATGGGAAAATTAACTTTTTAATGAATTGTATATTAAAGGTTGTTTTTAATGTTTGTAATATCAGTTTATTTCAGCCTTATGGCTGCTATTTTTAATGTCTTTTTTATCAATGTCCCCAGAATACTTCAATTAATTGAATTCAGTTCAATATAAAAAAAACTGGAAATGAACAAATGTCCCCTTTTACACTATCAGTAGAAGTGGATAGTACGTTATCTGAATTTTGGGAAGTTCACACAGATGTGGTACATCTTTACTGATTGCAGTTCACACATGGGGCATATCTCAAGAAAGTGGCTGCTATTTGAATGTCTCTTTTTATCAATGCCCCTAGAATACTCCAATTAATTAAATTCAGTTCAATATCGAAAAACAGGAAATCAAACAAATGTTCTCTTCTGCACTATCAGCTGAAGTGGATAGCAGATTATCTGAATTCTGAGAAGCTAGCACAGATGGGTACACCTTTACTGATTGCAGTTCACACATGGGGCATATCTCAAGAAAATGGCTGCTACTTTTAATTTCTTTTTTTATCAATGACCTTAGAATACTTCAATTAATTAAATTCAGTTCAATATTTTAAAAAAGGAATTAAACAAATGTCCCTTTTCATACTATCAGCTGACGTGGATAGCACACTATCAAAATCCTGAGAAGCTAGCACAGATTTGGTACACCTTTACTGATTGCAGTTCACACATGGGGCATATCTCAAGAAGATGTAGACATCTTAAAGGCCCTCTTGCACTGTGGTATAGATGCATGTGAGGAGAAAGGAACTAGCTGAAGATGATTTCTGAATTGTTTATGATGCAGTTTAAAGTCGATTAATTTCATTACCAAAATGTAAACAAACATGGGAAAAATCTGCTAAAAAGCACATCTGCTGAAGAAAACCATCTTAAACCTGCACACATGGGACCGCATGATTTTCTTGTGTTTTAAAAAAAATTATGAATATTTGCTAATATTTGCTCTGTTAATCTATTATAGATTATCCATCCTATCTATTTGACAGATCTCATCATTCATTTTAAGTCTTCTGCATTTATTTCATTCATCAAAATCAAAATCAAAATCCAGGGCTAGACAAAACCAGGAATTTAGCACTGCCTTTAACAAAAATCAGAAATGTTCTTAAAAGATGAAAGGTGATGAAAGTTCTGATTGCAATAGAAATTCACTTCTCTTTATGACTATCACCGTGTAAACTGAATATTTCACACCTGTTGTCGATTATGCTAACACCATACAGGTTGGGAATGTATATAAGCATGCATGTTATGAAAGGAATGTGATTTGTACCCTGGTGTTTTCTCATAAACTTTAACATTGATTTGATGCCCCTATGACGCTGAACAGATGAAATACTGGTCCCCTTTTAAAGGAAACAGATATTCTCATTATAAGATCTGTGATTCATCGAAGCAATTTGTTTGTATAATATTATTTTATTTGCATGTTTACATACCTGTAATAAACGTTTTATCAAATTGAATTGAATTGAAATTTTTAAAATCATTCAACAGATTATTGATGATTTAAAATTCCTGGCGGTAAGTAATATCTCAGTTTAATACCATCTGTTTTCATTCCCATTTGCCTATATCACTATTATAATTCACATACATGCAACCCATGTAACTGAATCCACTGTAGATATGAATGCATCTCAATTCCGTAAGTACAGAAAATCATCTACAATACGATTAAAAGTGGTGTACCATATCCTGCAAAAATATAATATGTATTTGTCTTGATGTTAAATATACTGGTACTAACTATAAATATCATATGACAGGCATCATTTTATATTTCATAAACAATCTCTAAATTCTGCAATAAATGTTTGATTTGTTATCTAGGTTTTGATAGAGACATAACTGAATTCCTGTTAGAAAATACTGAAAAATAGCAAACTTTTCTATGAAAGTATTACTTATGGCAGTCTTAATTATGCAGTATCCTATACTTAGAGCTGGAATGGTGTTAACTCATATACTTTCATATACTTTAACATAGAGTTAACACCCTTCTGGCTCTCAACAGACAACAATTCAGATAAAAAAATGCCATGTAGTTCATACCTGATCATAATGAACTAAACTGCATATCACAAGCGTATCTTCTTCATGCGTACATTAAAGATAAACTTGAGATCTGGTAAAAAAAAAAATGAATTCTCACAAAATCAAAAGAAATTTACACACTGAATATTCAAGATTACAAATAAATGTCATTTGCCAAACAATTTTGGTAGAAAACGTATACTGACTGAGTAATGACAGAGAGAGATAATGAAATCAAGGTTGGTAGCCCTGACACCATTTGTGTAGTCCCATATACATCTTTCTGTGTACAGTTCTTGTTACTTTACCAAGACTGGGTCAAATTTATTATGATTTTGATGACTCCAGAACCTTGCAGTACACACCAATACTTACATGCTACATGATCAACTTTTTCTGATCCGTGCCACACCTTTTCTTTCACAATGCAATCTCATGACCAGAACTCAACTTTATCTTTAAATTTTGCCTTTTCTGGGTCACACAGACAGTGTCTTGCAACATTTCTCACCTGCGGTTATACCAGTTTCCCTGAAGAAAAGGGCGTGTTTCTTTTCACCCCTGTGTAAGCCCTCTGGGATGGACTTTAATCTATTTAATTGTGATACCACGAACTGTAGTGTGAAAAGAAAGCATGTGATCCTAATGCTTAGATATGTATATTGCAATCGCTGCTGGATGTACAATAAATCAATGCAATGTCAGATTCTGGATGACTGGGCTATCTGTTAAAGCCGTATTGAAAGATGATTACAAGTGATTGTTGAAATTCATGGTCGATTTAAGAGACCCAACACTGGGAAGTGACAACCATTACAAAAGATATGATCTAAAGGAACAAAAGAATAATCTACATGTACATGAATGATCCAAACAGGGAAGTATCAAGGAAATGAACGCAATATCATGCCCAAGTCAAATACAGAGGCTTGATTTAACATTAGCGTTCATTACATGTACATGTTCATCCCCAAAATTGATGTAGTCTTATTTATCAGTGCAGAAAGTCAGTTTGAACTTTTACTTATCACGTTAGACTGTATTGAATTTCAATAAGTTTTATGGTAACTTTGTTTTCTATTCATTTAGAAAATTAATATCGTGTCTGTTTGGAGCCAAAAGGGCATTAACTCGTACACTTTAACACAGATTTAACGCCCTTCCGGCTCTGCACAGCCATCCTATCCTAAACCAAATGTAGTGACTTCCTCCTGGGCGATTACCCAACCCAGACAAATTTCATGTATCCCTGCTCTTCTTGATCATTAGAACATATTGGCAGTGGTGGATGGATTATAAAATGGAAGTAACGCTCTAGGGGTTCTAGCTGGGGTGCTCAAACATATTTTGCTAGGGCTGCATTTTTTGCTTGGGCTAACAAACTCTGACTTTTTTCTCATGAAACATTGATGGGTCAAATACCTCAAGTTCAAGTTTGTTCAAGCTACTGGAAAAGAACTTAGGTTTGCTCCAACTACTTCACAATGATTGTGGTATACAGAACTGTGTATATATGTAGAGGTGTTGTGGTCTGGTGGATAAGTGTCCAGACTGTGAACCACAAGGTACAAGGTTCAAATCTCTGCCGCAGCACTAATATCCTTTGACAAGGCTTTAATCTACATTTGCCAGACTCGACTCAGGTGTAGTAGGTGGGTACCTGTTAAGAATATATTCCTTGAATGCACTGAACGCTGCCGTTGTCAAAGCTAAAGCCAGGGTACCATCTTAAAGGGATTGGGTAACTTTGTCTCAGATTCTTAAAAAAGAATCCTGGATTTAGCTCATGCTGCAATGATAATTTTAAACCTTTAGGTCAGTCAGGAACCCCATGACTTTTACAAGCCAATCGCCTGTCTGATTATCAAGATATTTATGATTGGAAATTGAATTCAAATTTTGCGTTTTACTAGCGATTTTCATAACACTACAGTCTATTGGGGAAAATGGGTATGGTAGAACTGGTCACTCAAAGATTTTTACTTTTTTTGAGGCACTTCATGATCATTTTGAAGCACAATTTGTTTAGGGCTTCAATATTACACCACATCACAGATACTGATAGCACGTAGGGCCGTGCATGTCAGATTTAACATTGTTAAACAATGCCTTTAAGTCCTTTATAAGTGCACATAGAGGTACTTATAACATAATGCGATGTGCACTACACAAGAATGAAAATATCATTATTATATGTTTAAGGGTATTTTTATCTCTCTTGCTCGATCTACCAGACATTCTTCACCACGATGGAGTCATTGCTCTACCTTGAACAATTTAGGCCTGTCTTCATCATCTCGAGATTGCCAAATAGCTTTCTGATTTGGGAAATAATCCCGAAGTAACAAATCGCGTCTTCACTATCTCGAGATTCGACCTCGTAACTTGAAACTCGACCTTGAGAAATTAGCTCGAGATATTTTGCTCAGCGTTACGCGTATTGCCAATCTTCGGTCTAGTGAAGACGCACGGGACAAATAGCTGGATATTTTGCCAAATAGTGGGATATTTCGCAAACTATATCCCAAGATATCTTGGGATGACAATCCTGACCAAATATCCTTCTAATTGCTACTTCGGTCTGATGAAGACGCAAATTAGCTGGATAGTTTGCGATCGGGATAGTTAAGACAGGCCTATATTTACTGACAAAAGTTTGTATCCGATGAGGCACGACGAGATGCACTAAATGACATTACAGGTGTCTTCCCCGTCACGCCACGCTTCAGCGAGCAAGAGAACCCACATGAAAGTTTTTCCACATTGAAAGCCACATGCAATAGGGATTCATGGACTGTCTATACAAGCTCAAGCATTCCAGAGAGGTGGGGTAGGTTATATGCTTTAGACTGAGGGAAGATATAGTGAAAGGGATTATAAATAACAAATTGTAATCTGCTTATTTCCTCATCTTTATCCGATGAAGATGAAGATGAGTTACCGGAACAATTATTCTTTAAAGAACCTTGGTATTGAGATGGCCAGTTAGCATCATGGTTAAGTGGTTCATTCACTTGACTCTTAAACTGAGTGTGGTGTTAAAGAGAAGGTTGAGTTCTGGGAAGAGGTGAAAAATAATTTGTGAGTGTTATCATTGTATTATGCAACTGTGGAAGAACATCAGATAAAATATCTTCCCTGAGAAGCATGGCTCTTCAAATGCCCTAATATTCTAAATATGGCATGTAACATCATAAAAATCGGGACAGATTTTTTCGCCACGTGTTCGTTTAGTCCCATGTACATCTTCCTGTGTACAGTGCTTGTAACTTTACAAAGACTGGGCCAAATTTCTTAGCATTTTGATGATTCAAGAACCTTGCAATACAAAATACGCTAGATGATCAATCTTTTCTGATCGATTCCACAACATTTCTTTCACAATACAATCGCTTGACCAGAACTCAACCTTCTCTTTAATGGCAACCTGGCATTTGCTGGGGTAATAATGATTGGAGGGAAGAGCAGTATTGATACTGATGTGGCTACCTAGAGTAAATAAGACCCAATTATTACGATAATTGTTATAGGCAATTTCAGTAGCTGTGTCCATCACAATTAGAAGTGTGCAAACATTATATTGACATATCACTCAACCTTAAGGCAACAGGGTATTGAAATTTCCTTTATGTTAATTTTTTTAAATCTTTGCAACTTTCTGAATTCCAGGATCGCTGAAACCAATAGAGTGGCATAGATGATAGGTAAGAGATGAAAGGGCACCATCAGTATAGGGGGAGGGGGCATCATTCATACTTGGTGGATGAAATGCATCTTAACAGGACCACTGATTAGGGGAGGGGTGTGGGAGGTGGTCAAAGCATTGTTTTCTTTCCAAATGAGTGGGGGGAGGGGGGGGGGGGGGGAGGTTGTGCATGTGCTCCAAGGCTGGATCAATTATGCATGTGTTGTTAATGAATGAGGAATTACATAGACTCAGATATGAATACTTACATGTATATGCTCAACATTGAGTCAAACATTATTGAGTTTAAAATCAAGAATAAGAAATAGAGTAATAATAATAATTTTGGTTACCCAATGATGCCTACAGCATCACTGCTGTTTTCCATGAGGGGTTTTATTATCCCATCTATTGCCAGTTACACATTTACACCTGGTTGGATAATGGCAAATTTGGATCAATGTCCTCCAAAACGAAGTTAGTGCCTGGCTGGGATTTGAACCTCAAATCCTTTGACTGAGAGCCAAGTGCATGAACCACTACACCATGACGTTGGCTGGCCAACTCAATATTGAGGTTATTTATGAGTAAGTGTAACTCAACTTCACTGAGTGAAGGCAAGGAAATAGACAGATATAAAAGGGCACCCAAATCTTAGCCCAAGAAATAAGTCACAGAACAAAAAATGTTAATTTCTCCTTCTATTACTTAACACAGTACAAATTTTACATGTCAACTGAAATTTAGCACCTGTTACTGCACAATAACTGATCCATGTAAAAAATAATTTTGTGAAAAAATAAGAGAATGGTTCATGACCTCGGTATATATAGGTGCCTTCTTGGTTGGGTGGATATGAGTAGCTGCGCAGCAAAAGAGGTATTATATGAGAGAGAAAATCCAGCTTTTGGTAACAATGGTATTCTCTAAATTCTGTGCATGATTTGGTTTTAGAAGCTAAAATGTAAATAAAAGATTTAAGCACAAAAACAAGTGTAAAACTCACCAAACTTAAAATGAGACTCTTTGGTGAGACAAATTTGTTTTTTAATGTATAAATTTCTTTTCACACAAACACATACCAGTAGCTCTTTCCAACCGCAAAGAAAAATAGAATCATGTGAGCTGTGCATGTTAAGTATATCTTTCTTCCATAAGATATTGCACTTTTGTATCCTTGAATAAATTCTTATCATCAGTGGTAAAAGCAATATTTGTAGTGCAGTAGAAGTCAAAGGATACAGACGGTGTCACATATGCTTCTTATGGAGGCAGTATTCAGTTTAGTAGCATGAACAGTTATTCATATCCATGTTCAGCATTAAGAACATTCCTAGAGTGACAGCAGGAAAGATATATCAGAAAATGTAAAAGCAACAGTGTTTCAGCCTATAGTACTAGAATGTGTATTACCATTTACAAATTCCCTATCATTTCAGAAACAGAAATACTGTCAGTTGAGAACCAGGAGGGTATAGAGTACCGAAGCTGTGACGTCATAAAAATCAATTTTCAGAATTTCTCAATTTTTTCTTCATATTCCGAAAGAACATCAAAAATAATGTCCAATTGTCGAAAACCAATTGCATATGTTAAGTATTGGCTGAGATATGAACATCTGAATAAATATACTCCCCATAGGAACTCAGTGTTATATGCTCTGGCTCCTAATGGTTAGGAGCCAGAGCATACACTGAGTTCCCATAGGACATATATTCATTCAGATAGTCATATCTCAGCCAATACTTAACATATTCAACTGGTTTTCGACATTTGGACATTATTTTTTATGTTCTTTCGGAATATGAAGAAAAAATTGAGAAATTCTAAAAATAGATTTTTGATGACGTCACACTTCACCACTCTATTGAGTCTATGGTAACAGATATGGGCTGGTGCCCTTCTGTCTCTAGTGCAAGTAGTTTTTCAGAGGAGCTATCTCATGCATACTGTACATTCATGCTGTGACTGAGAGAAAGTAATGTATCTGCTTATTTGTCAAGTGACTGGGAATTAGCATCATTACCTCTGTAGCCATTATTTAGATTTCTTAACTGGTATAAAATGGAGTGCTACATTTGTTTGCTGATCGATCAGCATTCAGGTTGAAAGGAACCTCTTTTTCAGAGCTATCTCTTGCATATGCATGCTGTGACTGAGAAAGAGTAATGTATCTGCTTACTTATTCTTTGTCAAGGGAGTTAGCATTATTAGTACCTCTGTGGCCATTATTCAGACTTCTTAACTGGTATAGAAAAGGAGTGCTACAATGTGTCTGTCGAAGCACTCAGGTTGAAAGAAACCTTTGAAATCTAACCGAAACATATCACAATGGTGAATGCCCCATGTTCACTTCCCTATGGGAGAACAGAAATCATTCTGTTTTCCCCCTTGAGTAGAGTTTGTAAATTTACACAATTCATGAGTCACACACAAAAAGTAAGATTTTATAACAATGTTCTGTATCATGTGTATAAACGTTTGTGCTTTTATTATGAAGGTCCAGGCCATCCTAATATAAGAGATTATAATCCTGATTATAATGTCAATAAAAATGGGCAAGTCTAAGGCGTTGGTCTTTTTGTGTCCCATACAATACCATGTTTTTATGAAATCCTAAACACATTTAGCAATGGAAGTACCATTTTTGTGGATATCTCATCTGGCCTTATATGTAAGCTACAGTAGGACTACCATATTTAATGTACATGTAATCATAATAACTAATATTTTTTTGTATGTAGTCTATAATGTGAGGGACACATAACCTGCCTTAGACTTGCCTTTAAAGCAACAAATTCGTAATTTCAACTGTTGTCAGGTTATAATATTTCATTGTAAATACTGTGAGATAAAGTGAGATTCCACTTAAATTACATCATCAATCACAAGTCCTTGCACAAATAAGTTATGATCTACATCTAAAAACACTTTCAGGCAATTGTATGTAGGCTTTGCATTAGGACAAACAAATAACATGATCCCGTTTTTCCACTTTACAATACAGCTAGTTAAACAAACCGCTAGATAAAGCACATTAAGGTCTACGAAATGATTTCAATGGGAGCAGGTGATAGCAATTAATAATTTACAATTTGCAAAAGTGAAATGGATCTCCTCCATCTCAGATATATAATACAATTTGAATTGTGATTGTAATTAATAATTTACCATTTGCAAAAATGAAATAGATGTTCTCTATTTCAGATATATAATATCATTTGAAATGTGATTGAAATTAATGATTTGCAATTTGCAAAAATGAAATAGATGTTCTCCATTTAAGATAATACAATTTAAAATGGTGATGTATTTGTTCTGTACTGTACCACTTCTGTTTGTTTTTCTCTCCTTTTCTCCTCTTCCCCTCTTCCCTTTGTTATCACATATATATTTACATTGTAATTTGTATTGTTAATGTACTTTGCTATTGATTATTACCTGCCGCCTAACCCACTGGGTTGACGGAACTGGTTTTTGTGCATGATCTCTAATAAAAACTTGATTTATCATCATTGCCTGATCATCCCCTCAAATCATTGCATCTGCTGGCATGAATGGGTTTCAATAATACATGTATAT
This sequence comes from Strongylocentrotus droebachiensis, assembly GCA_035222895.1. Lineage (NCBI taxonomy): Eukaryota > Metazoa > Echinodermata > Echinoidea > Camarodonta > Strongylocentrotidae > Strongylocentrotus > Strongylocentrotus droebachiensis. Next base: position 447,021 of record JAVYIG010000087.1, read on the forward strand.
TGAATCGCCTGTCATGTCAGTCCTTTCAAATTTGCATTGGACCATTCAGATTGTCAGCGATACCTGAATATTTTAGGCTAAACAGGTGCTTTTGGTATAAAGAACTCTCTATCCTGTGCATTCAGAGAGTATAATTTTGGTTTGCGTGTGGTGATTTCAAAATCAGAACAAACTCCACATTCTCATAGCCCCGGGTTATCACCAGTGTCTCCTACATTCTTAGCTCTTTAAACCCATTGCCTGTATAAATCATGAGGCTTCCATGCTAAGCCTATGGGAGGGACACATTTGCAGTGGTCGATGGGTTAAAAGATAGGCCTACCATGGAAAAAAGGCCTTTTCCATAAAGCAAAAAGACATCCATCTTTATTGGCAGAAAAATGTATTCATCTGCAAATTTTTCCTAAAGCAAGTACGTTACAACTTAAGTACACATTTTATGTCTTTACAAGCACATACAACATACAATTGTTCATGTACTGTCATTGATTGTACTTTGTAGATATGTTTTTAAGTTTATAAAATATTATTCAGTTAACTTCATACCTTGACTGGATGATGATGATATTATTATATGCTTTTTAATATTTCTTCAGGATCATACATTCTTGGAGGTGTATTGATAAATTGTTTCTTGGCACCGAGTCATTCATTTACAGGTATACATGCAAAACACTCAATTCAAATTTTACATACATGTATCAAAAGAGTTGAGCTGAGGTTGTTTTGTTTTTGAATATTTCTCCAAGATTCCACAAGGTTTATTGATAAATTTGTCTTGGCACGCAGTCAGTCATTCATGGAAGATAGTGGCAGGCAATAATCTGCCACCATTGCACTTGCGCAAAAAACCCAGAACAATATACATGTATAGCATCACCGCCTGGATGTAATCAACAGTTGGTAGTCAATTAAATGCTTTGTGACATAGTAACAAGGGGGGATAATTAATTGACAAATTACCAATGATTGTTGAAAGGGGAAACATTATCTTCATGGCCATATTGATTTCTTAGACAATCAGCTGACTGATCATTATATGTCCTCCTCAATCTCCAATTTTGGCTGTCACTTTAGAGATGGATGAATTTTTTACAAACACATCATATATATGCTGGGTTGTTTTGGTAGTCATGGACATTTTGTTAACTCTATAGACATGGTATACAGAAGCACCAGGTTAATGATTATATTAAGTCTATTTTAGTGCATTATTTTTCTATCCTTATCTTACCTAATTAACCTACATATTAGAACTTATTTGATGAATACAAAAATATTTACATCATTACATAGTTTGCTCATTAGCTCACTCATTATACTTCAATGCACTAATCGTGTCTGTGGAGATTCTGTACATAATCAGAGCCTTCTATATTTTCTCTTTTAAGGTTGCCAAACAAATACCGTACAGCTAACAACTAAATTATTCATACCCCTTGAAAATTTAATGTTTTGTGTAACTCAGGAATGAAAGGTAGTTTGGCTAAATTAGGGCATTTGTTGAATAATTTTAAATGTTAGCTTTGATATCATGTCACAATCTCAGGAAACATAAATTGGGACAAATCCATTTTTCACATAATGAAAAATTGCAAAATGTGGTAAGGTATGAATAATTTAGTTGTTTACTGTACTTTTGATACTGAAGCTACAGTTAAATACTTAGGTCTGATGTCTGTACTTGATATATCTTTATACTCGGTGGCCTTACAATTCATTTGTAAACTCTACACAAAAGAGTCTATAAAACACAAATCATCCTTTATGTCACTTTTTGAGAATAAAGTTTTCTCTGCACTTTAGAAATCCATCCCTAAAGAAGATGGTCAAGCATATCTAATCCCATCCACACAACAATGCAAATAAAGAGAAGACATATTGTTAAATTAATGCTTCAGATAGCATCCCCCTTTGAGTACGATCTATACAAAACATTCATATTTCTATTCACTGTTTACTTGTTTATCCAACTGTACCGGTATTAAAATAACCAACCTCTAGATATTTTAATGGTATTTTGTACTATGCATGGTTGAGAAACGAGGTCACTTATTCAGTTTAAAGTCTTTCAGCTCAATTTACCCTTAGTAATCTTCATATGGACACAGTGATCAACATTGTCCTATATTTACCCCTAGAAGTAAATGAATGCAAAGTTCTGCAGCATTAGACCCGGGATTAGTGGGTTCAAAGAAGCCATTTTGAAAGAGATACCATAAAAGGTTATCATAACAAATATTGTTTGTCACAAGATCACAGAAAATAAAATTCTCTAATATGCATGTTATTGACTGAAGGTCTATATGTATTTTCTAGTTCATCTATCAAAGAATTGTAAATTATAAGCTAGTATTGAAACCATAGCAGATAGCAGAAATATACAAGAGGCAGCAGCAATAACATTAGAACTATAGAAGTACACATGTAGATGGAGAAGTAGTTTTAGTTGTTGTACATTTTAGTAATGGTGGAAATAGTTGTAGTAGTATTAGTAGAAGAAGAAGTAGTAGCAGAAGTAGTACCGGTAGTAGTAAAAGTAGTAGTAGAAGTAGAAGCAGCAGCAGCAGTAGTAGTAGTAGTGTTTATTGTAGTAGTAGCAGTAGCAGCAGCAGCAGTAGTAGTACTAGTAGTAGTAAAAGTAGTAGTAAAAGCAGTAGCAGCAACAGCAGCAGCAGAAGTAGTAGTGGTAATTGTGGTAATTTCGGTGGTAATGGTAGTGGTAGTAGTATTGGCTGTGGTTGTGGTGGTTGTGGTCACTTTGGTGGTGGTGGTAGTCGTAGGTGTAGTGGTTGTGGTTGTGGTAGTTTTGCTGGTAGTGGTGGTGGTGGTGGTGGTGGTGGTACACTACAGGACAGAGAATAATTGATGCGTTTATTCATCATAACATAACAGCAATTCATTCACTCACAACTTGAAGCAGCCATACAAACATTTACATTTATATTAGCTATTACAATCGGTTAATTATTTGTTCCATTTCCTTAATAGTTAATACCATTCCTCTATTCCCTCTTAAATCCATAATGCAACTCTCCATATTAAACACGCAATATGCCTACTCCATCCAGGCATCATCCAAAACTAATCAAATTCTAATTGCTGGACAAGAAAGGAATAAAATGTAATCACCCAGCCAAAGCATATATTGTTTGTACATCTAGACTATTCAAAAGACCCAACTATAATTGCTACGAGGGCGACGCGATTTTGCGCATTGGCGATAATTAAGCAGAATCTGGAACCGAATAGGACCTTGCCAATTGTAGGTTATGACGTACATGTCTGCCCCACATATTAAACAATTAATTAATCACAAGTACACATACATTCACTGTAGCTTCATGTAGAATACGAGAAATTAGTGGAACACAAAGGAAGTCTAATGCAGAAAATCACTGATTTATTTATTTAATTTGTCTAAATATACATCAAGGTTATCACTTCTTAGTGTGCTGAGTACTGAATATTGAGGGAAATTAACTTGTAACTGTACATAGAGTTAGAACCCTTCGTACTCTGAGCAGATCACTTTTGCGGTGTAAATATGCAATAGCTTCCATTATATGATGATATAAATTATGAATACAACCAATAGTTGGTCCATTAAAATAAAAACATTTCCTTTTTTAGGAGACATTTTGTTTAATGAGAATTTCCTATTCCAATGATTCAATTACACCATGAATTCCAATGCAAGGTGTGCACCACTTTATACAAGTATTGCTGTAATAATGTAAATGAAAAAAATCTGAATGACTGTATAACACTGTGCATTTTATAAACATGAAAGCATCCTGGGAGTGTTTCACAAAGACTAAGATCAACTTTAAGTTGGACTTAACTATGGCAGGCCGTTCATGCCACTGTTAGCTCTCACCATTAATACAGGCATTGGTCTCTCAATAGGGACATACAAATCATGGTCACAAATCTACAGAATTTACACTTTTTGATAATGCATTATTGAAGGAAAAAATATTCAAAGATGGCAATGGTGAGAGCAAATAGTGGCATGAATGGCTTGCCATAGTTAAGTTCAACTTAAGGTCAATCTTAGTCTTTGTGAAACACCCCCAGATCTGTTGAGAGCCATAAGGGCATTAACTCCCTTACTTTAACAGAGACCCAACGCCCTACTGGCTCTCAGCAGACGAGAGTATCATTAAGTATTTGGATATTCTTTTTCTGCATTTCGCATCAACCCTCTTTTGTCCTTCATGCTCTCCAAAGGTCATTAAACAACTGTGAACCACATCAGCAGCATCATGCACGGTTATCTGCTTAATTTGAAAACCATTCAACCTTCAACATAATTTTGTGTTCCATTCAGTAACATACATTGAGGGGATAATGATTGTGTGAGGTAGTCAAAATGTACCTTTATGTCTTAGTCATACACTGTATATCAATAATAATCTGGATTTATATTGCACTTAATACGCAATACCATCTCTAAGTGCTTTACAGATATTATTTACCCAGTCATTGATTCATTCATGCACAATGTCCACCATCTCCATGAAAAGACTTACGGGTTATAGGAATTTTATAGGAATTTTACATTCCTTTTTTTCTTCCCGGCAACTTCGGGAGGTGCAGCAGGGGAAGCCAATTTTATTCTTTCATACTTTGTGCCATTCTATTGTACCTTGTATTGTATGTTTGAAATGCCAAATAAATAATAATATAGCAATTATTCACACAAAGGCTTTCGTCATCCTACCAGGTCCCCATTTCTCTTCTGGGTATGGAGTGGCAAATCGTTCCTGTTTTCACGAAGTGACGGTAGTGAGGAAAATCTGCATGCAAATTGTATGCGATTTTCATTTACTACCGTCACTTCGTGAAAATAGGGACGAAATGTAGATTAAAGCCTTGTCAGAGGACATTGGTGCCATGTCAGGGATCAAACCCACGACCTTTGCATTTCAAGTCAAGTGCTTATTAACTACCCAACTGAGCTGCATATCAATGGTGATACAGTACGCTTTAAAAAGAAAATAGCATACAAACATAATAGAAACCTCTATGAATGTTTTACGTACATGCAGCCTACATTTATACCCCATTGTAACTTCATCAGCACAGTAAACCAAGAAACACCCCTAGCAATATTTCAACCTGAAATATATTAGGGAGTAAAAACCAACAACATAGAAACTCTTTATAGGTACAGGTAGACTGGTATGCTTAATTTATATGTATGTGAGAAAGTAGACCCCTCCCCCCCCCTAAAAATATCTAAAATTGTACAAAGGGCACAGAACTAAAAAAATTATGTTACCGGTAAATGCAATTTTTTTTGCAAATGATCTGAGGTCTACATGTTGTAAGTCTTACAAATCTGACCATGCAATATGAAGGCCTTGGGACTTGCTTCCATATACCATAAGGGTAAGTGACCTACTTCAACAGCAGCTTCGCTCTAAATAATATGCTACGAGAAAGTGATAGACATACACAACGAGTGAGTGAGTGATATAGAGAGAGAGATAGGGTAGGGGGTGAGAGAGAAAGAGAAGAAAGGCCTACAGCTGTTTAATCACATCTGTCGGAAATCAACCCATAGGATTTGTATGTAAGGGACTCCAAAACAAGGACCCTTGAATAAAAAATGATCATCTCTTATACCAAAGAAAATGGTGATGTGATGTTAAGCGCCAATGATAAACACTTCGTCTAATCTAGATATGAAATGATTATGAGGTAATCTCAGGAACATAGACTATTAAAGAGTATGCTTCATTGGATGCCGGTGTGCATCTAGTGACAACGTGACTCTTCCCTTTAACCCAATGCCTGTTTGAACTGTGTGGTCCCTGTAAGTAAGCCTGTGGGAATAACAGTAATTTAGTAGCGACAGGGTTAACTAGACTCTTCACATTATATACCCATACAGAGATCCCATGTGGTCTGTCTTTCTTACCAATCTTCATCTACTCCTAAATTCTTCACCAGCTTGCAGCTATCAGACATACCCTATCCAGGGTCGACCATCGCCTCACCCCTGCATCTCTTCATCTTTATTCACACATATAGCACGGCACTGAGATTTCTTAATGACCCCCAGTGAGGGTTCCCATCCACTTGACCGTGCGTAATGAACTAATGCGCACTTTAACGTAAGTAGCTGATCACCGGGGCGTGAAATTAGCTGCCGAATCTATAAATAATCGGCAACGGGACGCTTCACGCCCCGAGATTAAAAAAATTGCGGGTTAATAACGGTATCGCCCATGGAAACGCTCCTTTGTTTAGCGAGAGCGAAACAGTACGTTGAATCAATTGCTTTTGGCTCTGCCATGACCTAGATAGTGAATTGTTTATCAGCATTCTGTAAGCTGATTCTTTTGGAAGAAGGGCTTTTATGACTTAGTGATCTAATTACATAATTGTTATGATAATAATTGGAATTATGGCAGGGTAAGGAGATATACAAATCACAAAGATAAATATGACAAGGAAGTAGAGTCAAATGTCATGGTTGGGTGAAATGAAAGACGAAAAGAGAAAGTAGAGAACAAAACAAGCAACGGCATTAACATGAACTTTAAGAAAGAAGACAAAGATATACATTTTCCCTTAATATAAATGCAGATAGAGTTACCATTTTAATGTCAATACATGGACATCATTTCAGGTTCATTACTTAAAATTCATGATCATATGAGCCGAGCTGCCTGAGCATACAAGATTATGTGTCAGTGATTTACAATAAGCAAAGAGTAACTGCTAAAGTCTATTATGACTTGAGTTTGTGACTGCAACATACATACATGTATGTAGTGGTGGTGGTAGTGGTATTATAAAAGAGTATCTAAGACTGAGAATAGAAGTAGATTTAGGGCCTACCGGTTTGGAATTGTAAATTCTATTTCTGTGTGGATTTCTTTTCCTTCAAATTTCTCCGTTTGCATATTATATTACTTTAATTTGTACGAGTAATATATACAATACAATACAATACAATAAAGTCATTTATATAGCGCTCTTACTAACTAACTGTTGTTTCACAGCGCTTTACATAAAAAAAGTTATTAAAGAATCTATTGTTGATCATGGTCAAAGAGGAGAGTTTTTAGACATTTTCTGAAGACATCCAGCGAAGGTGCTAATCTAATAAAACGTAAAATATAGATACAGAAATGACATCTGTGAAATATTGACTTTATTATTTTATTGGCTTCCAAGTTTTTTATTAATCATTTTAAATGCCAGTTAATGCAATTAAGGTAACTGACCGTGTCTACATTGTAGCTACAGTGGAGGAAGTCAACCATTTTATAAATCAATTTCCAAAGTTTGGTCTAATACTGCACATGCACTGAACTCAAAGAAAAAGTAAATTACTTTTTTGTAGTCTTATCTTCATTGAGAGTGGCTTTTTTTTTTAAAGCTCTAAAAATACACATTCATAAAAAAAAGTCTCTTTAAATCTCCTATAAATAATAATAATAATAATAATACTCAGTTTTTATATAGCGCAAATTACAATTAAGTCTCTAAGCGCTGTGGAAATAGAAAAAATTCAAGAAGTGAGTACAAAAGAAATGAAATGATAAGAACATAATAGCATGATGAATATCCAAACTGAAACTACATGTACATGTATAATACATTGTATTGTATAAAGAATGGTACAAAATTATGTTTGAAAAAGGTAAGACTTTAACAGAGGCTTGAATATATCAAGAGAAGAACATTCTTTGATATTAATAGGAAGTTTGTTCCATAGTTGAGGTACTGCATATTGAAATGCTCTATGCCCATATGATATTGTAGATCCCGTAAGGGGGACAAACAATTGTATTGAACTAGAAAGGAACATGCAATGCTTCCATGACGACAGCTACAGTAACATTCCAGGACGCTCTCCTATGTTGTGTGACTCACGTATATATGGTAGGCATATACACACACAGCTCCGTGGCATCACTAACGTATCTTAAATTGGCAATAGATAGGTGGAACCGTTGACATTGGCTCTCCTTCAGAGGGCAATGAAGCTCAAGATAAATCAATAGCAATTTCCTAGGGGTTTTCTTGGTCTCATCCGCCAAGAAGCGCCCGTGACACACGTTTCATTGGTTCTTCGTTGCGGTATCGATAAGGGATAACTGCGTGACACTGCTGGAGTCCTTCAAATTTATGATTCTACAAACACAAAGTATAATATTTCTCTTCCTGTTCTGTAATATATATCTGCAGATAAATATTTTGTCATTATATTGCAGACTAAAGCTTATTGAATAAAGCTACTTTCTGTACATATGTGACCCGGCACCACAAAACCACCAAAAAGTCGCAAAAAATTATTTTCCTGATTTCATCTGATTATGAAAGAAGAAGTTCTCCTCATTAAAATGGTATATTACTTGTCCAAATTGAAGCTTCCTAACCCTTTCAATTTAGTGAATGAAAAGAGCTGGTGAGGGAGGTTACTGGTATTAAATTGTGAGAAAGAGAGCTTTAAAGTTTGGGGCTATTCAAGCATGCGGAGCAAGCAAACCAAAGGGAAATCAATAGAAGGGTGAATCAAAAGGCCATAGCAACCACTATGAAGAGATTTTCAGATTAGGCTGAAATTTGGCCTGATGGTCAAACATAGTCTGTTCATTATGTTTCTGAGGTTTCAATGTGTGGACTTAAGTCTTTCAAAAGTTATTATGTTGTAAATGTATAGAGTTGTAATTGGACAGATTAAGTGAACTGCAACATAGTGCCGAAACACCTGCACTAGACAATGCCTATTCATAGTGGACCCGGAGTCTTTTTGTTCCCCCCTTACATAACACTGCTTGTCACCTATCTTGTTTTGTATACATCTGGGCAATTATTTGTAACCACATTATCAGGAATTCTCTCGTCGCTGTCTTGCCCGAAGTGTTCAGTAAGCAAAGCTGTAAGGTTGGCCTGATCCCCCGCAGCTAGCCCCCGCATCATCGCTTCGTTGACCGCCCGAGCTACCCGGGCATCTGCGTTGGTGCACCCCGGTACCATCCCACGGCTCTGCTCACCTACAAAACCTGGCATTGTAACGACGTTGTAGACTTTTTCGCAACTTGTCACTCTCAAATGTATAAAATATAATAATGTTCTTACTCTTGATCAACACATTCTGGATATGTTATGTACAATCAAGCTACTCGAAGTCGTTAACGGAGAATATAAGACGAACGCAAATCTGGAACTCGGATGTGAAAGCGGATACAAACAAAATGGCGCGCCGCACTGATTGCTATAACGGACCAATCACAGCCCGCGTAGCACGACCCGTTAGCAACGACCGACCATTTTCGGACTACGATAATTTCGCTCGGGAAAAGTGATCAAATTTTGGAAGAGACCGAAGGCTGTGCGAAAAAAACTGGTCTAGAAAAACCGTTTAAAACACATCTTCTACTATGTTTTAGACTTCCAAATTTTGATACTAGGTACAGAAAAGACCACTCTTTCAGAAAATGCAAAAAAACAAAAATCTATTTTTTTCACCTAAATTGACATTTTAGCTGATTACGGAGAATCGCTGGTTGCGACTTTTTGTTGGTTTTGTGGTGCCGGGTCACATATTGTCTGTCAAGTGTCACAAGTTTGTCAATTCCTGTACCCTAACACAGACTTAACTTTACTTTATAACCTTCCAGCTCTCAACCAGCAGTACCACAAAATAATGTTGGTAAGTGAAATAGAGAGGTATTCAAAAACAACAAAAAGGACCTAGGAGGCAAAATTCTTTCCTAATGATTCTCATTTTCAAACTTTTGGTCACTCTCTTATGCCTCAGGCACACCTTTGCGTATTTGGCTTGCTTATTGCTGCGTATTTATGGCAAGCCGTTTAAACATTTATTCCTATTTCTTGATATCAAGAATTACCATTGCTTTACAACATAAAATTATCATTTCTTGATATCAAGAAATAGGAATAAAAGTTTAAAAGGCTTGCTATTAATATGCAGCAATACGCAAGCAAAATACGTAAAGGTGTGACTGAGGCATAAATTATCCAGGGATTCAAGCTTAATTAAGAAAATACAAAAGGTGCTAATTACTATGAAACAACAGCCACGTGTACGTGTCTTATGTATAGATGACAGAGAGTTCAAGGATCTATCAACAGTGTACAGTAAACAATGGTGTATTAATTATACTCTCTTAATCACTTGATGGACTGCTTGTTTATGTCTGTCTCTCTGTTTCTGTTTCTCTCTTTCTCTTTCTTTCTCTTTCTTTCTCTCTCTCTTTTTTTTTTTTATCTCTCTACAGTATCAACTTTTTTTCTTTCTCTCTTTCTCTCTCTCTCTCTCTCTCTCTTTCTCTTTCTCTTTTTTTTTATCTCCTTGCCTGTCGGTCTCTGTGTAATGGCTTCATTCAATAACCTAAACATCTTTCTCTCTCTCTCTCTCTCTCTATCTCTCTCTCTCTTTCTCTCCCAACCATGTTTATCTGTTTAACTCCCCCTTTCTTTTCCAGTCTTTCCTCTTACATACATACATGTACATACATATAACATAAGCACCAGCAGAGAGTCAAAGAATGTACACTTGAAACAAAATGACATGAATTGATGCCCTTCTAGAAAGAAATAAAACAATAAGCCCCTTACACCGTATATGAATTGCAACATCACTGCAGAAATGATAACCTACATCACTGGTGTGATGGGTGCCGTCAAAGCATCCCTCGAGGAAGAACTGATACTTCCGAACACCATCTTAAATACAATATGTCAAATGGGCAGCTTCTAATTACAAGATGTTAACTTGTTTGCCTTACCGTGGAATCACCCAATGCCGACTGTGGAACGGATCCAGCTCTCATACGAGCGTACGCCCCGGCTCCACCGGTTCCCTGGAAGATTAAGAAGTAGACATGGAAATGAATTCTTAGAAACATACTATGATTTGAAGGCCTTTATATCTAAGGTATATATATGGCAAAAGATGTGAATAAAATTGTGGTTAGATAAAAACTACTCTATTCACGTTTATTCCTTTAAAAAGCTAATCCTGAGAAAATTTTGGCAGGAGTCTATGGGGAAAAAGATTAGTCGATATATAAAAATCAAATTGTATATGGTGGGTTAACAGCATTATAATTTCCTATAGATAGCTGGTTCATCATGGCTATGCAATTCTATCTAGGTATATAATACAAATTTGGCAAATAGGTATCTCTCAGTCATACTCTCTGAATAATCTACTTTAATAAAACTTAAAATATGAACCCTGTGGCCTGTTCATCATCAATTACTATTGGAATATTGATAGTGGCTAGGTCTATTTCATATACACCTGAAGCTGGCTTTATCTCCCACTCTTTGGAGTAGTGTCAACCTCCAAGGGGCTATATACGAAGCATTCATTAGGACACAGGCCCACAGAACTGACAAATAAACGGTATGCCAAAAGCTCTACAGAAGGATTGCTTCATCTCAATACCCGGGTTTTTAATCAACTGGGACAATTTTGATTGAATTAAGAGCAGACCGTCCAAGTAGCAGAGCGCTGCCCAGTATCAGAATTACCCCCATATTAATGCAGCATTACGTGGTGGAATACGTTTGGGTGGAGCAATGCTGGGATTGGCGGAAGGAGAGACAGCATCATAACAACGTTTGTTGTACGCAATTTCATTACTTCCACTTCTGAGGAGTAATGTGATAAAAGAATTCTATATTACTGATTTGATTTGGTCGTTTATGCAAATAGGAAAAGGGTAACATTAAAGTTCAAGGGCAACATGTTTATTTTCATGTTTATTCCCTGTCCTATTTTTGTGTATCTATACATTTACATATATTCTATTGACTCATTTCTTAGGTAGTTCTAATCCATATAGTGTATTATTGTGGACTGATGTAAACATTTATTCAAGATCATACCCTGTAATATTGCAGCTTTTCAGCCTTTGCTTGAAATTTATAATATTGATTTCTATGTTAATATTTAGATATGGTCTTCTTTCTTTACATCTGGATTTAAGCCTACAGTAAATTTCCAATTCTTTCTTTCTCTATTTATTTATTCTTCATCTTCTCCTCCTTCATCTTCTTCTTCTTCTTCTTCTTCTTCTTCTTCTTCTTCTTCTTCTTCTTCTTCTTCTTCTTCTTCTTCTTCTTCTTCTTCTCCTTCTTCTCCTTCTTCTTCTCCTTCTTCTCCTTCTTCTTCTTCTTCTTCTTCTTCTTCTTCTTCTTCTCCTTCTTCTTCTCCTTCTTCTTCTCCTTCTTCTCCTTCTTCTTCTTCTTCTTCTTCTTCTTCTCCTTCTTCTTCTCCTTCTTCTTCTCCTCCTCCTCCTCCTCCTCCTCCTCCTCCTTCTTCTTCTTCTTCTTCTTCTCCTCCTCCTCCTCCTCCTCCTCCTCCTCCTCCTCCTTCTTCTCCTTCTTCTTCTTCTTCTTCTTCTTCTCCTCCTTCTTCTTCTTCATCTTCTTCTTCTTCATCTTCTTCTTCTTTTTCTTCTTTTTCTATTTCCTCTTCTTCTTCTTCTATTTTTTCATCGTATTCTTCTTCTTCTTCTTCTTCTTCTTCATTTCACTGCTTTGCTTCTCACTCCTACTTATTGTCCTCATCTTCCTCATCCTACTCCTCCACTTCTCCTTCCAATTTCATTTTCATTTTCATGTAATTCTCTACATCTCCTGCCCCCTCCTTCTAATCCCCATTTTCTTTCTTCTAATATCCCTTTGCAAGACACTCTCGGTTTCAGTCCCTGTGATCGGCGCATCACACGCTTTCAATCTCACAATGACCCATCATGATCATGACTACTCTCAAGTAGTGTGCTTTCAAATTTGAACTCTTTCAATGGAGTACGATGATATCTAATGGAAGAGTGTTTTCTTTCATTATCTGTTGAGTGCCTGGGACCTTGAGGTCTGTGGCATTGAAATGATGAGGACAGACACTCCACATTCATAAAGTCACTCCTTGCATATCAAATACCGTATTTGCTCTTTTCAATCTTTGAATTTTGTTTACTTTATGCACGTGCAATTTACTGGGAAATTTCTTGGCCATTTACGTTATTTCACATTCCTTCGTAAAAAAAATCATTTAAAATAACCAGTAGATCCGCACTCACTTGCAGTCTTGCACACATCCTTATCAAACCAAAAGTACCTGTCCCCTCATATTTATTATTCTTCATTTTGTAAAGTATAAGCCTTATTGCCCCTCTCCTCATCAGTAACCTTTCAACCTTCCCTTTTGATGTGGTCTACAGAATATCTAATTCACTCAGTCCTGTCTTTGCCTTCCTTTTCTGTACTCCTTCTATTATAGAAAAAAGCCAGACAAAACATTACCTACAAACTCTGAGGTTGATCCTCCCTCCACTTTACTTATTTACCATTCACTTTCATTTGAATCTATTTCTTTTATTCATTCATTCCCCAGCCAATGTATCCTGTAATTGGTGGATATCATCCCTCCGTTACTCATTCAGTTCAGCTGTCCTGATAACAAATTCAATTCTCCGTCTCCATCTTCCTCTTCCTCCCACACACAGTAAGTTTTATCATAGTCAAAAAAACAGCTGTAGTACCTTAGATAGCTTTCTATATACCTGATAGCTGATCAGTACAAATATAAACATGATACTAGAATAATCAAACATGAATGCCCATTATGAATGGTTATCATACCACAGGTCTAGGATCTGTCGTTTCTGGACAATCACTCCTCCCTCTCCTTGGACAGCTAACCCCTTGAAAAAGGTTCCCCTTGACAGCTGATCCTACTCCTTGGACAAATGCTTCTAGGATAACTACCCCAGGACAAATATCTCCTAGGACAATTATCCCTCTAGACAAAGACTTCTAGTTGGGACAACTAGCCCTGGAGCACAATCCCCAAGGTCAAATAGCCACTAAGGCAAGAACTACCCAAGGAAGAATACAGCTGCCCTGAAAAATGACTCCCTTGGACAACTACCCTCTGGACAATTCCTCCCTGGACAACTAACCCAGGACAAACATCCCCTAGGACAACTACTCTAGGAAATCTTCCCCCTGGGCAACTATACTCTAGAAAAATAACTCTTGGATGATAATCCCTCTGGACAAAAACCTCTAGTAAGGACAACCACCCACAAGCCTGATGATCCTTTAGATAAAACCTGACTGGGGCACTTCCATGTGCCCCTAAAGCGTTTACCAACTTGATACTTGATATTACTACTGCAGGGGTGGGGGTGATCAGTAGATGTCAGGGCCTAGGGGGTAGTTGTGTGAGAGTGTCAAGGGGAGGGGTAGTAATACTCTTTTCACACTTGTTTTGCTCAACCCCGTACTTTGCTTAGCCCCGTACTATCCTTAACCCCGGACTATTTTGTTTGGCTTTTCACACACGCTGTTTTTAGTCCTGTACTAGCGCCTATTCCGGAATAAGAAAATTCAGGCTGTTCTCACTGCAATTCGTTAACCCCGGATATCGTGAATGTTATGATTGGCCATACTTCGCATCTGGCCAGCTGCGATACGCTCCATTGCGTAGTACCAGACTATTTTTCGTTTCTGTTCTCATTCATTTGCTTAGCACCGCAATTGCGGGGTTAGCAGGAGTTAGCACCACAATTGCAGAGTTAGCCCTGCTATTTTGCAGGGTTAGTTAACCCCGTACTATTTGTGGGGTTAGCCAACTTTAGCCCACTTTGGTAAAAGCCAGTCTGAACAGAAATTGGAATAGGCTTAACCCCGTACTATAGGTGGGGCTAAGACCCCCCCTTAACCCCACCTATAGTACGGGGTTAAGCAAAATATTGCCAGTGTGAAAACAGTATCAGTAGGCTGAACTAAATAGAATAAGATGTTGACCTAATTGTATCGGTTTCTTCTTGCGGGGGGGGGGGGGGGGATATCAACAGCAGAAATTGATTAGGTAGATACCCAGAATCTATGTCAGTAGCAGTCAGGCATGAAATGAAATGAGAATGAACCAGACCATCCAATTCATTAATGTTTGTGAGAATATTGCCCAGGCTACATGATGAATCTAAAATGAGATATGATCTGAAATGAGATATGATCTCATGTTTTATTGATTGAAAATTCATTCTCTTCTGAGTGGTCATTCTAAACATTCTATAATTGCTTCTACCATGGCATGTGGCCACTGTATATAAAAGCCTATAGGAATGCAACAACTCAGTAGTCAATGGGTTAAAATAACCACTCATTTTGATGGGGGCCCATTGGACGACCAGTGAGCCTGCATCTAATGTTATAAGGGCATTCATCACAGGCTGCACCCATTCGATCCCTCCTAAAATACACAATTTAGGTCAACTTTTCTGTCATGAACTTTATGTATCAAGTGAATGTTGTATTAACCAATTCATTCCATTTCCAGGGACCGTGACCCCCCCCCCCCCCCCCCTCAAAGGAAAAACAAAACACACAATCTTGTTATTCTAATAATCTTATGGAATGCCAGCAAATCCCAAACACAATGAAAGTCACTTTGGCAACAAACTGCCAATTAATCAATTTTTAATCAACAATTAACTTTGGGCTTCTTTGCCCCCTAACGATAACCCCTCCCTAACCAATTCCAATCCATTGTCAATTAACCTTGAATAAGTTGAGAGACCTCTAGCCTTTCTCTCACCAAGTTTTACCATGTTCAATTACTAAGATTATGAGTGAAATACGAACCACTTAAACTGTAAGTAAAAATAATGAAAGAAGACTTTTCTTACCTGCCCGTCAGCGAGAATATGAAGATTTCTATCACTTTGATGTGAAGGTGTGTGACACTGCGAGTTTCCCGACTTGGACAGGGGCCGATCCAGGCGCTCATGGGACGAGTAGTCCGTTCGGCCCATCACCGTCGCCGCTGGAAACATGGTTGATCTCAGCTGTGTTTTCCTCCAGCAAAACGAACGTTTGACGATGATATATTCCGATTAGATCCGTGAGAGAAATAAGCTACTGGCTACGATCTTTAATTTTAAGAAGGTTTCGATTTAATCATGCAAGAACACTCCATGGTAGCCAGAAAATCACTCGTACACAGTGCCAGTGAATAGAGAATATCATGTTACGCACACGACCGCGCTATCGATAATGTCGCTCCAGCCCTCCTTTCATCAAAATCATGAAGCCCCATTCATCCTTTGAAAATCCCAAGCATGCATTTGTCGATCATGATATCCCATCGGAAAATTAGGATTGTACTGGAGTTCACTCAGCCGATGAGCCGGGAAATATTACACCGCCTTTCCGCTCCGTTCATCCACAAAATTTCGAGATATGACTAATATAAATATGAGGAGGGGAAAATGCCTTGAGCTGCTATCTAGGGCGCTATCTAGCTGTAAAGAACGGAACTAGCACAGTATACAGTAGCAGACTATACTTGTATCGAAGAATGCGCGTGCTAGTATTGCGAAATCCACTGTTGAGCTATGGAAAGCGAAGTGCAGCAAAACAAACACTTTTGCGTTGAAGTAGACCTATTTTAATGAGATTTACAAATAGAGTTTGAAACAATGGAAACGTCATTGCAATGCATGCTCAAGTACTTAGATTTCTACTATCTGCAACCTGTATTGATTTCTTAATGAATAAATGAATGTCAATAAGATGTTTGAATATGGAGAGAGCGTTTCCAAGAAATTCGTTTTGAAAGAAATCAAATGAATATGTTGTGGAGCGGACCGGAGAACGGCATATAAAGGTTTATTATTTGTGATATAGGGTTGGGAAAAGGTGGGGGGGGGGGGGGGGTGGAGAAGAGGGAGAGAGATTAAATCAAGATTACACAGCACTTCCAGGGATCGAATATCAGGATACCCCTGGATTCCAGGGAAAATATTGTAGGTTGCCGTTGATTGATGTCAACCCCAAAACTATTGTTTGACAAAACAGGAAACATGGTGGTAAACAGACGATGATGATGGTGTTGGTGATGTTGATGATGATGATAATGATGTCGATGGTGATGATGATGATGATGATTATGTTTACGACGATGATAGTGTTGATGATGATGATAATATTAATGATTTGATGATGATGATGATGATGATGGTGATGATGATGATGATGATGATGATGTTAATGATGATGATGATGATTACGATGATGATGATGCAGTGTTGATGTGTTGATGATGAAAATGTTAATGATTTGATGATTATGGTGATGATAATGATGTTAATGATGATGATGATGATGATGATGATGTTGATGATGATGATGATGTTGATGATGATGATGATGGTGATGATGATGATGATGATTACGACGATGATAGTGTTGATGATGATGATAATATTAATGATTTGATGATGATGATGATGATGGTGATGATGATGATGATGATGTTAATGATGATGATGATGATTACGATGATGATGATGCAGTGTTGATGTGTCGATGATGAAAATGTTAATGATTTGATGATTATGGTGATGATAATGATGTTAATGATGATGATGATGATGATGATGATGTTGATGATGATGATGATGGTGATGATGATGATGATGATGATTACGACGATGATAGTGTTGATGATGATGATAATGTTAATGATTTGTTGATGATGATGATGATGGTGATGATGATGATGATGATGATGATTATGGTGATGATAATGATGTTAATGATGATGATGATGATGATGATGATGATGTTGATGATGATGATGATGATGATGTTGATGATGATGATGGTGATGATGATGATGATGATGATTACGACGATGATAGTGTTGATGATGATGATAATGATTTGTTGATGATGATGATGGTGATGATCATGATCATGATGATGGTGACGATGATGATGTTGATAATGATGATGATGGTGATGATGATGAAGATGATGATGATTACGACGATGATAGTGTTGATGATGACGATGGTGATGATGATGATGATGATGTTAATGATGATGATGATGATGATGATGTTGATGATTATGATAATGATGTTAATGATGTTGATGTTGATGATGATAATGATTACGACGATGATAGTGTTGATGATGAAGATGATGATGTTGATGATGATGATGATGATGATGTTGATGATGGTGATGATGTTAATGATGATGATGATGGTGATGATGATGATGATGATGTTGATGATGATGATGATGTTGATGATGGTGATGATGATGATGATGTTAATGATGATGATGATGATGATGATGTTGATGATGATGATAATGATGATAATGATGTTGATGTTGATGATGATAATGATTACGACGATGATAGTGTTGATGATGAAGATGATGATGTTGATGATGATGATAATGATGATAATGATGTTGATGTTGATGATAATGATTACGACGATGATAGTGTTGATGATGAAGATGATGATGTTGATGATGGTGATGATGATGATGATGATGTTGATGATGGTGATGTTGTTAATGATGATGATGATGGTGATGATGATGATGATGATGATGATGTTGATGATGATGATGATGATAAAGTTGATGATGATGATGTTGATGATGAAGATGGTGATGATGATGATGATGTTAATGATGATGATGTTGATGATGATGATGGTGATGATGATGATGATGTTAATGTTGATGATGATGATGATGTTGATGGTGATGATGATGATGATGATGTGAATGATGTCGATGATAATGATGATGAAGATGATGATGAGGAGGAGGAGAGAAACTGAATAGGAGATGCAGAATGAGATATTTCGGAGTGACTTGAGAATTGCAATAAGGAAAGGAAAAGTTAGGAAAGAAAGCGAGGAAAGAAAAGTAATGAATTATGAAAGAAATAATGAAAGAAACTGCCCACAAATTCATTTTGAACATGAATTTAGATTCAAGACAAACTCTTTTTTTCTTTAAATCCCTAAATTTAATTACTTGATACATGCGGCAAAAGATAAAACGAAGTTGGAATTGTGTAATCCAAATCATATACAAATGCAAGAAGGACTGACCAGCTCAAAGCCGCCTTACCTTCAGCAATGGTTGGTGAGAAATAAGCTTATTTTGATCAGTCCCGGGGCAAAATTTCTCAGTTATAATCTTGTTCATTGTGATAAGAATCGGCTTCCAAGACTCACTTATTGAGAAAGAGTCGATGGCGCCATCCGCTATTAACCCTTCCAGGCAGGATTGATCAAGTGTCGTTCTTTAAGTTGGCAACAATTGTATTTTTCTTTTATTGCTACATTGTTCTAATAAAATGCAATGTCTTCGGATACAACATTAATGAGTACGAACTTTGTCTAAAAGTCCATTGTATTTGAGAATAAGTAATTTTGAACCTCTCAAAGTGTTATAATCAATTTAAGTATTTTAAAGCTTATTTCCCTTTTTGTTTAGTCCCTATGATCAAACGGTCTTACAACACAAACTGTTTATGCCAATTCTGCTCATGCATCTGCATGGTTAAACATTTTGTAGGACTCTGAATCAAAGTTATCGAGCCAAACCACGAAATGGTGAATGCCTTTTATTTCTCGAAATTGTTTTTTGTACCCATGGGTAAATTCGAAAAGGCTTGGATGGTCGTTAACGCAACGCTATACCAAAGGAAGTGTTAAGCAATGTTTTTTCAACAGACAAGTTTTCATTCTATAAAAGGCAACGGTATTTAAATTAAATATACACCGTCTTTCTTTTTCTTCAAAAGTTGCTTTTATATAATTAGCGATTTGTCAACAATTGAATCATGTAGAGAGGGTTCTCCATAACATTTCAGTGTGTATAGAATAAGGGATTTAAGGCAGCAACTCATCACCACAGGATTTTTATGTAGAAACATGCAGGCCTAGACCCAAAATCCAAATATCCTTTTTCAGAGCAAAACCATGAAGAACGTATAGGCCTACACTTGTCTTTGGTAAACTGCTTGTCAAAATAAAATGTAGTTGTATATTTATTTTGGAGGGGGAGTTATGTAGAGTATTTTCCTTGGGTATATTTGACATAAAGGTGGACAAAAGAAACGGGTGACACACAAAGAGAAAAACTCAAATCAAACCCCAAAAAATGAAATTACAAATTCACACATGAAAGAGGAAGAGTTGGGAAATACAAATATCATCTTAGCGTTAGAAAAAACAGGTCATAGACCTTCATGTATTGGCGACACAAAGGTTAATTTCAAGTCAGCATAACACATGTCGCTTTCACACACAACACGTATTGGCCTACTCCAAAGGCTCGCAATACGTTGTTTTTTAATAAATATCATCAGTTCTTACAAGAACTACAGAATACCTTTCCGGAATTAAATCCTGACCAGATAATCAACGCAGGCTTTGTTTTATGCGTGTTTTCCCTTGAGTGTCGTGACTACACAACGCGGTGTTATTCCTACCAGTTATAAGAAACTGCTGCACTAACATCGACGGGGTCTGCCGCTGCAGACTATCGCCTCAATGACCTTGCAGTTGAAATTGTATTATGAAGAGGGGTGTGAAAATATGAAATACAAAAGCAAGTGTGTCGAAAACAAAAAAACACGTGTATCAGATGAGCTGGTGTGAGCATGGTGTGAGTAACGACATGACTATAAATTTGATATTGATTTTCCCGTTTATAAACCTTCCTGCATAGCTTTACTACTTCAGAGTGACTCATTAAATAATTCATTATTTTTTAATTAAATTGAACAACGTGGAATCAAACAAAATTTAACTTTATCGGGAAATTAAGTTAGAAAAAAAATTAAAAGCAATATTAGAAACGTTTCCTTTATTTATTAATAGATCGAAATTAATATTTGCCTTTTTTTGCTTAATGACGTTAAATATACAGAACATCGCCCATCTTCAGATTGGGGAGGGGCACTGTCATAAATCAGAAATGTAATTCTAAGGGGCAACTCACCCTTCTCCAGCCCCCCCCCCCCTTCGCGTCCTATGAGCAAGAAGCAAGTCATTTTTTAACCAAAACAAATCTTTACCTATGATTTTATCCAAACCTATGGCATATAAATGTATGCAGATGACGGTTTTGGGGATTATCCTCAGGAAGAATGATTCAATTTTTAAATTATATTTTGATAATGAAATTAAATTAAGTGAATCAGCGATGTAACCTATGAAACATAATGTTCGTAAATAAAATTATCCACGGCAATTTTTGCATTTTTACGAACTACACATCAATCATCTCTCAATTTCCAAATCTAAACCGATATACAATACCAGTAATGCAAATCAACCAGCAAAAGAATGCAAGTTATAATAAAGTCACTTACACTTCAGTTAAAAACCTATTTTCGTGAATGCACATTTCGGAGAAACAAATGCACTTTCTAAAATACAACTCAATTCCAATTTAGTAAAAATTACCGTCAATATATAGAATAGATCGAGGACATAATGAAAATGGCGAACTCTGTCAAAGCAAAGTAAATGCACATCCATCAACCAATTTATATCATTTGAATCCTTAGATTGACTGCTAATCCTCACTACTCATATATTGCTTTATAATTATTATGAAGCATAATTTACCCATCAATGCCGGCATCCATCATTCCAATTTATATCACGGATGAACTATAGTATTTGCGTCGCTTTGACAGTGGTCAATATCTATTTTTTGACTTTTGAGTTGTATGTTTCTTGTTGTTATTTTTTGTGTGTTTTAATCTATTTTCAACTCGAAGGCGTTGTTCATATCCTTGAGCAGTGGGTTCCGTGTACTCTGCATGCGACGGGTGAAAAATGGTATAATGCAGTCGTAGTGTAACAGTGTACATGAACATGTACATTATACAGCATTATACACTAAATTTACATTTTAAAAGGGGGAATAGTTAAGACGGCAAATAGTGTTATAAATAGAACACTCGTGTCAAAAATAGTAACTGTTCTCTTACGATCTGTCTGTATTAATATGGTAGAATAACAAATAATACGACTAGAAATATCTGACGGTAACAATGTCATGCACATTCGTAATGCTCCAGAGAGGGAAATTGGTGCTGATATCATCATGTCGATTCTATTGGACAGCCTGTACACGATCAGAAATGTTTCAGGGTGCCAAAATGATGAATACCGTACTTCAATCAATCAATATACCAGACAGATAAATTAAACAATTAACTATTTTCCACCTGCGACATTCATTTGGTGATGCCTGACGAAAACGTCGATTGTGTCATTGGATACAATGATTCTCTCCTGTATCTCTCTCTCTCTCTCTCTCTCTCTCTCTACCTCTCACTCTCATTCTCTATCTATCTCCCCCTCTTTCTCTCTGATATTGTAACTCTCTTTCTTTAATATTGTTAAAGAAAAATCTACCAATTGTAATAGTAGTGGACATTAAGAAATGTTTGTAACAGTGGTGACGACGAAGGCGAAATCGGTAGTAGTATAGTAGTAGTAGTAGTAGTAGTAGTAGTAGTAGTAGAAGTAGTAGTATTTGTAGTTAGAGAAGTAGTAGTAGTAGATGAAATAAGGAGAAGAAGACATAAGAATGTCTGAAATACAGCAGTTGAAAACAATTCATGAAGTAACACAAAGTAAGTTGTACAATAATAATTACACTCACGACATAAAGTACAGTCTTAAAAATAGTGAATGAAAATCGATGCGCGTAAATACGAATGAACAATAGAGGGCGACGAGAAAACGATACACACTGCACACATTGACTTGTTCACACCGACACCGTGCATGTGTGGTGAACTAGCAGGCGTGCTTTGCAACCCATGCATTCCATCATTATTAACATTATCGAAACACTTCTGCAAACAGCATATAGCTGTTCAGAGGTTCATCATTTTATTCATCATTTCAAATACTACATTAACAAGCCTCAAGCTAATCATACTGTCATCAACCTCATCATGATCATTACCATCCAAATCATTATTATGGCCATCATCATCACCACACTATCATCATCATAATCATTGTCATATATCAACATCACGTCGTTTATCTATTAATCGTGACATTCAGCGTACAATCTTTTACCCCTGCCCAATCAACTTCAACATCATCAACATCAACATCATCATAATCATCACCATCATCATCATCACCATTACCAATATTACCATCATCATCATCATCATCATCATCATCATCATCATCTTCATCATCATCATCATCATCATCATCATCATCTTCATCATCATCATCATCATCATCATCATCATCTTCATCATCATCATCTTCATCATCATCATCATCATCATCATAATCATCATTATCATCATCATCATCATCATCATCATCATCATCATCATCACCATCATCAATATTACCATATTATCAGAATTACCAACAACGACATCATGTCATCATTCAATCTACTGCCATTAATAACTCGTTTCGATCTTCACCGTGTAACGCTCTCATCGCATCAACAATTCACTCACCGAAGCAAATGCCATACATTATACATTTCATGTAAACATCATATCGCTTGGACTCACCTGTTTTGTTGAATGACAGGTGATTCAAGCGAGCCATCCAAGTCGAAGAGAGACATAAAAAGGAGAGAATGAGAAAGTAAAAAACATTATTAAAATACTTTGTGTTATAACATTAATAAAATTGATTCATTGTTTAAAGTCAAGATATAATCTGGAGGTGGATGGGTAGATCACATGGGTTTTTAGACAAGATTGTACGGAATAGATCAATAAGAGGTTGAATGATATTTAGAACATAGATGATAATTTATTCATATTGATATAAAACAACCTATCTAAGGTACATTGACAGTGAAAAAAGGGTGAATATTCAGGACAAAATCTGCCCAAAGCCTTTTGATTTTAGCTCTCATACACTTTCCCACGTACTTTTGTTTAATTCAATTTCAGTATGACTGCAACCAAACATTCAATATTATTACCCTGGAGGCCTTGGAGGGTGTCTTCTTCCAAACACGACTCCACCCTATCACGCTGTCACATTCTCATGCTGTAATGTCCTTTATAATTAATATTTCATAATCCCTTCCACCTAATGATGTTATAAAGGTCAGGGACCCATTAAATGAATGTACCCACACTACGCCATTGATTAGTAAGTTCATATCTAAGTTTGATCGCAAATTAATTACGTCGCGTTTCAAAAGTTGTCACTACACAAAATCACTCTGATTATACTTATGCAAAGATGATATTAATTAGTATAAACTTCAGTTATGATACCTTTAATAACATGAAGCTATACGGATAGCACGTCTATGCATATAACACGTCTAAAGGGGACAATAATTATACAATGTTTGAAAGCTATGTAACTCTGTACAACTGTAACACACCGGTACCGTATGTGAAGCAGCCGAAATGAAACGCACTTCCGAGTTTTGTCGCTAGAGGGCAAACTTCAAAACGACTCAAGTACACCATCGAGTTACGCAGTTTGCATATCGACACGGCACAAGATCGTGCATGGCCGGAGGCACTTTATTTCTATTCCCACACGCGTATGAACTCGATGAATTCTTTTACACGATTAGCTCGTCGGTATTTCACCTCCATCACACGACGAACATTTATATTTCTTCAATGATCTGCATATTTTTGTTCTCCTAAATCCAATTAGAACCAAGATACAATTATCTCTATCTCATCATATACCTGTCTACTGTATTTTCCTCCTCTATCTTTAAATCCAAGCGGCTAACTTTCTTTCATCTCTGTCATTTCTTATTCTTTGACCAAAAGTTTACATTCGCTCAAGGATTTTTTAAGTATATCCATGATCTTGCATTAAAGAACAAACCATGCACTAAAAAATAAGAGATAAAAAGCAATACTAAATTGAATAGTTCTGTTACTTCTGCAACGATATAATTTGGCGCCAAGTAACTGTGTTAATAACAATTTCAATGTATTTTTCTAATTAAATAGAACTGATATTTTTTAATCAATGCAATGTTAGTACCCTGAGAAAAAAGAACAGATCATTGAAATTCTGCCAAATTTCCAATTAAAATGGAGCGTATGGTTTTAAATTATTGCAATTTCAGTACCCTGAAATTTGATAATTTATTAATTATATCACTGACCTTAAACTTATTGATATCATCCAGCAAATAACCAAGGATTGTGTTTTTTGTTATACAATAGGTTAATGACAAATAGATCAAAACAAATACACTGTTGGTCATAATGGTGGAATAAATATTTTTATCCCAATTTATAGAATGATTTTGACAATGATTTATTCCTAATAGATCTAGATAATAGTATATAATCTCAGATTTTATTTATTTTGTTTTGTTTAATATGTAATTGTTTATGTTATTGTTTATCAGTCTATTTTTGTTTGTTATAGCGCTTAGAGACTTCGGTGGTAAGCGTTTTATAAGTAACGTTTTTATTATTATTATTATTATTAAAAAGCGGACCTTTCTTCACCTATGCGTAATCACGTATCACATATTGAGTCGTCGAGAGAGATATTAGAGGTCGACCTGATACCGTTTCGTCAGTTATCGAATATACATGTATCTCTACTTCATTGTATTGAATGAGAACATAATTTATACAAAAGCTGTCAAATACTGTTTAATGATTGTTCTTACTGTCGGGTCTGCTCAACATTAACCGAAGACATCTTCAGTGAAGCTTTCAATATTCATAATCACATGCTCCCTCTTGAATCGACGATTCGAGAGGATTTAAGAGGTTGATCTAATACTCATACTGGATTTGTTGGTGTCAGGAGTGAGATCATGATTTATCCGTTGTGTTATCAATCAACTATTCCTCTATTTCATTGTATTGGATGACAACAATGTTTTTTTAAGCTGCCACATTATCATTGTCTGTAATGCTTGTCATTTCCAAGTTTGCTCATTATCCACAGAACACATTAAATATTATGATCGCAACTATTTTTGAAGAAAAAAAATCGACCCAAGGGCAAATTCAATACCCGATTGTATGCCCCATATAATTCATGTTCGGATTACGTCATACGTCGTTCTCAAGTTCGCACATGATTGTGACGCACAATGCTATTTATTGAAATTGCTCTAGGTTTATTTTTCGAAAACAGTTCCTATCTTGTTACCTATTTATTTATTTTATTTGTATTTATTAGTCTTTTTTTAGTAGGGTGGCTCCATCAGTAGTTCAATACTGTTTTCCGTGGAGGCCCTATGCATATTCATGTGCCACACCTTGTCACATCGACAAGAAAGGCTTGAAGTGGTTGCTCTCATACTGGACATACAATGGGCCCCATTTCACAAAACTTGTCATCAGTGACAAATGACAGTTTTTGTTATAAGCTATTGAAATCCTTGCTTCTGATTGGTTATCAGCAGATTTGTCACTGATTTTTGTCATTTTGTCATTGAGAAAAGGCTTTGTGAAACACTTCCCTGGTGTCAGGAGTGGGATCATGATTCGTCAGTAACATCAGTTATTACATTTTCATCGGCTTTGTATTTAAATGAATCACAGGAAGAAGAAGAAAAAACACATGTTATGTTCTCACTTCACGTTCTCACTCATTCTCGCTTTCTCTACTACTCATCATCTATGCGCAATCACGTATCGCATCTTGACTCGTCAACTCGAGAGTCTTTAAGTGGTCGATCTAGTACTGAATGATTATGTTGGTGTCGGGAGTTGGATCACGATTCTTCACGCCTCGTCTACGGCTTCGATCGTGTATGGAGATTAGGAGATACTCCCGGCTCGGTCAAAAGTGCATTGCGCAATCAGGAAAGTGAGATTATGCAGTCTCTTTTTTTGTTGGTACTACACTGTTAGAAAAAAATTAAACAAGTTGTTTAAAATTTTAAACAACCCCGAGTTAACCGGTGAATCGCTCAACTGTTGTTTAAAAATTAAACAAATTAAGGTTGTTTACATTTTGAACACTTAGTTGTTTAAAAATTAGGAAACCTTTTAAACAACAGTTGTTTAGTAATAAAATTGCACAACTCGGTTGTTTAAAGCAAGTTGTTTAAATTTTAAACAATAATGTTTAAATTACTAAGCAACTGTTGTTTATTCAGTATTACTGCACAACTGGGTTGTTTAAAAGGAGTTGCTTAAATTTTAAACAGAACTGTTTAATGGTTATTATCTGGTTGTTTGAATTTGTGAAATGACCTACTGGAACCACTCCTGCAATAATCACAACGATTTATACACTGTAACATTTGTTCATCATATTCATGGCAGTGACAGACAACATTATTATTTGTCTCTATAACTTCACCTAAACCCCATCGGCGAAGCCGAGAAGAACCAAGTCGTCGCCTTGCCCCGTGTTCCGCCATTTTCGTCTGCACTGCACACTAGCACTGCATGCTTGCATGCATGTATTATGTACGTACTTTGTGCATATCGCGTATCGCATGTGTGTGCGCAAGTTGTCATCCAATACTTCTTTCTCGGACTCAGACATTTTTTTTTTTTTTTTTTTTTTTTTTTTTTTTTTTTTTTATATATTTTTTTTAAAATATATAATTTGGTCTTAAGGAAAAGGAAGAGACAGGATTTCCAACAAATATGTAGATGTGAATGCTCGGGAAGGGAGGGGGGATTTGTTGAGATTTGGAATGAAGGGGGGAGGGGGATATGTCAGTTTGTATGTGTGTCTGAGTATGTGAGCGTGTGTGGTGTGTCTGTCTGTTTGTAGGTAACTCTTTGATTTATAATATTCGTTCAATATAATTCAATGTAAATATTATGTACTGTGTATTAATATCTTAAGTATTTTTGAGAGATGTACAATTTTCTTTATATTTTGATATATGTAAATCAATGAAGCTGTATGTTTGTTTGTTATATATTTTGTATTGAATGAATACAATAAAACAATATTACAACAAAAAAAAAAAAATTGCAATCGCGTATCGAGAAAATATCAACGACGCCCCCGGGACTTTTTAAACAACTCTGTTTAATTAAATCTTTTTGTTTTTTAATACATAGTTGTTTAAGCCAATCGAGCACTGATTTTTCGATTTTGAACAACGTTGTTTACTTTTTTAAACAACATTCTTTTAAACAGTGATATTTTAAACACCGTTCTAACAGTGTAATGTCGATCCGTAATGATCTCGATGCGGAAAAAGTAGAGGACGCGCTAAATTGGAAGCATGATATTTGAGAGTAACCCCAGTGGCGGATCTAGGGGGGGGGGGGGGTTGGGGGGTTGCAACCCCCCCCCCCCCCCCAAAAAAAAAAAAAATCCGGGGACCATTTTTTTAAATCTTATCGCAAGAAAACGCCATTTTTACACACAGATTTTCAAAAATTTTCCTTACTGTGGGAGGGGGGACACCCCCCTCCCACACCCTCCCCCCTCGCTCGCTCCGCTCGCTTGGACTCGGTCGCTACGCTCCCTCGCATACCACCCCAACCCCCCCCCCTTTATAAAAAGCTGGATCCGCCCCTGAACCCCCGGCTGATATATTTCTGGATGCTACGTACGTTGTCTAGATGAGAAATATATCTTACTCCAAACGATCTGTCAGCTACAGCTGACAAGAACGACAGCACAGGAGACCGGCGATGTCCATCTCGCAGGCCTTGTAGTAGCTGCATGTTCTGAGGATTTACGAGACTGACATTGTTGTTCTCATGCGCTGTCAGTTTCGTGGGCCGTCGGCCTACTGGGATGTTCCCAAAACATGATGTCGGACTGTCTCTCATTTACATTTTTATGACAGGGAGTTGAGTATTCCTTCCAAAGGTATATAAGAAGAAGGTAATACCACCGACATACCGACATTGTACAGAAAGTGAATGCAAAGTGATAAATGCAAATAAATGGATGGGATGGCGCAGGTAATTATGCTCTTGAAATGACGTTAAGTGCGTCAACAAAAGGCGCGGTCTTTTACTTGATAGTGTGATATGGGATGAAGGCAAAATGCACAGTTCTATATTGCGTTGAATTATTGGGGCATATTAATTAGCGCAAGTAATAGCGCTATCAAAATGATGCCTCACGTGTAGTGGGCATAAGACCGTTTAACAAATCAAGTCTCCAATGCCAGACCACAGGAAGTTCATTGACTCTCCTTATCCGACACTACGTGTTATTATGTATGTCTGATGTATGTATGTTCTCCTTCAACGCGTTACTCGCTGGAACCAGCGAAACGGATTCAGATCACTTACAACGGATGTAAAATGTTACCTTAAGGATAATGTTAAAGATGCGATTTCATTTTGTTTAAAAAAAAAATGTGTGTTAGCAATTTGAAAAGGTTTATCATGTAACACATGAGAATTGATGCATACTTTTATGTTTTGGAATCATCAACATGATAAAAAAAAAACTGACTAAGTCTTGCTAAAAGTCACATGCACTGTACACAGAAATGTGTATATGGGACTACATACACACGTGGGATAAAAGTTTGGTCTGACCATTTCACCTTACCCTGTCTAAATTCGATAATGAGGGCATTTGAAGGCAGGCATGTTTGAAGGGTAATCATTTTCAGGGACTATTATTTTCATTAATGGCATTCTTCCACAGTAATATACACAAATGAAAAAAGGTCTTTTTGTTTTCACTTCCACCAGAATTAAACCCTCTCTTTCAAGGTAATACAAAGTTTCGGTATGGGGTCATGAATTTGGTTTAAATGAACATATTGGAAGCATATGCGATCCTACAATATTCAGTGATCGTTGTCGCGGTTGAAATCGAGTCTAAACTTATGAAATTGTAAATAATAAACTCTTTACGATATATTAATTAAGCTAGAAAACAATGTTTCTCGACTAAAATCAACCAATTAGCTATGTCCATTTTGAAATTATATATCACAACTACATATTCTGAGATTTGCATGGTCGCAGCTACCATTGTACGGCCGTAGGCGCTATTTGAATTTAACAAAATTTGCCGGGAGCACAGGAACAAATTTATATTCAATTTTTCTCGAAACAGAAGTATTTTAGGGGCTAAATTTTCTAGTGCTTATAATTCATCCATAGGGGCATCCACATTTATCAAAATTGTAAAGAATCACTATCCACCCAGTTTTCAAATTTCCCAAAACTTTGTATTACCTTTAAGGACAGGTGTCTTGTTCACACACCATTACCCAGAACTATCAACTCCAATGGCTGCCAGTCAAGGAAATGATAGGTTTTAAACGTCTTCTGTCTGTTAAACTGTGGTCATTAACCTCACGCCAAAAGTACGTATAAGGCTGTCTAAGGCGACGGTCTCGTTCGAAGACAATATCTGCAGCAGCGAGCAAGAAACTATAGCTTGTGATGACGTTTGTTGTTGTTGGTTTGTTTTACCCAACTTCGAAGAAAACATGTGTATAGTAGAAGCAACCAGGAGACGGCTTCAAGTTATCTCCGAGGGACTTGATAATGAGGATTAATGGTTTACGACAGGCACACGTGCATCGACTTGGTTTTGAACCTGGGACCTCCCGGTAAAGAGACCACTGTGACCCCTAAACCATCGCGCCTCCTTTTGTCATTTTTTGGTTTCACAGCTGTGCGAAAAATGCACATTAGGCATTTTAAAATCTTAACCAGCGATGAAATAACATACCTTAAGCTAAAACACACTGGTTAAAAGAAGAAAAAACAAAAGCATTATTGATTATCAAAGTGGCTTGAGAATTACGATATTGATAATCTCAACCTCAATTTGAAAACAAGGATGATTCCGATCACTCTTATTGAATTGTAACATATCCTTTTGTAGCAGACGCAATGTCTACTTCTAATCATTCTTTTCCGCCTGGAAATACCACCCCCCCCCCCTCCCTGCATTCACGTTTCAGCTCTTGTTACTAGGTGGTAGAACGATTTTCTTGTATAATTTCTGTAATTTTGTCCTAAGATAGGTACAGAATCTCTGCCTGTACCCCTCAGGAACATTGCGATGCGCTTCCGTTTTCCTTTTAGGCAGTTGTAAAGTAATACCGATTTTGGAACGACGTAGGGCTATTGTCCATGTATTCTTTAAAAAAAAAAACGAGCTCAATAAGACACCCGAGAAACATTGATTGATTAATTGGATTTTTCTACACACGTAATCTGATTTTTTTTTTATACACCACTGCATCACTATCTTTACATTTAGTAAACAACCTGAGGGGTTGGGTAAAAACATTCAATCAATATAGGATCGATTTCACTCAACCTTTTTTCAGTGCATAGTGGTTGCTCCATTGAAAAAAAGAAAAAAAGAAAAGAATATAGTTTGTTTGATTTTCTGAGTTCGGTCATTGCGAAAAGCAGACAGTCAAATCAATTCTCAAAAAACAGTCTGTCAAATAGATCGAATCATGAAATAACATTTGTGTTTAAATAGAAATAACTAAATAATTATGAGAAGTGTAGCCAAAACTAAGATCTATGAACATCAAAGGGGAAAGTATCAAAGAAAAAAAAAGGAGAAAAAGAGACAATAATGAAGAGGGAAGGAAAAAAGAGAGAAAGACGTAAGAGTGTACAAAAACATTATGCGCAAATTTATTATACTTAGCCGGTGAAATTGAATACAGAAAGACGCCCACCACGAAGGGCTTAAATTTGAAAAGGAAATTAAAGACATTTATTTCTTCTCGGATCACCACACGACATCTGTCCAATAAAGGACCCAAGAGGCAAACTTGAGGTTGAGCCTTCAATAAGGCCATGGTTTAAGGTGAAAAGAATCACTGATTATTTCCCCCGATTTGGTTTTCTATCTTGCGAGAAAGGCAATTCAGTGGCGTATTGGGTACAGTTATTGAGAGGGTCACCAGTATCATGGGGTACGGGGAGGGAGGGGAGGGGCATCGGTCGAACTCGATGGATTCGGAAATACACATTAACTGGGCCACTAATTAATAGTAAAGGGCGAGTGTGTGACGAAACGCAGCAATCTTCTTTTCAATTTCCCTTTTCCCTTTAACCTTTTTCTCTCTCTTTTCCATGTTCTTTTTGGTATTTCTCCCTTTTCATCATTCGATGGGGGCATGTATCCCATGTACCCCCCTCCCCTCCCTCCCCAACAGCTATACCATTGAGACGAGTCATCGCATTTTGCGTGACTGACAGTACCATGGAAAGGGGAGTTTGTCTACACTTAGGAGACGTGAATCGAATGCAGATCGATGCAATTTCCGAGGAGGATGGAAATGTTGGACGACGGCTGAACGAGAAGAAGGAATAATGCACCAGTAATGATACGAATTATCCCCTCTTCTTTTACATTGAAAATCCACCATAATTGCCAAGAACAATTCTAATAAATAAAAGTATTCTATAACTAACGAGCAAACACTGGTGTCAACTAAATGCAACTGGTGACGTCATTTACACACAAAAACAAATCTAATCTCATCTTTAAGTAAAAGACTATTGATCAAGTGTTTGCCTCGTAAAAGATATATATGCTATGATTTATTTATTAATTCATTGCGGCTGATAGATGGATGCCCTGTACCCCGGAACAAAACAAAACAAATTAAAAAAGTACACAAATATGATATTTTAGACATTTGTTGTTCCAAAACATAATATGAACAAATGTTATAATTCCCCTTATTTTTCACAGATTTGCCCCTCACGCCAACTAGAGAATCCTAGATCCGTTAATTTATTTAAATAAAACCAAAACTAATATCACTTTACCCCATCCCATCTAAGTTGCAGACAACGCAGCCATATCGATCTCCCCCATGCCACTCCTGCGCGTGGCGCTCCGTCACTCCTATAACTGTCAGTCCGTTTGACATGTCGCCGCTTAGGGATGGGGTATTTGCCCTCGGTTATATTCTTTAACCCTCTCACTCTCTTTACTCCTTGCTTTTTCACCCGCCATTCCCATTCCAACGTTTACCAAGATCTAGCTCTGGCATTAAAGCAGGTGTTGGGTTAAGATTCAGCTTTTAACTCAGCGGTGAAAATCAGATAATATTTCTCCCAGGGCGCCGAAGGCAGCTATGCCTTTGCCGTAACTGTAAACGGATTGAATTCGTTCAGGTGTGCAAAAAGATGAATTTTCGTTGACAGGAAGAGAGAGAGAGAAACTGGAGCAAGGGTGAATTTTTGGCCACAGGTGAGTAAATCTTGTTTGATAGGAACACATTGATCGAAATTATAAGCTTCCTCGAAAATCCTGTACAACATGAACAAGCTCAACTTCATCAGCGATGTAAGCTTCCTGAATGGAGGAAAAAACACTCTACCGGAAGCGTCATTTCGATTGCGTTAATACCTGCGTTAATCAAGCCTGCAAAGTCAATAAGCCCACGCGCCAATAACCCAACGCAATGTTTGCACTCACTCGTAACTTTGCATTCACATTGTATATGATATCACCCCTAAATGGCTCGTCGAATCGCTGACGCAGTCCTGTGTCACCCAATAACACACCATGAACAACGGGTATTACATAGAGGTGCATTTCGTATTCACTTGATGTATACGGTGCCACTCCCTCATGGTGCGTCAAAGAACGCGCCAAAGCATACGTCAGTAAATAACGCTTCGTATACAACATGCCTTAAAGAAGTGTAAGAAGAGGTTGACGGATAACGTGGGTGACGTGAAGGAGGAATTTAAGACAAATTTAAAGACAAAATGGTGGAAAGATGGCATACAAGAAAATGTCCGATTAACTTGGTCGAGGGCTGGGAGCACATATTTCGGTCCGTTTAATGGATTTCGCCTTCACTAGCATACAAATCTCGAGCACTTTCTGGGTCAGTTTGATTATTACATGAAAGTGTGGGGAATGTAATTTAAAAGTACATTATCGAGACGAGGAGATAAAATGAAAGAAATGAGAGGGGAGGGGGGAGTACGAAAGAGGGGAGAAGGAGGGAAGAGAGAGAGAGAGAGAGAGAGAGAGAGGGGGAGACGACAAGAGTAGTCAAATGGATAGAAGAAGAAAGAGAGAGAGAATTTGAGAGATAGAGGGGGTGGATATAATTATGGGCACAGTTTATAGAAAGAAAGCGTCTATAAAATAGGATTTCCCGGCCAAATTCGCGAGTTTGTCATTCAAATTAATTTGTCTTGCGTTCAAATTCGACGGTTTTAGTGCAGTCAGGTATATCTCGGGTTCATATTCCCTTTTCTAGTTTTCAAATCTATGGAATTTTCGTTAGAATCTACGTATTTTCATTCAAATTAATGAACAATGTGCTTCTTTCGCTTTTTGGTCATTCGAATTGGCGCAACACGATTTTCTGACAACGCGACGGTGTACTTCTAGCATTCTAATTCATTTGTAGCATTCAAATTAGCACTTTGTGCACTTAAATTGATGGTCAATATACATTTCTCGTTTATTACACACTTGTTATAGCTCATTCTTTTTCTTTCAAGATTGTTTTTTCATGTGTTTTTCATCATATTTCATTTTCTTGCATTTATACACTTATACTTATTAGATTTATCTGATATTCATCAGCATTTAAGTTTGATTGTTAAGAAGAAAAAAACGACTTGCATCTACGGATCTGATGGTCTCAGTATATTTGTAAATGTTCATGTAAGGAAGTTGTTTGTCTTATGTTTCATCATAAATTTATCATAATTTCATCATAATTTCATTATAGAAGAAGGGTACAATGTTGTGACTGGGGTAGGGACTAGAGTCAACAATTTGAACATCATTGATTCATTATTTAGCCATGTCTTTAGCCATCGATCTGCTGGCGGGCAAGTAAACTATATATAAAAAACTCTTTAAGAAAAACAGAGGGGTGTGCTGGGTATAAGAGACGATGTGAATTACTTTTGTAAAATTCCGAGTCTGTAGTAAAAAGGGGCGATTGAGGGTTACCCCACCTTTCCTGGGTATATGAACATGTCCGTGCAGAAATGCCATATCCCTTGATTTCGCCCCTTCTTTACTTTATGTCTGACTACACCCATCTGCATTGTCCTGAAAATAAATAAATGGAATAACAGCTTAGACCCCAATGGCAAATCATGCATTTTAACTGCATTATTTAAAAACTGTAAAAGTTTGTTGCAATTCTTCCCCCTAACATTCCTAACTTGAATAAAAATATTACGAATACGAATGACAGGTGTTAATTTGAATGATAAAAATTACGCTTCGACAAGTGAATATTAATTTGAATGCTAGTTGAGCAGTTTATAAATTGAATGACAGATCTATGAAACCCTTCGACCAAATTCCTAAATTAAATACAAAAACTGGAAAATTGAATGATAATTGGCATGGCAAAGCCGATCTGCGCTTACTTAAATGCAAAGTACATGTAAATGAATTCGAATGACAATTACGCGAATTTGGCCGGGAAATCCTATAGTAGAGTGACAGCAAATGAGAAGTGCAAACGTAATACAACAAGAATATGCAAAAGTGTCATTCAGATAACAAAGCCATCCATTCAAGGCGACTATAAAGTACTTCGACAACAAGTGCACTGAGCACATAAAAATGCATGTAACATTTTGGTTTCTCACAAGAAAGGGAAAAATCATAGGAAATAAGCTGTGCAAAGTAAAAGTAAGAGATACACATAATAACAATACAGAAAGTACGGCAATATTGAAGATTTTTTTTTTTTTAAGTAGAATGGAGACCCTAAATCACTGAAGGAGAGAGAAGGGAGGATTGCTGCTGGAGAGTTAAGTTGTGAAGTACTGTTCTGGAATCACACTATCTATCACTGTCGAATGTACGAGCCAAATTCGAGGGGACAAGTGCTTTTACGGCGCTCGACTTTCGGAGAAAACACGGACAGTTGGTCAATAAAGAGGGATTCTTGAACAAAAAGAGAGATTTTTTGGAGAGTTCGGGATCTGGGAGTTTGGACAAGGGGTTTAATGGGGGCGGTGGAGGGTGGGTAGGATCGATGGAGAAAAGGGAAATTGGATGAGGGGAAGGAGCGGAACATTTAATTTGCGAGGTTGAATAATTAACAAACATAATCATTGGACATCATGTACAGCTTTAGGAGCAGTTCTAGAATAAAAATCTTGGAAGTGGCATTTCCATCATGCAATTGCCTTCAAGTTCAATCTAGTTTCCATACCCGAACAATCTTTAGAAGCAAAATTAGCACTGCGGTTTGGCAGATTAACTTAATGTATTAATAATGCCTTTGTAAATCATCGGCCAATACTAATCAACTAATGCGACCAATTACTCTGGAGCGGCGTGAATGACTGAAATGTCCAAAAAGCATATCGTGAAAATAAACAAAAAAATTGCACTAATGGGGGTTCTGTTTAACGGTTGAGTGACGTGTTTTAGGAGGGGTTGACATGGGAACGATCGTAGCAAACATGATGATTATCATTTCGATCCATCATTTGCGGATGACTTCCCATGGAAATCGGAGATATCGGAGATGGAATTGTGCGATACGTCCATTTGTTGTCCATCCCAAGGCTTACAATAGCTTGCAGGCACAAACCCGTATCAGTCGAATTGAACAAGATAGTTTCTAAACGAATAGACTATGCCGGACGGATTGCACGGTCTACTGCACCCCGTAGGCTTTGCACTACAGCTGTTTTATTGGACACAGTCAGAGTTGTGTTGTTGTTGTTGTTGTTTTTTGTTGTAATGGCAATCAGTCAAGACAATCAGTCAAGACCTGACTATTATCACCAACGCCTTTCAGAGATTGACAGATTATACTTTATGGACGTGTATCTAAGTGTCAAGTTAGAGTCTGTGCATCCAGACTAGGCTTACAATATGAGGACGAACGGAAGAGGAGTGGGCGATATATACTTGGTCTTCAGTGGCCCATTGAAATACCCTTCAGAAATAATGTTTTCGGGCTTTTTACATCTAATGTTGTTCAGTCCTAAACGGAGAAGTATTGACAGTATATACAATTACAGAAAGCGACAGGGGGCATAGCCGACGATTATGAATTTTTGATGACAATTAAAGAAATAGAAATTATCACAGACTTGCTGATGATTAAAGGCAGCTACAACGTTAAAAAGTAAAACCTTCATTCATCGCCGGGTTCTTTCTGCAACACAAGAAAATTCGGGGGAAAAGAAAGAAAAGGATAAGACATATACATAAAAGTTTATTCTATTCATGATGTACATTTACTGTTTGCTGCGACAGTAAGAAATCAAATCTTTCAACTTGGTAATGTAATTTGTCCTAACGCATTTAGTACGCAAAAATGAACATTTGCACCTCGAGCAGATGTTTGTTGAATCATGATTTGATTATATGATTTTCAGATTGATAGGGCGGTATGACATCTTTGATGTAAAATGAATCACAATTCATGTTTGTATAAACACGAGTTAACGCATGAATGACCCAATTATAGGGTATCAGCGAGATGACCAAGGAGTTTATAACGGGGGGGGGGGGGGGCTGTGTAGGTCTACTTTTATGTTCTTTTTAAATTTGATCTCCTTTACGTAAGCATTCTTTCCAGATCTATCTACCTTCGCATTTTGTTATATCTTCTTCCTCCTCCTCCTCTGATATTATCCTTGTTCCTCTGCTTGTTCTTCTTCTTCCCCTATTCTTCTCCTTCTTCCTCTCCCTCTTCTTTCCCATCTTCTTCTTGTTTTCTTGTTTTTGTTCTTCACCTCCTCCTCTTCATCCATCTTAATCTTCTGCTACTTCGTGTTCTTCTTCGTCTGTTTGTTCTGCTTTTTCTCCTTCTTCTTGTCTGGTGTGTTGTATTGCATGGTCGTAATAATACCTTTTTTAATATTTTACTATAGTATATAATTACCGTTTTCTACATGTTCCTTCTCTTTCATCACTTCTGCTTCTTCACTCCCCTTTCTACATTTCTTCTTCGACTACCATGCTATCCGTTTCTTATCCTCATATCATTATATTCCCTTCACAAACATGCACGGCGTGCTTTTTGATAAACCACTGTTTATGCCTACGTGCTTGATACCATGGTGTATCGAATTTAAATCCAACGAGTAGTGCAAACAAAATAATTTCGTATAGAAAAAAAGCCGCTCCAGTTTACATTGGGATTTCAGTCATGCGCGTATATTGACATAATTCGAAATAAAAATGTGCACCTCAATAGATCCATCCTGATTTTTGTGTTTGTTATTTGTATTAAAGAGGGTACACTTTTAGAAAGTTTTCGCTTTCATTGAACAATAATGTGTATACGTGGAGGGTAACTTAATTAAATTCAATCATCTACGCTTCTCACGTTTGAACTCTTCCCATTGATATCAGTATTATAAAGAAAGGGTTGTTTTCGACTGCACTCTCTTATTTTCGCTTTTATCGTTTTAACCCTCCTCGATTCTTAATTTCTCTCTTCTCCTCTCTTGTTCTCTTACACTTTTCAAATGTTTACTTTTATTTGATAATAATTTTTCTGTAACATCCTCTTCAATTTCCTTTCTCGTTTGTGTTGTTTGCGATCTCCCTCCTTTCCTTTACCTTCGTAATAATAATCCAGAAGTCACCCGTTAATGGTCGTCTTTTTTATTATTCAATTATAATTATGTTTATTATATTATTTAGTTATTATTATGCTTACAATAATCATAATCTCTCTCTGTATCTCCTATGCCCCTCTCTCACTTACTCACGCTCTCTCTCTTCTCCCTTTATCTCTTTTTGTCAGTCCATAACCGACCCCTCTCATAATGTCTCTGCCCAACCAAGTTGCCAACCCCTTCTTTCTCCCCCATGTTTTTTCCTCCGTCCATCTTTGTCATGAATATCTGGCACAGTTAGAAAGATCTTCAAACATCATTCTCATTCACACAATATTTGCTGAATCAATTAAGCCCTCCTCGTTCAAACCATCCATGCCCCATGACGCACAAAAATGAGATTTGATCTGAATATCTCCACATCAACCATAGGAATACATGAATTTTAAAGGTGGGATTGAGATGTTTAAACTCCACGTACATTTGTCTGGATCTTGTAAGATTCTTTCACATTGAACATCAGTGAAAATGACGACTGATAATCATGGAAACAGATAAAATGTACTACGTTTTGGATTCCACAAATTAACAATTATATTTAGCTTAATTATTTAAAATAATTTCAAAAATTTGAATTTAATAAATGGCGCGAACGCAAACCTCATACGAGCATACAATAAGAGCTGCCCTGCCCCCTCCCAAATACTGGGGGGGGGGGGGTGTGTGATGTCATGAACCTGTTTTGAATTCGACACTGTGAGTTGATATGCACCGTAATATGATGAAGCAGTTACAGTATTTAAGATCAGAGGACAAGCACTAACGGACAATCACTCCCCAAAGAAAACTAAACATTGGCAACTACCGCTATAGCAATGTGCCAGGGATTTTGTTCTTCTCCTTTATATTTGAAACAAAAGAGAGGCAAAATTGCTTCATGGATGTTTTCCGTAAAACATTTTATTAATGCATTTATCTTGAATTTTCATCGAATTTGATTGTTATCATTGCTAACATGCAACATTAAAATAATTTGATCAAATCAACCAGTGAATAAAACATATACAGACTACATCCATATCTACCAAAGATCGCTGCAATGAACCGCTAAAAGAAAGTTTGACGTTTTCGTTAAAAAAATAATGATAATTGATGGTTTATTATCAAACGCCTGCTTCATCACGGAAATTCTATGTCCATGACCGCATTGAAATCACAAGTCTGCCCTAGCTAGTTATTCATGTGTAAATCCCGGGTGTAAATAATTGCAATGACGAACCTTCGTCATTGCCTTGTTTTCGTTCACATTCTGCCCCATTAATATACTTATCCTTATCCTTATCCTTATCGTCCGGAAATCCCATTCCTTTTGCACGTAGTGCTTGTTATTCCTAGTTAGGTACTTTCCTCAAGTCCTTTTCTTTTCAAATTTCGTAGGCGTAATCTCTGATATCTCATCAAGGTCACCTACTTTTTCGATTTTGAAAATCACTCATGCATGACCGTCCAGGCGCCATTTTGTCCGTTTCTGGTCCATTTTAAGGCCTTTTTATCTTCCTTCCTATCTCCACTATCCTAGATCCTACAAACTTCTAACAAATTCCGCTCGATAGTCTGAGAGATGTTCTTTCATCTGCGACGTATGACTTGACCTTCAAAATGCCAACTTCATACTCGAAATTCAAATCTAAAACCGACTCCGTCAAAAATCTCTCAAGTTCTTGAAAAATGGACCCCTAAATAATCTAAAACTGCCATAACTTTCTCATATAAATTCTGTTTTGTATTTAAATCTCACAGTATCTTTATCTCATAATTGCACATAGCCATGCCAAATTTCACGCTCCAATGGCTTTGCACAACATAAATAGCGCCCTCTAAAGTTCTGGGAATTGGCTTTCTCTCTGTGGCCGTATCTCCATAATGGCTTGGCAAACCCGTACCCTTTTTTGGATTTAGATACTTGAAGATATGCCCTTTCCAGCCATATACAAAATTGTATACCCTATCACTGCCCAAATGTGAGAAAATTGCCCTTCAAATTCGCCATTTTCAAGAAAATTGAGAAATAACTTCAACTTGCTCTAAACCGGCGATCTTTATACCTACATCAATGAAACTTGGTAGACACATGTATCCACATACGTGACAACTGTCTGCTAAGTTTAGTAAATTGTAATGCCCTCTTCGCCAAGTTATCGCCAAAAATGATGAATTTACTATGCTTTACGTACTAGCGCGTTTGATGCGTGCAGTACGTTTTGCGCGGATGACAATGGTTTTAAACTGACCGCACTGAAGCGCCCTTTCGAATGATACCAAGTATGGTGTATGTTCACGCAGAAAATTGTGAGTAAATCGCATTTGAACAAGGATCACTATACGAATTCCTCCGAGTTTCCGCCCTATTATAACACGTTTCAAGCCATGACGTCATTTTTTAAGACTGTTATTTGGTTGTGTTAGTATGGGCGGCCGTTCGTGCCAAAGCACGCGTCGCAACATGTTCATCATGCACCAAGTTCTATTGGTTTTGCACGCAGTGCTTGCGAGCCCTTTCTAGATCCCTTCCTCCACTCCAATTCCCTTCAAAATTCGTAGGCGTAGTCTCTAGCATTCCTTCAAGGTCACTAAATTCTTCGTTCTCCGGAAACCTTCATGCGTGACCGTCCAGGCACCATTTTTTCGTTTCGGGCCGTTTTGATGACCTTTCTTTTGCCCTAACTATCTCCACTATCACAGAAGCTACAGACTTCTTACATATTGCTCTGGATAGTCCGAGAGTAGCTTCTTCGTTTGACACGTAGAAACATGGCGTCATTGCACGCACATCGTTGTGACACGATTGCATTTCTAGTTTATCTTATGGCCTTGCACATAATTACTCGGGGATCAGAGCTATGACATGAACAGTACTATAGCAGTTCGACTGACAATCGCCATCTTACATATCCCATCATGTTTATCACGCTAAGTCTAACTGGTTTATGAAATGCAGAGAAACGCGTTGACGTAATGAAATTTGTCCCTCGACGCCTTTCATCAGCTGCCAAGTTCAGCCCGACAGATTGATGGATTAGCAAGGTAAACTCCTAATGAAGCTAGCCGACGATTTCCTCCACCTCGGCGGCGAAGCGAGCAAGACCTTGCCAAATTAGTGCGCACAGTCCAAATATTGTTCGCCATTTTACACGGGTTGGAGTGGAAAACAAATGATCGCCCGGGTTTCACATGCTCTTAATTCCATTCTAGAATAAACACGATATGAGTCATTCTGAGAGCTTTCTTCGATTAAACAAGTTATTTTAGTTTGATAACATTTACCCAACTTCACTCTGAATGCACACCTTATTTACACAGAACAATAATAATTGTACAAGGTGTTTTACCCACATTTGTCCATCTTGACTCAGGAAGTTTTAATTGGTAACCTGGCTATGCTGGAGTAATAATAACTGCAGGGCACTCAGTTAGAGCAGTATTAATAGTGATGTGATTACCCTGGCTAAATAACCTCAACTTAAAGATAAACTTTAGTACTGGTAATGCGATTGCATTGTGAAAGAAAAGGTGTGAAAGGATCAGAAACAGTTGATCATGTAGCATGTAAGTATTGGTGTGCACTGCAAGGTTCTGGAGTCATCAAAATCATAATAAATTTGACCGAGTCTTGGTAAAGTAACAAACACTCACATAGAAAGCTATATATGGGACAACACACAATAGTCATGGTGTCGGGGATGGTACTACCTTGGTTTCCTTGTCTTTCTATGCTCATTACTCAGCCAGTATACATTTTCTTCCAAAATTGTTTGGCACATGTCATTTATTTGTAATCTTGAACATTCAGTGTAAGTTTCGTTTGATTCTGTGAGAATTCATTTTTTTTTTTTTACCAGTACTGGAGTTTATCTTTAATATCATTACATGTATTATAGATGATAATAATAATGGCCTTATTTACCCAGGGTATAGCATAATGAGTATTGATACAGTTCGCCCTCAGGGTTCGGCAATCATCATTTCAAATCTGGCTAAGCTATAAAAAAGGCGCCGAAACATTCAAGAAATATCTTTCTACCGGGTACCCATTTACTTTACCTGGATGGGGTGTGGAAAATACATGTATAGATTAATATCTTGCCAAAGGACGATTTAGTTCCGTGACAGTGATATAGCATTATATTTTACACCGAACTTTAGTATTACCAGCAGAAAGCAGAAAGCAGAAAAAAATGAGAAATTATACTGCCTTGCTGGAGAAAACAAATGATAATAAAATTCGTACGATTTATACCGCAGTTTGAAATTCGAGACAGGTGTTCAAGTTAAATATAATTTGGTTAACCACAACGTTTATTCAGCTCCTGGCAAATATCAAATTGAAACAAACCCACAATGGATTTGGTCCTGGTATGGGGTATCAGCTTTCGTGGTTTTACCTTCTTCATGTATGTCTCGACATGTTTATTTTAGGAAATGCTCCAGACTGCTCACAAATAATATTCAAACTATATAGAAATATTAACATGGGAAACACACGTCGTCAAAGAGTGGCGTAGCTACATTGGGTGTACGAGGGCATGTTCCTCCCATCAAAATAATGACGAAAAAAGGGGGAGTGAGAGGAGAACAGGGGTAAAAAGAAAATTATTGTACCCGCAAACCACCCCTCACTCATCTCAACGGCATTATTTTTCTTCCCAATGTATTCACCCATGCCCCTCCCCCCGGCCTCCCCTCCCCCTCCCCCATGACACCCGTGTGACTTTAATGAATGGATCCACACAGCCAAGACATGAAATTTCTTCAAAATCGCAATGGAGAGTGTTGTTAATTGTTAATTATCATTTCGAATTAGAAAAAACCCATATACAGTAAGAATTAAGAGGATTTAGCTCCTTGTGGTACTAAACCCTTTAATATGGAAGTATGCTGAGATGCTGGAAGGATAACAAGGCCCAGATTTGTTCATTGGTTGTAAAGGCCACGTAATGACTTGTGTATGCATACATGCATAGATAAATATAATGATAAATGGAATGTTATGCATAACTTAACGAATTACAAAAATAACGCGGTCGTACATGATAATACACATACCGTGTTAAGATGGCAATCGTTTTTCACATTGAATAATCTTCTTCTTTTTTTGGGGGGGGGGGTGGCAGCTATTACAGCCTTCCGCGTTTATTTGAAAGAGAAAATAAGGCCCATATTTTGAAAACAGAATCTGTCACTATTATAATTTGAGATTTTGTGATGCAACATTCCCCCACCTCCTCCCCTCACTCGGTTTTACGCAAAAATGGAACCGTACTCATCAACTCCCCCAAAGTCATAATGAGAGAATTAATGCTATATATTGATC
The DNA here is from genome assembly GCA_035222895.1 of Strongylocentrotus droebachiensis. Classification (NCBI taxonomy): domain Eukaryota; kingdom Metazoa; phylum Echinodermata; class Echinoidea; order Camarodonta; family Strongylocentrotidae; genus Strongylocentrotus; species Strongylocentrotus droebachiensis. The sequence goes on from JAVYIG010000087.1 coordinate 490,706, forward strand.
TCTACTTCAAAACAAAACAAAAAATATAAAAAATCATCGCGATAAATATTGCAAATGACTTACCTATTGGTGAAACATCATCGGTGAGAAGGAAGATGAGCCAGGAATGACCAAAGAGAAGAAAGAAAAGGAAAAATAAACAATGATATTAATGTTATATCAATAATGTAGAACAACAATTTTGTGCCAACATTATGTTATATAACTGTTCAAATTGTTCATGCTACACCTATTCACATATCAAACACCCTTTATTCTTTTCCTAATAAATGAATACAGACATTTTCACAAACTACAAGAAATGGTGATGACTGGACGAAGTGAGAAAAAAAAACACTTTAACAATTTCGGGGGCTACTTTTCAAGAATGCTTGCATGAAAATAACACTCTTCAATTAGTTTTGCATTGAACTCTATGCACATTTGGAGGGCTCTTGTATGACTTTCGGGTGCTCTTTTTAACGTTTCGGGGGCAAATTCGCCCTGAGCCCCCGTGTATTTTTTTCAAACCGTGGTCTAGTGGATACGTTGTCGGACTGTGGGTCACATGATCCGTGGCACTAATGTTTTTTTGCAATACATTAATCTACATTTACCACTCTCCACCCAGGTGATAAAGGGGTACCGGTAGGAAATATTTCCTTGAATGCTATGAGCACCGAAAACGGTAGGCTATAGAGACGGGGTAATTATTGGAGCGCCGTTAGCACCTTGCGTGAAGGATTATGTGCGCTATTAAATATCCATTATTTTCATCATTATTATTATTATCATAATTGTTATCATTATTTTCATTATAACTATTATTATCATAATCAAAGTTACTTCCCCCTCTCGACTAAATTTTAATGTATTTCCAAAATGTAATCAATACCTTTATTAATGATGCTCTAATTATAGTCAACAAACAACTAGATCAAGTTCATGACTCCTTCATATTTTCCTACATTATTAACAAGAGTGGTTTTCCATATGGCTTAAAAATCAAAAGATACATTATGGGATGATCAAATCTCAATCAATTTCATAGATGGGAATGTTTTTCCACGCTGTTAATGATTAGCTAAATATATAATATGGCAGCGTTACTTATTATTTAAGGACATTTTGTTTGATATAGATGCTAAATAGCACTAGAGGGAGAAATCGTAATTGCACCGGGTTAGTAGAATCGACAAGCAGCACTCAACGCCAAGTGATTGAATTACAACATGTTATGCTTTCCATTGATGCTTCGTAGTTCTCTGTGGTTTATGATGTTGTTCTTGTTCTTTGGTGTTGATGATGATGTTTTTCTCTCATAACTCATCATCCGATTGAAACCATCGGGAGTTTCATTTATCAAATTTAGTTGGTAAAGATAAATAAATTTGTTTGCATGCCAGTCACTGTGTAAATTCACATGACAATATATTTGATAATTTTATTATCATTTCTTGTTCGTGATTTTTTCTCTCTCTACGTTCATGCTTTAGCTTTAACAGGAAATTTTATTCCATGAACAAAAAATATTGAGACTCAAATCAACTTTGTGTTTACAGGAAAAGAAAATCATATCGTTATTATTTAATTCATACCCCCAAATTATAATCTCCATACAATTCCACCATACTCATAATATTCTTTTTCGAAATGTAGCCCGCATCCTCTCTCTCTCTCTCTCTCTCTCTCTCTCTCTGTCTGTCTCTCTCTCTCGTTCTCTCTCTCTCTCTATCTATCTCTAGCTCTGTCTCCCTCACTCCCTCTTCTCTTTAGCTCCCATTTTTTTTCTCTCTCTCTCCGACATGAAGTGGCCATTCATCATCATGAGAAGTGTGGATTTGTTTTGGGTGGGTTGTCAAACTGTTTATTAGCTGATCGCAGTGCCGTGTTTTAAAAATCATTGCTTTCCCATGGAGTAACTCTTTTAATCGAAATGATTGACGTATTGATGAGTGAGACCGGGAGAGGGGGAGAGAGAGAGGGTAGGAGAGAGATGGAGGAAGAGAGAGAAGGGGAGGGGGAGAGAAAGATGATGGGGGTGATGAAGGAAGGGGAGGGCGGGGCAAAGAGGGTAGATCAACCGAGGTTCGAGATGCAGGGTGGGGGTTGGGGCTAGAAAGCACAGGCAGGTAAATAATCAAACCATGAACCCTACATGATTGAAGATTTTAAATGCAATTAAAATGAAGAAGGAGAAACCGAAATACATTGTAAACGGGTACGAGAGAGCAATTAATCCACAAGACTATTACCACTTATTGGGCCGTTAATGCTGTAAAGTAAAATAATTAATATCGTAAGCATTGTTCTTAATTGAGTTGTTGCAATCGACTGCGCAATTCACCGCACCTTACATTGATTTCGTAATAGACACATCAATATTATGATGCTGATAATGATAATAATTATGGTAACTAGTTTTAAATACACATGGGATGTTCTTGATAATACCAATGATGATGATGCTGAACAGATGGTGAGGGTGATGATGATACTAATGATGATGAAGGTTTGGACTTATATTTTTCTGAATGCATTTGGTAATACGCCTAATACTCTTTCCCTAAATAATTATGTATTTAGTTTTGACCTCCCCTTTCAATCTTCTAAATTTCTCTTACTTTTCCATTCGCCAGTGTTTTTTTTTTTTTTACATATAATCTTTCTCCGGTTCATATCACTGTATACTTTAGCCCCCCCCCCCCCTCTCTCTCTCTCTCTCTCTCTCTCTCTCTCCCCTCTCTCTCTCTCTCTCTCTCTCTCTCTCTCTCTCTCCCCTCTCCCTCACTCCTCCTCATCAATATAATAACACATCATTTCGCTTGACGTGTCCTATCTTTATACATTATTAATCATTGGAGATGGATCGCTATCCCATACGTTGTCGTCGTGCGCCATTATTTCCAAATCAATCATGAAGATAAGCGAAAAGAGCAGGAGGGCAATAACCGTGAAAGGCATTACAGGCATTGTACTTCAAGAGAATATATCTATCCCCTACCCCCCCCCCCTCTCTCTTTCTCTCTCTCTCTCTCTCTCTCTGAATCTTTCTCTCTCTCTTTCTCCATCTCTCTCTGAATATACAATGTATATCTTTCTCTCCCAAATCTCTCTTTCTCTTTCTCTCTTTCTATCGCTTTTTCTCTCTCTCTGTCTCACTGTCCTTCTCTCTTTCTCTCTCTTTCCTTCTCTAGATACAGGTGTTTATACATTTTTTTATGTATATCTTTTTCTCTAAAATCCCAAATCTCTATTTCTCTCTCTCTCTCCCTCTCTCTCACTCTCTCTCCTTCCTCATCTCGTTCCACGCTATTTCTCTCAGTTACGTCTTTACACCTCATCATCTTTCATACGAAGACTACAAGGAGGAGAAAATACTAAAATAAACGAAGCAATAACATTGAAAAGTAACAATATTGAAAACAGGACAGGTAAAGGAGGATGGAAAAAGGATGGGAGAAGTATGACAGCATTTTCAGGATGAAGATACAATTTCATTTGGTAACGGTCAGGCAGGGGCAATAGATATTTATATGGTCTCGTTATTGGTTAATATTTAAAAGAAGTAAGCTTGAAAATGACCCGAAGCCGGACATTCGGACTGCAGATTATGTCCGAACTTCTCAATTTAGAAAGCTGGGATTTCGACACGATTATGATGGATGGAGGAGAGTCAGGGGGAAAGAGAGAATAAGTGCGAATGAGTGTGAGAAAGAGAGAGAGAGAGAGGAAGAGAGAAAGAGAAAGAGAAAGAGAGAAAAAGAGGGGCCACTATTCTCTTCTTTCTTTATACAGATGTTTTTGTTTTCTTCTTTTTCTATTTTGAAAAAGGTAATCTATCATTGTTCACCAAATCGCAATTTTATCGTTTATAACACTGGGTATAACACACATTTCTTATTTTTAGGCAAAACCTTGCTCATTCTATCCGCATTAAGAAATGTCAATGTTTTAATACAAATGAAAACTAGCATTCTCTTCTCGTTTTTTTTTTTTTTCCTTTTTTTTTTTTGGGGGGGGGAGGGGTGAGTTGAAGTTAGCTTTAGTTATGGAATCCTGCTCAGATAAAGAACTGGGGATAGAGTATGGAATTGTGAAATACGTGTAAGTAGGGGGTTGTAGTTATTTATATTGGAGCCCCTTTTCTGTTTTCTTTAAATCCCGTCTTCATCTTTATTATCTACTCAGCATCTCTCTACGATCGAGGCCAGCATTTTAATGAATATACAATGCCTATTACACCAGATGATGATACATTGTCATGCCAACCACTGCTTTTAGCCGTCATAAAAATGCATACTAAACCACTCTCGACTCGTATTCTGTAACTGTTTCCGTAATGGAAAACGATGTCTTTTTTCTTTTTCATTATGAGTTACGAAAATATTGTTGATACCATGTTGCCAGACTAAATTTCCAGTGTGTCTGGTCATAACTTCTAAAAGTCATTATCATTTTCCATCATTCTCTTATATTATTCTTGGGAATTGTTATGGTGTAGAAAAAAATACATATTGTATAATGAACGTTTGACAAAGGAGTGAAAGGACGAGTAGAGTTACGAGGATGAGAAGAAGAAGAAGAAGAAGAAGAAGAAGAGTGGAGATTGTGCACACATTGTGTGCGGGCAAGCACTGAATCCAATGACCGGGGTATATTTGTAAAGCGCTTATCATAGAGACATTTGTATTGAGCGCTATATAAAAATTAAATATTATTATTATCAATATTATTATTAAGAAGAAGAAGAAGAAGAAGAAGAAGAAGAAGAAGAAGAAGAAGAAGAAGAAGAAGAAGAAGAAGAAGAAGAAGAAGAAGCAGAAGAAGAAGAAGAAGAAGAAGGAGAAAAAGAAGAAGAAGAAGAAGAAGGAGAAGAAGAAGGAGAAGAAAAGGAAGAAACAATGATATGAAAGAGAGAGAGAGAGAGAGAGAGAGAGAGAGAACGGAAGGCGGGATATTTAAATTCTAATTAAGCTTCTTTTATTGATTTTCTAAAAGACAAATTCAATTATAGAACATTACCGATTAAAAACCAAAGCTACAATTGAATAGAGTGTTGAAAGCCATTATCAAATATATAACAGGTTTCACTGTATTTGTTTGTATTTCAATTGCAAAAAGAACAAAATAAAAAACAAAAACACACACAAAACACCATCTCCTCTGTCATTGAGGCATTACTATTAGCACGACTGTTATATACAGTACATCGTGACACGACTCGAAGATTATCCAATGCTAATCCCTGTCGGATAGTGCTAAAAGGGTCAGTTTGAAAATATCAAAAATCCACATAAATACAGCGTATATATTACAGGCAGATAAGTGAAAATCCATTCTTTTGAGGAGGTCAAGAATGACTTCGTTTGGGAGTTGAATACACTCCTCATTATAGTGGAATCCACTACAAATTAGTGGATTGAATCACTCTTTTGTCATTTTACGCGTAGATTTGCACTCCAAAACGATGTGATCCCGTAAACGACTCCTAAAAGAGTGAATTTCCACTCCTGTCCATCGATAGAGTATACAATCCAAGCGCTATTTTCTATTTATGCATCCCCCAGACGTTGGAGGAAAAACAATTCGGCATCTAATGCGGCATCTAACCGCCTCGTAATTAGGCAACTAGGGAATCGCAACTGGAAAGATGGGGATTTTGACCCCTGGTATTTAGCGCCTAATATTCGCCGACTGTTCGTACCCGGTTTGTATATGGCGCGCACATCGTCTCTTACTAAAATCCTTTCCCCATTTGCTATTTTCAAGGCTTTGATGCGAACGGTATTGGAAAGTAATTGTAATGATTGTAATAATTACGCAGGGTGCTGACTCGGATGTGTGCAAGATCCCTGAGATGTTGCCACTTGCGTAATAACAAGGATCGCGAAAATGATCACGACAATAATAATAATAATACAAATAATAATAATAATAATAATAATAATGATAATAAAATAATAATTAGAATCATCATCATCATACTGATGATAATAATAAAACTACTACCAATAAAAATAACTATAACAATAACAGCAAGAAGAAGAAGAAGAAGAAGAAGAAGAAGAAGGAAAAGAAGAATATTGCTATAAGTTAATTTTTTTTTGCACTAATGTCGATTCCCAGGAGACAAAACTATGACATACACAGCCTGGGGATCTTTGAAATCAGAATGAGCAATATAGATGTAAATTGAGTGGAAATGTTGAGCTTTAAAGGAGGAACTATACAAACAAAAACTTTCAGTGTGTGACATTAGCTCAAGCTTTTTATTTACATTTTCAGAGCAAATGTCCATTTCTTATGAAATCATCAACACTTCTTGTATAAAGCCTTGCGTTTCTTTTCTCTTTTATGACCACGTTTATAAGCATGCTGGTGTGCCCTCCTTAACCTCGCACTAGCGCCATAATTGCGTCAATTGCTTTCCAATCTAATTACATATCAAGTTCGAATTCCTCTTGTTGTTCATTTTTTCAACAACTAATCAACGACAAATGTAATTTGGAAGAAATTTTGTTTGGCAGATGACGAAGTAAAAGAAGGGCAAACTCAAAAGTGGGAGATCGTTATTGGGCAGTTATCATGGTAATAGGTTGCATCAAAATGGTAATTGACCGGCGTATTGTAAAGAACAGGAGAATTGAGCCACTATATTAAACAGACTGGTTTCAAAACACGTTCGCATTATGAGCCGCCATTAGCTCGTTATGCTAATCCACGTAGAAGTCTTGATAGAAACTGATTACGAACCAGTCTTTGTTGTGCTAAGGTCATTTTATTCACACAACATCAGCAACTTCCCGGGCAAGCCCAAGAAACCTGTACATGTATGTCCCATAACTTACCAAGTATTATTGGATAGTACTATGAAAATGTGAACATAAATCGACATAAAAGTATCATTTTATTTGCTGTTTTGTCTGATTCAAGCTCTAGTAGGGCTATCAGCTTGGTACAGTCATTAGATGTAATCATGATTATGTCAGTAACGTAAATTAGAGAAAGAGGGGGAGGGAGAGAAAGAGAGAGAGAGAGGGGGAGGGAGAGAGAGAAAGAGAGAGAGAGAGAGAGATATGCAGGGAGAAGGGGGCGGGGAGAGGGAAATCCATTTGATTATTGTAGCTATATTGACATGCTATCTCTGATTTTGCTAATTTGGAAAGTGTCAAGCTTCTCCCCCACTCTCCCTAAAATGATCATAAATAATCGAACGTTTGCCTGTCACACTTGATGCATATGAGCAATGCTGTATTGAACTTTATATCAATTCCTAATGTGATTAATATTTCTTTTGCTTCATTCCACGGCCTAGTTTTCACCACAACTCTGATTTTTAAGTGATTCGTTCCACTTTGGGTGGGCAGGCTCATGATCATCCTTTCATCGCGACAAGTTCTAGATTCCACTTTAAATTATTAAAATTACTGATGAAAAAGTTGGATGGAAAACGCATCAATCAAGAGAACAACAATACATCGATAAGATCAAGAGTGGAGTAGCGCATACCGTGTACTTATGAATTTTGAATTTAGGCAATCACACTGCAAATCCACTCAAATAATTATTAAAAATAATTATAATAATAATAATTATTATTATAATATTACTTATGATACAAATAGTTGAGTCTTTATTTACCCTGAGCAGCGACATCGGTATAAAAACTGCTTTTCCTGCAGGGCCTACTATTATTATTACCCCAGCAACTACCAGGTACCCATTTACACCTGGGTGGAGAGTGGCAAACATGGATTAATGCCGTGCCAAAGGACGTTATAGTGCCGGCCTGGGATTTGAACCCTCAACCCTCATCGGATTGAGGGTCAAGTGAATAAATGAACCATTATAGCACGGCACCTCCACTCTACAATTTTATGAAGGTATAGAATAGACACTTCATACAAACTCTCATTTGGAGTCCGAGGGGGTGGGGTGCTGCTCCCGATGATTTTGAAGGTACCCAATTTCGGGCCATCGTCACCTCATATTCGTTTGTCGAGAGAGTCTCTTCGCAAGTTTGAGAAGTTCTTTTGATCTTATCCGGTTTACGTTGATGAGGAAATTAAATTGTCAGCGTCGAAAAAGTGTCTAAAAGTTTGCTTGTTCGCTTCGCTTTCTCGTCGCATGGTCTCAAAGTTCAAATGTTACTCTGTGGGCAAGAGATGGGTTAGCCGGTTAGGCCCCTGGCAAAACTGTGCCCGAAGGCCGCAGTTTGGTTTGCTATACATACATGTACAACATTATGGACTATAATAATATTTATTTATTCATTCAATCTTTGTATGTTTAGGCTATTTATATATTTATTCATTTATGTATTTACTTTTTTTTCTTCTTCATTTATTCATTTCTCTATCTATTTATTTCGTTATTTTGTTATCTTGCGCCAGAATGATTTGAGTGGGAAAACCCCCCTTAGTCCAATAATTACCGATTGTAATATTAGTAACATGTACCTCTTCAGAAACAAGAGCGACTGACAGCTCAACAGAAATAGATCCATGGGAGTCCGAAGATTTTGATTAAAACCTGCGATTCGAGACAATAATTCATCAATGTCCGGTTTTTAATTTCAGCATAATGAGGAAACCCGAGAAATAGGGCATGTCGGGGGGTGACTCTCATGCATCCGTATCATTATCACATTACAAATGTGTGTGAGCCTGTATCAGAGAGAAAACAGACCATCATTGACTGATTGTGAAATAATCGAGGTAATTGGGAGGCAAAACTGCTCCTTCTTCTTTCTTTCTCCGAGAGGTGCAAGGAGAAGGAAAAGACAAAACACAAAAGAAAAAGAAAAAGAAAATTCATGAAGACGAACTTATGCCTATCAGGGGGACAAAGGGAAATTAATTAGAATAAGAGAGGAAGAAATAAAACAGAAGGTAAAGGAGAAGCTAGGAATGAGTACCAAAATAAACCTGATTTTAAAGAATACTAGAAGAAGAAGATGACCGAATAAAATTAATGTAAACAAAATAGCCAGATTGGGAAAATTAATCAAAAACCTATACAAGGATGTGACATTAGCAATAAAAGTATATATAAATCGGGTACATCAACAATCAACAATATATATATATATATATACATAATCCTTTATGACTTCCAATGTTACCGCCATTGTAAGCTATGACAAATAATGATAAATGGGCCAACCAAAATGATGAATACAACCAGAAGGTCTCAAGTAACGTATATTTAGCAACACGAATTTGAACTGCTCAAGGAGGCTACTTAATGAATGCTTCAATAATTATTGCGGTCGATCCACAAAGGCCGTGGATTAATTAGAATGCCATAAAAAGATACTTTTACCAATGAATCATTAACCCAACGAAGAGGGTTCAATCTTTACTTAAGGGCCATTTATAACGAGCTCCTTATGTGGCGTAACATAATTATCGAGTAGGCGCTGGTGTCGCGAAAAAGGGAAGGCGGGGGGGGGGGGGGGGAGAGACCTCTAGGCTCGTGTTTTTTTTGGTAAGCTTGTGGTTGGTTTCTTAAGTGTGATTGTGGTTCTACGAGGTGGATGAACTGCGAGATAAAAAGGGACCCAGTAAGGGAGGGGTGATGGAGGGGTTGTATCATCTTATTTTCGTGATACTTTCTATTTCATCCTTTATTTATTCCTCTTTCTTTCTTCTTCATCTCTCTCTCTCTCTCTCTCCTCTTCTTCTTTCTCTCTTCTTCCTCCTTTTCCTCTTCATCTCCTCCTCTTACTCATCATCCTTCGTCTTCTTGTCTTTCGTTTCTTTCACTACTACTAGATAGGATGGTGCAAGACAGGTGTCACCTTCCCTTATGGCTTTGGCTTCTACTTCAATTACTCCAGTCTTAGAATTGAACGGGCTAACAAATAACCACTGTTTGATATTTTAATGCATGTATTGCACAAATATTGTTTGACTTGCCTGTATTGCCAGTGGATTCAAATGTCAGGGAAAGAAATCTTTGAGAGTTTAATATGAAATGTCCCGTTAGGAACGTCAGATAATAATGTGAAGAAAATCTAATTAACCATTGACATTGATGGATTATGATGTTTGTTAACACTGTTATTTATAGTATACGTTCTTTCCTGATCTCTACTATTACTTGTTTACCTTTCAAAACGCTTTTCCAAATGAATGTACATGTAAAACTGATACTACTCTTGCATTACCACAATACATAAATATTAGACACGTACTCTATTGACATACTGAGACTCGCATGTAATTTTCCATAATTTTCACCATAAAGTTTCACTTTATAATATTTTACAGTCAGTTAATGAGTACTGAAGCCTATTTTTATTTTATTCTTACAGGCATTAATGCGAATCCTATGAATAAGTTACTTGTTAAAAAGGGCGATATCTGAGAGCGCTCATGACACATTAGTTTTGTATTAATGTCGAAAGCTTAGGATGATTTATTCAGATGCGCACTGCAAGGAACCAAACTAAATACAGAATAACCTAAAAAAACAAGAGAGGCGGATTATTCTTTAAAAATCCATTAATACCAATATATCCATGTGCATAAATATTATAGATGATGATGATGAATAAAGGCAATACCGAGGGTTCTTAATATCCTGAGCTCTGCTACATTATCAAGTAAAAGAAAAGGAAATAAAAAACAAATTGTGTTCATGCCCTTCCTTGCACAAAATGTGGACGCCCAATCACACAAAATATAAAGCCTGAACATGACCCTTTTACGTTGTTGTTTTATTGTGGTTTTTTTGTCGTTCTTATTGTTTCTCCCATGAATTTGTTTTGTTTTTATTTGTGCTTGTCAGCCATTTTCGGACCCCCCCCCCCCCCCCCACCCTGTGCTAGGGAATCCTTGATTCACCATTGCTACATGTAACGAAGCAAACTTGATCGTAATTGCAATAATGTAAGAGCTAATAATTAGCGTTTCGTCTGAACAGGAAATCAGTGTTGCTGCACAAGGTCATTACCAGCCCATTACAATAAATATGCAGCGCAAAACTTTCATTGTACCGATGTGTTAGATTTTCCCTGTCACTGATTACCAATCAGTTCTCGTTTGATTAAACCATAGATTGAAAACACTCGATCACTGTCGCGGTTTAATTACAAAATCTGCTAACGTTTATGCGGCTAATAAAACACTCGTTGCGAGGATGCGTGGCGCTATACTGTCGCTTCATTAACGTTCTCGGGAAGTGTAGGGGGTGAGAGGCAGATGACAAATGATAATGATTTAAAAGTGGCCATGAAAGTAAAAGTCTATCAATTTGAAGACGAGGTTGTACGATATTTCAGTCTGGACCCGTGTCTTGTTAAGTTTTCTGTATAATTAGATCGAATGGATCAAATGCGAGAGAGCAAGACGATCGAGAAGGGGTAGGTATGCCGGGGTCTCTTTACGTATTTCCCCCGTCTTTTCCATTCTTTCACTCTTTCTGTATGTCTGTCTCTCTCGCCATTTCTCTCTGTCTCTCCCCCTTTTTTTCCTTTATGTTCTTTTGCATATACACCTCGGTATGTACCCCACAATATACGGTATCATAGCCAACCAACTTGTCATCCCCCTTCCTCTCTCTCTCTCTCTCTCTCTCTCTCTCTCTCTCGCCCTGTCTCTCTCCCTCACACACACATACATACACACACACACTTTCACTCTTCCTCTGTTTTTCTCTCCACTACCTCTTTCTCTCTCACTCTACCTCCCCCACCCACTCTTTCCCTCTCTCTTTCTCTCTCTCTCTCTCTCTCTCTCTCTCTCTCTCTCTCTCTTCTGTCACAACACTGTTCATCCACTCTTTCACCATACCTCCACCCTTCTTCTTCTGTTCGCCCCCTCTCCATGAGACAAACATACTATTGGAGACGCAAATACCTTGTTTTTCAATCCCAAATGCACTTCAATCAAAACGATGACCACCCGTGTATATCTGCAATCACAACAATATCTTTTCCCTATCCATATCCTTCACAAGAATTCCCCTCGAGAACTATCAAATATTCATAACGACATTTTCACTTCTATAACTAGATTGTATTGTTATCTACATCTCTGGGCGTTTTCCTCTGTGCCCAGTAGCAGTCTAGCGATACAGACACTATTTCGTCTGCTAAAAAAACCCCCACAAAGTTTAATTAACTAACGAACCAGATAAATACCTCAAAATGGAATCGCATACCACACACAACAAAAAGCCACATTTATGTATTTTAGTTTAATTTCATTCTCTATACTTGTAGGATGCTTTAACGGGCCGTACATGATTATTATCTGCAGACGCAATCATGAAACTCTGCTTATCTTCAAGAAGCCCAAAGTGGTATGCGACTGCAGACTAATCACGAGGATAATGAACTCTCCTACAAGATAACTGCATAGGTCATTTTCCCCTGTTGACATCGTGCCAAAAATAGCGTTTTTCTTTCTTCTACACCTGTACCAAACAGGATTCTAGCAAATATCAGTGTAACGACATCTAAACTACATAGGGCCCCTCTGATATGCAAGAGATGAAGAAGAAGAAAGATAGAAGTAAAGATATAAAGGAAGGCAGACAGAGTGGGTGGACTACGATTGATGTCTACCTATTTCCTTAATCTCATGTGGGATATGTTGCACTCTCTACCCACTTCGCCAGACAGGGTCAAACCAAAAGTTAAACAGATTTAAAAGGAAAGTATATCATTCGTTTGCAAATAATGATAATGTAACGTGAATAATTATTACTATCACTGGATGATATAGATACCCTTGGTCAGGCCCCTGGGAACGATTTTTTCACCGGGGGTGCTCAGGGTCCTGGGAACGATTTTTTCACCGGAGCCGCTGAGATATATATATTGCGAAATTTTCGCAACGACTCAGCCAGCCGTTGAATAAGCGGGGGGGGGGGGGGGGGTAAGCGGACATTTTTTATTTTTTTTTGGAGTCCAAAAAAAAATCGCAACGACTCAGCCAGCCGAAAAGTCGCTCAGTGGGGGGGGGGGGGGATGGTAAGCAGACACTATATATAATAACAAATAAAAAAAAAAAAAACCAAAAACCAAAGGGGGGGGGGGGGTTTATATTTTTTTAGGGGGGTTTACACACATAAAAATACCAAAGGGGGGGGGTTTGAACCCCCAAACCCCCCCCCCCCCCTGCGTACGCCCCTGATACAGTAAATATATCATACCGAAAAAATTTGCAGGGGGTGCTGCAGCACCCCCAGCACCCCCGCTTCCCAGGGCCATGCCCTTGGTCCAATATACCCATATCTGTGTTAGTGCTTTCAGCAGGACTGCGTAAATTAAAACCTCTTTAATAAAACAACCCTGGCGGATTTAGGGGCACATCCAGCCCGTATAGTTACTTGAGAGAGATTGTTACGTCACCGGAAGTTGCTTCTGATTGGTCTATCATGTCATGAAGCTTCCTTTCATAGAGATTGTACGTGGGAGGGAACTATTTGGAGCAACTATGCCCCCTTTTGAAGTAATCTTTTTTTTTCTGTTTTGCTTGTAAGTGAATTTTAGAATGACTATCTACCCAAAAAGTCTCAGATGCCTTTTTTTTTTCTTTCTTTTCTTTTTGCTTGCTTGCTTACTGGCTTGTTCGCTTAACGCTTGCAAATTCTAAGAATATTTTTCCCCCTCTTTTACAAAATCCACCCCAGAAAAATACATATCCTTATTTTTTCACTACGTAATCAACCTTTCGCGAAAGCTTCTAGACAGTTTATCTCACGATGCAATCCCATTAATAGTTCTAAAGATTTGTGATGCATTTACGGTTTTCCAGTCCTTTGATTGGCCGAGAAGCAGAGTGCACGTGACTGGTTCTCCACGTGCGCCATGGACATTCGTTCGGGTAACGAACCTTTGGATATCGCACCCGGTATCGCGTGGTGTCTAGACGATGGCGGGTGCGTGAACTTAGCACACGACAGATACATGACTTTAAAAACATTGAAGCACTTGACAAAAACTATATTCAAGATAGAGTGTCGCCTGTCTATCCACGAATTATCTACATCGACGTCTGTCAGGAGAAATTTTGTATGCACAGCCGATTTTTTATATCGACCACTATTCCATTATCGGTTCCTACACCATGTATTTTCGCACTCTTTTGTGAGGTTCTTTTTTCATACAAACTGTGTGAACATGATGCATACGATGAGGTCCATTGACAGTTCAAGATTCAAGATTCAAGATTCAAGATTTTATTGTCCATAATATAATACAGAAATTTGTTTTCCATTGGTATAACATGTAATACATAAAACATAAGACAAAAACATGGTGTCGTGTGCTGAAAGCCAGAAGGGCGTCAAGACTCTATAAGAAAAAGTATGTGAGCAGGTACGGTTCTCCGGCTTTCAGCACAAAACATGACAAGATAGTTATATGACTTATACATAGCAAGAATTTTATATACAATTCTGAATCACATCATGAATAAATTCAGGTATGAATATAGATGTGAATATGAGCAGCATCACAATCGAAATACGAGCAGAAAGATAAAGGAAAAGAGTGCTCAAGCTCGAAGGACTGATAGAAGAGAGAAATATAGGGAAAGTTGGTAGGGGTCCAAAGGAAAATGGGAGAGACAGAGAAGGAGAGATGGCATAATTTCCAATCAGATTATAATGCATGACATAAATATACAACAAAAATCAGCAGCACAGCTAAACAACGGATGTTTTGACCCACAAAGGTGATAAGGCGGAAAACTTTCCAACCCAATCCCTACAATTTACTGGGTGGGTAGAAAAAAAAGTTAACAAATAATCATAATCGCTATTATTCAGCTTAAAGCTGAGAATTTCGTGTTACTTTTGCATTATAGATGTGCATTGAATTTGGAATAAAAGAATTTCTGTATCTGGCTCTACGGGTAATTGGTACACGCAGGCGGATTCCTGAGCGGTTAAAAGTAAAACAAGAAAATAGTGGATGTGATGGGTCTTTCATAATAGAAGTTATTTTAGTCAATAAGCGATCTTCAAACAAAACTGATAGGGGTGGTAATTCAATGCCGATAATACGTTGAGCAATTTTCCTAGGACGTTCGAGTTTAGTTTCAAACTACATGTAAACAGTGTCAAACATTGAGTAGACATGGGATAATACGGAATAAAAGAATGACACCATTATACAGGTGTATGTCAAATTAAACATATTTTGTTAAGGAAGGGGGAGGGGGAGAGAGAAAGAGAGAGAGAGGGAGAGGGCAGAACGACGAAGGAAGAATGACCTGTATATTTATTAAGAAAAATATTATCATAATTCATATCATTTGTTGCGATGCAGCACGTTTGCAATGACAAGAATAACGGGAATATCCTTTATTTTACTTCACAAATTCACCTCTTAAAGCGGCTGCACATAAATTTTATCTAATAATTTTCAAGAACATAAGAAATGACGCTATAATGGTAAAATAAACGTGGAATTAAGAATATGCTTGGAGTGAACAATTTCTTTATCACCCTCTGCAGACATTGCTTGACTTACTCGACACGAAAAGTGTACTGAATACCTCTTATTACACTATCCAAGAGACAATACAACATCGAAAACCTTTTAAAATTCATGATTGTAAATCCTCGAGACGTTGTTCTCAGAAGGTATTATACCTGTATAATTTAAAATGTAAAGTAATGCAGCAAAGAGCATTTTTTGTTTAATGTTGAAATAAAAGACACACTAAAGTCAGCCAGAGTATCATTGAGAATATTTACGTTAAAGCCATCTTTCGACTCGACTTATGGCATTTAGGATTTAATGGATGATCTTAGGAGTTTGGGATTCCTTGAGAGGGGTTTTGGGCGTCTAATGTTGCCGTTTTAATAACTATGCATAGTGTTGTAAAAGTCGGAGGAGTGCTCAAATGCATTCCATTTATTTTCATTTTCATTTGATTTTTTTTTTCTTCTTTGAATTTTTATACACATATAATCAATCAAGAATACAATCCTTGAAAAGGTCGCCCTTGAATCCTTGCATATATTAGTATCACGCGTGCAGAATAAGAGCTATTACACACGCATAGATAAAATCAGTACAATTGCCATAGTAACCAGAAGAATACAGAACTAGAAATGCAATCGTGTCACAACGATGTGCGTGCAATGACGCCATGTTTCTACGTGTCAAACGAAGGAGCTACTCTCGGACTATCCAGAGCAATATGTAAGAAGTCTGTAGCTTCTGTGATAGTGGAGATAGGTGGGGCGAAAGAAAGGCATCAACAGTGACCTTGATGGGATGGTAGTGACTATGCCTACGAAGTTTGAAAGAAATTGGGATAGGGGAAAGAACCTAGAAAGGGCTCGCAAGCACTGCGTGCAAAAACCAATGGGATTTGGTGCACGTTTGACATTGAAATCAAGTTCGTTCTGGGGGCCAAAAGCGTGAACTCGATATGCCCCATAGACAATGCGTGTAATGAATGGGCGGAAAACGTGCAGGATCTGTATTATGGCCGGAGTTAAATTGTTTTTTCTCTCTCTCTTTACGTCTCTTTATGGGCCGTATTTGGTATCATTAGAAAGAGAATTTCATGGTTGTTATTGTAAACCACTCTCTTTTTTTCTATGATAATCCTATCGAAACACGTGATGTAAAATAGATGTATAGGACAAAATGGCGTCTTAAATGGCCCCCTTGACCAATTTCAAAAATCCGGCCAAGAGGTGCCCTGCGTATTGGAACTCGGCATGTCACTGCAAATTTTCAAAGAAAAAAAAGGACGTTTAAGGGGCGAAAAGAAGTCTGAAAAAATGACGTCATAGCCGAAACGTGTTAGGTTCGGGCGGAAACTCGGCGGAATTCGTGTAGTGATCTTTGTTCAAATGCGATTTACTCACAATTTTCTGTGTGAACATATATAATACTTGGTATCATCCGAAAGGGCACTTCATTGCGGTCAGTTTGACACCATTGTTAACTGCGCGCAATGTATTGCGCGCATTGAACGCGCTATTACGTAATCCATAGTAAATTCATCATTTTTGGCGATAACTTTGCGCTGACATATTCGAATTTTACCAAACTTGGTAAACAGTTGTCACGTATATGGATACATATGTCTGCAAAGTTTCATTGATGTAGGTATAACGATCGCCATTTTAGAGCAAGTTGAAGTTATTTCTCAATTTTCTTGAAAATGGCGAATTTGGAGGGCAATTTTCTCAAATTTGGTCAGTGATAGGGTATATAATTTTGTATATGGCTGGAAAGGGCATATCTTCAAGTATCTAAATCCAAACAAACGAAAGAGCTTCTCTCGGACTATCCAGAGCAATTTGTACGAAGTCTGTAGCTTATGTGATATTGGAGATAGGTAGGGCGAAAGAAAGGCCTCAACAGTGACCTTGGTGGGATGGTAGTGACTATGCCTACGAAGATTGAAAGAAATTGGGATAGTGGAAAGAACCTAGAAAGGGCTCGCAAGCACTGCGTGCAAAAACCAATGGGATTTGGTGCATGTTCGTCATTGCAATCAAGATCGTTCTGTGGGTCAAAAGCGTGAACCCGATATGCCCCATAGACAATGCGTGTAATGCATGGGCGGAAAACGTACAGGATCTGTATTATGACCGGAGTTAAATTGTTTTTTCTCTCTCTCTTTATGTCTCTTTATGGGCCGTATTTGGTATCATTAGAAAGAGAATTTCATGGTTGTTATTGTAAATCACTTTCTGTTTTTCTATGATAATCTTATCGAAACACGTGATGTAAAATAGATTTATAGTACAAAATGGCGTCTTAAATGGCCCCCTTGACCAATTTCAAAAATCCGGCCAAGAGGTGCCCTGCGTATTGGAACTCGGCATGTCACTGCAAATTTTCAAGAAAAAAAAAGAACGTTTAAGGGGCGAAAAGCAGTCTGAAAAAATGACGTCATAGGCGATACGTGTTAGATTCAGGCGGAAACTCGGCGGAATTCGTGTAGTGACCTTTGTTCAAATGCGATTTACTCACAATTTTCTGTGTGAACATACACTATACTTGGTATCATTCGAAAGGGCACTTCATTGCGGTCAGTTTGACACCATTGTCATCTGCGCGCAATGTATTGCACGCATTAAACGCGCTATTATGTAATGCATAGTAAATTCATCATTTTTGGCGATTACTTTGCGCTGACATATTCGAATTTTACCAAACTTGGTAAACAGTTGTCACGTATATGGATACATATGTCTGCCAAGTTTCATCGATGTAGGTATAAAGATCGCCGGTTTAGAGCAAGCTGAAGTTATTTTAGAATTTTCTTGAAAATGGCGAATTTGGAGGGCATTTTTCTGAAAGTCAGTCAGTGATAGGGTATATCATTTTGTATATGGCTGGAAAGGGCATATCTTCAAGTATCTAAATCCAAAAAAGGGTACGGGTTTGCCAAGCCATTATGGAGATACGGCCACAGAGAGAAAGCCAATTCCCAGAACTTTAGAGGGCGCTATTTATGTTGTGCAAAGCCATTGGAGCGTGACATTTGGCATGGCTATAAGCAATTATAAGATAAAGATACTGTGATATTTAAATACAAAACAGAATTTATATGAGAAAGTTATGGCAGTTTTAGATTATTTAGGGGTCAATTTTTCAAGAATTTGAGAGATTTTTGCCGGAGTCGGTTTCAGATTTGAATTTTGAGTATGAAGATGGCATTTTGAAGGGCAGGCTATACGTCGCAGATTAAAGAACATCTCTTAGACTATCTAGAGGAATTTGTTAGAAGTTTGTAGGATCTAGGATAGTGGAGATAGGAAGGAAAAAAGAAAGGCCTTAAAATGGACCAGAAACGGACAAAATGGCGCCTGGACGGTTATGCATGAGTGATTTTGAGAATCGAAGAATGTAGTGACCTTGATGAGATGTTAGAGACTATGCCTATGAAATTTGAAAGGAAACGGACATGAGGAAAGGGCATAATTAGTGATGACAAGCACTACGTGCAAAACGAATGGGATTTTCGGACGATAAGAAGAAGTAAGAATATTAATAATGTGAACGAAAACAAGGCAATGACGAAGGTTCGTCATTGCAAATATTAATAACGTGAACGAAAACAAGGCAATGACGAAGGTCGTCATTGCAATGACGTACATGGCCGAAACGTGTTATAATAGGGCGGAAACTTGGCGGAATTCGTATAGTGACCCTTGTTCAAATGCGATTTGCTCACAATTTTCTGCGTGAACATATACTATACTTGGTATCATTCGAAAGGGCACTTCAGTGCGGTCAGTTTGAAACCATTGTCATCTGCGCAAAACGTACTGCACGCATCAAACGCGCTATTACGTAAAGCATAGTAAATTCATCATTTTTGGCGATAACTTGGCGAAGAGGGCATAACAATTTACTAAACTTAACAGACAGTTGTCACGTATATGGATACATGTGTCTGCCAAGTTTCATTGATGTAGGTATAAAGATCGCCGGTTTAGAGCAAGTTGAAGTTATTTCTCAATTTTCTTGAAAATGGCGAATTTGGAGGGCAATTTTCTCAAATTTGGTCAGTGATAGGGTATATAATTTTGTATATGGCTCGAAAGGGCATATCTTCAAGTATCTAAATCCAAAAAAGGGTACGGGTTTGCCAGGCCATTATGGAGATACGGCCACAGAGAGAAAGCCAATTCCCAGAACTTTAGAGGGCGCTATTTATGTTGTGCAAAGCCATTGGAGCGTGAAATTTGGCATGGCTATGTGCAATTATGAGATAAAGATACTGTGAGATTTAAATACAAAACAGAATTCATATGAGAAAGTTATGGCAGTTTTAGATTATTTAGGGGTCCATTTTTCAAGAATTTGAGAGACTTTTGACGGAGTCGGTTTCAGATTTGAATTTTGAGTATGAAGATGGCATTTTGAAGGGCAGGTTATACGTCGCAGATGAAAGAACATCTCTTAGACTATCTAGAGGAATTTGTTAGAAGTTTGTAGGATCTAGGATAGTGGAGAAAGGAAGGAAGAAAGAAAGGCCTTAAAATGGACCAGAAACGGACAAAATGGCGCCTGGACGGTTATGCATGAGTGATTTCGAAAATCGAAGAATGTAGTGACCTTGATGAGATGTTAGAGATTATGCCTATGAAATTTGAAAGGAAAAGGACATGAGGAAAGCACCTAACTAGGAATAACAAACACTACGTGCAAAACGAATGGGATTTCTGGACGATAAGGAAAACAAGGAAAAGGAAAATATTAATGGGGCAGAATGTGAACGAAAACAAGGCAATGACGAAGGTCGTCATTGCAACTAGAAATGCAATCGTGTCAGAACGATGTGCGTGCAATGACGCCGTGTTTCTACGTGTCAAACGAAAGAGCTTCTCTTGGACTATCCAGAGCAATTTGCACGAAGTCTGTAGCTTCTGTGATATTGGAGATAGGTAGGGCGAAAGAAAGGCATCAACAGTGACCCTGATGGGATGGTACTATGCCTACGAAGTTTGAAAGAAATTGGGATAGGGGAAAGAACCTAGAAAGGGCTCGCAAGCACTGCGTGCACAAACCAATGGGATTTGGTGCATGTTTGACATTGCAATCAAGTTCGTTGTGGGGGCCAAAAGCGTGAACCCGATATGCCCCATAGACAATGCGTGTAATGAATGGGCGGAAAACGTGCAGGATCTGTATTATGGCCGGAGTTAAATTGTTTTTTCTCTCTCTCTTTACGTCTCTTTATGTGCCGTATTTGGTATCATTAGAAAGAGAATTTCATGGTGTTTATTGTAAACTACTCTCTTTTTTTCTATGATAATCCTATCGAAACACGTGATGTAAAATAGATTTATAGGACAAAATGGCGTATTAAATGGCCCCATTGACCAATTTTAAAAATCCGGCCAAGAGGTGCCCTGCGTATTGGAACTCGGCATGTCACTGCAAATTTTCAAGGAAAAAAAAGGACGTTTAAGGGGCGAAAAGCAGTCTGAAAAAATGACGTCATAGCCGATACGTGTTAGATTCGGGCGGAAACTCGGCGGAATTCGTGTAGTGACCTTTGTTCAAATGCGATTTATTCACAATTTTCTGTGTGAACATATACTATACTTGGTATCATTCGAAAGGGCACTTCATTGCGGTCAGTTTGACACCATTGTTATCTTCGCGCAATGTATTGCACGCATTAAACGCGCTATTACGTAATGCATAGTAAATTCATCATTTTTGGCGATAACTTTGCGCTGATATATTCGAATTTTACCAAACTTGGCGGACAGTTGTCACGTATATGGATACATATGTCTGCCAAGTTTCATTGATGTAGGTATAAAGATCGCTAATTTAGAGCAATTTGAAGTTATTTCTCAATTTTCTTGAAAATGGCGAATTTGGTGGGCATTTTTCGCAAAGTCGGTCAGTGTTAGGGTGTATAATTTTGTATATGGCTGGAAAGGGCATATCCTCAAGTATCTAAATCCAAAAAACGGTACGGGTCTGCCAAGCCATAATGGATATACGGCCACAGAAAGAAATCCCATTCCCAGAACTTTAGAGGGCGCTATTTATGTTTTGCATAGCCATTGGAGCGTGAAATTTGGCATGGCTATGTGCAATTATGAGATAAAGATACTGTGAGATTTAAATACAAAACGGAATTTATATGAGAAAGTTATGGCAGTTTTAGATTATTTAGGGGTCCATTTTTCAAGAATTTTAGAGATTTTTGACGGAGTCGGTTTCTGATGTGAATTTTGAGTACGAAGATGGCATTTTGAAGGTCAGGTCATACGTCGCAGATAAAAGAACATCTCTTAGACTATCTAGAGGAATTTGTTAGAAATGTGTAGGATCTAGGATAGTGGAGATAGGAAGGAAGAAAGAAAGCCCTTAAAATGGACCAGAAACGGACAAAATGGCGCCTGGACGGTCATGCATGAGTGATTTCGAAAATCGAAGAATGTAGTGACCTGGATGAGATGCTAGAGATGATGCCTAAGAAATTTGAAAGGAAAAGGACTTGAGGAAAGTACCTAACTAGGAAGGACAAGCACTACGTGCAAAACGAATAGGATTTTTGGACGATAAGGAGAATATTAATGGGGCAGAATGTGAACGAAAACAAGGCAATGACGAAGGTCGTCATTGCAAATATTAATAACGTGAACGAAAACAAGGCAATGACGAAGGTCGTCATTGCAAAAAAGAGAGTGGTTTACAATAACAACCACTAGAAATGCAATCGTGTCACAACGATGTGCGTGCAATGACGCCATGTTTCTACGTGTCAAACGAAAGAGCTTCTCTCGGACTATCCAGAGCAATTTGTACGAAGTCTGTAGCTTCTGTGATATTGGAGACAGGTAGGGCGAAAGAAAGGCCTCTACAGTGACCTTGATGGGATGGTAGTGACTATGCCTACGAAGTTTGAAAGAAATTGGGATAGGGGAAAAAACCTAGAAAGGGCTCGCAAGCACTGTGTTCAAAAACCAACGGGATTTGGTGCATGTTCGGCATTGCAATCAAGATCGTTCTGGGGCCAATAGCGTGAACCCGATATGCCCCATAGACAATGCGTGTAATGCATGGGTGGAAAACGTACAGGATCTGTATTATGACCGGAGTTAAATTGTTTTTTCTCTCCCTCTTTACGTCTCTTTATGGGCCGTATTTGGTATCATTAGAAAGAGAATTTCATAATTGTTATTGTAAACTACTCTCTTTTTTTCTATGATAATCCTATCGAAACACGTGATGTAAAATAGATTTATAGGACAAAATGGCGTCTTAAATGGCCCCCTTGACCAATTTCAAAAATCCGGCCAAGAGGTGCCCTGCGTATTGGAACTCGGCATGTCACTGCAAATTTTCAAGGGAAAAAAAGGACGTTTAAGGGGCGAAAAGCAGTCTGGAAAATGACGTCATAGCCGATACGTGTTATAATCGGGCGGAAACTCGGCGGAATTCGTATAGTAACCTTTGTTCAAATGCAATTTACTCACAATTTTCTGTGTGAACATATACTATACTTGGTATCATTCGAAAGAACACCTCAGTGCGGTCAGTTTGAAACCACTGTTATCTGCGCTCAATGTATTGCACGCATTAAACGCGCTATTACGTAATGCATAGTAAATTCATCATTTTTGGCGATAACTTTGCGCTGACATATTCGAATTTTACTAAACTTGACAGACAGTTGTCACGTTTATGGATACATGTGTCTGCCAAGTTTCATTGATGTAGGTATAAAGATCGCCGCTTTAGAGCAAGTTGAAGTTATTTCTCAATTTTCTTGAAAAGGGCAAATTTGGAGGGCAATTTTCTCAAATTTGGTCAGTGATAGGGTATATAATTTTGTATATGGCTGGAAAGGGCATATCTTCGAGTATCTAAATCCAAAAAAGGGTACGGGTTTGCCAAGCCATTATCGAGATACGGCCACAGAAAGAAAGCCAATTCTCAGAACTTTAGAGGGCGTTATTTATGTTTTGCATAGCCATTGGAGCGTGAAATTTGGCATGGCTATGTGCAATTATGAGATAAGGATACTGTGAGATTTAAATACAAAACGGAATTTATATGAGAAAGTTATGGCAGTTTTAGATTATTTAGGGGTCCATATTTCAAGAATTTGAGAGATTTTTGACGGAGTCGGTTTCAGATTTGAATTTTGAGTATGAAGATGGCATTTTGAAGGGCAGGTTATACGTCGCAGATAAAAGAACATCTCTTAGACTATCTAGAGGAATTTGTTACAAATGTGTAGGATCTAGGATAGTGGAGATAGGAAGGAAGAAAGAAAGGCCTTAAAATGGACCAGAAACGGACAAAATGGCGCCTGGACGGTCATGCATGAGTGATTTCGAAAATCGAAGAATGTAGTGACCTGGATGAGATGCTAGAGATGATGCCTAAGAAATTTGAAAGGAAAAGGACTTGAGGAAAGTACCTAACTAGGAAGGACAAGCACTACGTGCAAAATGAATGGGATTTTTGGACGAAAAGGAAAAGGAAAATATTAATGGGGCAGAATGTGAACGAAAACAAGGCAATGACGAAGGTTCGTCATTGCAACTATACCAAGGTATGGCATTGTGAGTATAGGTGGCAAAAACTCTTTAAACTCTTTCGTATTATGAATATATATGAAGGTTATTTTATCTGATTGTTCTATTTTTCCTACTATCCCTGATATCTCTACTATCTATTTTTTTAATAGATAATAATAAATTGTGCGAATAACTTGTGTTTAGTTTTTGTAATTTGTATTTATCCTTTGTAAATAAATTGTAGTACTATGTTATTTTTGTTGTCTTCTTTTGTATACGGACTTGCTGAAAACAGTTTTGCGGCTGAAAGCAGGTGTTTTTTTCACCACTGTATTGAAATAAATGAAATAAAACAAAACAAAACAAGATGATAACATATATTTTTGTCAACTCTAAATATTAGGAATAAATAAATACATTCGGCGCCTTAGGGTTTAGGTTATCTTATTCTTACTTTGAATGTGAAGGGCGTGAAGTAGCTCAAAATATTATTAATTATATTTATACTATTGACGAAAGTTTATAAGGTGGTGATAAGACGATGCTGCTCAGTTTTTTTAAAGGCCGTCTGTACTAGTTTGGCTAGGAGAGATTAGACCACCCAGGGTCACTGACATGTGGCTATCTCATCAACTCAGCCCGCAATTAAAATACGAAAAAGAGGATCATGGGGGACCAATGGTCACCGATTAGGCATTGTTTTCTATATAGAGGGAGCAAGTAGCTACAAGTAGTACAGATTGGCTTTAAAATTTTGTTGGAATCTTACCATTTCCGATTTGGTCAATCCTAGCTTGTTGTAGAGAGCGGAGCTACCAGCGACCTGTACCTCCTCCCCTCCAGCCCCGGCAGCCATGGCCGACATGATGCCACCACTCCTCTAGGCTCACAGTCCTTGGTCTAAACTAAAATGGCCGCTAGCCTATCTTTCGTTCGTCCAAATAGATCAATCAAGAAGTCCTAGAACAACTTTTAAAATGTTGAATTTCCTTGGTCAGATTAAACAGTCAGGTAAAGTGGGATGGTATCAGTTACTTGTTAAAGTTGATCGAATGATCCTTCAAAAGTACACAGTCTAAATCCAAGACCACACGAGATTCAAGAACTGCTTATATTCCTCTAAAATCCACTTAACCAAGGCCTGGTCTTGCTGAGAAGTTCCAAGACCAGGAAGAAATCCACCAAAACACCTGAAATCAAGAGGATACTCGTAACCCCCTCTCCGAACAGGTGATGGATATGTAACGTTATTTTGTTTACCCTACGCGGCAAAGTACTAGTCACAAATTATGTGTATTGTTGTATGCCGAGAGGGGACACGTTATACATGCACATGTATACCACTAAGGACATGGGCCTGTCCCCTTAGTTTAATCCTACAGCAAGATCTATTCTCTGGAACTGCCCTGACTATTGGACCAGGGCGTTTGGGTATTGTAGTATTCGGCCTGATCGATACGAGGGCTGTATAGGTGTATTGATTTCTTGCGAACGATATAAGATGCGGTTTACAGTTAAGAAAATGATGTACATGTATTTTTGTATTGAATGTCGGAAATAATTTATTTTGATAGACTCGCAAGTCTTTAAAAACATCTTAGGTCGTATTACTCATCGTGTTCTCAAGTTTGCAAACTCTTTTAAACTCAGGCACGCTTCCATCCACTCTTGTGGACTTTGTCAATCAAAATAATTTCTTCACACATTTTCTTACCGTCTGCTGCCGATATATTATAACTATTATAATTTTGGTTGTTTCGATTATTCATCGTCAGTAACTCGGTATTATAGAATATTTATATGGATAAACGTTTCGCTATTAAACAACATACTTCCCATTGAGTGTACAATACATGTAGTTATGATCCTTGGTAATAATCAATATGGATACACGGCCAAGCAATTGTGCACTATCGATTTTTATATGAATCTACGAGAGACAAGGCAGATGAAATTAGTGTACAATATTAATGTTATCGTAATGATGCATCGTCTTAGTAGGACATTGATTAAATATATCAGGGATAATATCAAATGAGATAACATTGAAGACGTGGTTGGTGCAATGCAGTGAGTGTCTACGAATCATGGGTTCATCTCCTAGGTGATGATGCAAAGCAAATTTTAAACATATTTGAAGCGATATGTACATCGACCTTGTGGAAAATTATGCTCGATGTAAATTTAATATTTACTTATTTCAATTCATAACTTATTCAATTGTTAATCTTTTAGGCCTATCAATATAGTCTTAATTTACTTAAATGTTTTTAGCTTATTTTCTATATATTTTTGTATTATGGTTGTAAATATGTCAGTGTTATATTAGTTTTGTTTATAATTATATGTCATGATTATGTTGCTTTTTATCAACACGGCCCTGATTGAAACCAGTCTGCGAACTGTTTCGGGCTTTTACCGTGCATAAATAAAATAAACTCAACTCAACTCAACTCAATAACTTTTTAAAAGTACAAATTGGTTCCGATATATCAAGAATGAAAACAATTCAAAATTGCAATCACTCTTACCATAAATCGGCTTACATTATTTTAATCCTGGATAAAAACGTGACATGTTGGGAATCATAGATATGAAGAAAGAGGAGGAGAGAGGGAGATGAAGAGAGAAAGAGAGAGAGAGAGAGAGAGAGAAAGAGATATAGAAAGAGATGGGGAGGGAGAGGAACTTGGGAAAGGGACAGAGAGGATGGGGAGACACAGAGAGAAGACCAGATGATACAAGATTAACATTATCAAGGCAATAGATACGCGATGCTCATGATAATCTATTCAATACCGTCTGACTTTCCCGCCTATTATCTTCCTTTTTTTTCTTCATCCTCCTCCTCTAAGTAGCAGACGAGAAGCATTTTGTCTTGAAGGGGCGTCTAATATGGAAGACCCAACGGACCCATTTCGGCTTCTTTGATAATGAAGGCCTGGGATTATACGGGAAAAAAAGTAATCACTCCCATTTCTCCTCCATAGTCCAACGCGGTAATGAAACTGCGACCCAGATTTTCCCCAAGTTTCTGAGATGAAATTCTAAACCTTAAAAGCATATCCGATATTCATGTAAATCTTCCCAATTTAAAATTATGATAGAAATGTAAGGGAGACAGGGATGAACTTTAGATTCTACTAAAAATATGAAACTGTGCAAAAAAGGGTACTGTCTATCAGTTTTACATGGAATTGGCATTGTATGGAAATTTCGGAAAGAAAAATAATGTTTATCAATTGATCTTCTCCCCTTTCAAACAATCTACTTACGAAGAAAAAAATAATCCAATATGAAATGCAACGAAAGGCTGTTCTAAAATGAAATGAAATGAATGAAATAATAAACGTTTCCTCTATTAGTGTGGTACGGTATGTCACTGAAACAGCTTCCGTAGGACTTTCGTGCCAATTTTTTTTTTTGTTTTTTTTTGTTTTTTTGTTATTGTTTTGTTGCATTTTTGGATTCATTGGGGTCCAAGCTATCAGAAATTCAATTTTTCCCGAAGACACCAAATTTCCCTATTGCGCTTTATAAAAGCCATTTTGGCGCCCAAAATGGACCCCCAGGAAGTGAAGGAGGGGTCTGAAAATTTAAACCCCATCATATTTGGCCAATTGGGACCCATTGAAGCCAAAACAGCAACAGCAACAACAACAAAAAACAAACAAACAATTTTAGCCAAAAAATCCTACGGGATTACATACCATACCACACTATATTTTTAAAAGGAAACATACAATAATATTCATTATCAAACGTTCGCTCTTCGAAAAAAAAATTCGTTATTAAAATCAGTTCCGGAGAGCCCACCTCCCCCACCCCCACCCCCCCCCCCCACACACACACACACGTATAAAGTACACACATAATTGTAGTCCGATCTTATTTGAATATTACCATCATCAATCATTATCAAATAAATATAATATTTCAAGCACAAAATGTCATGCGTTGTGCAAGTTTAAAAGGCAAGTTTATCCCTGACGAAAGTAAGATGTCGTTTTGATACGGGGGGGGGTGGGAGTGAGAGAGAGAGGCGGGGCTGGAGGGGGGGGGGGGGGCACTTATTATAGGTCTTGACCATCAGTGATATGGCACGACGTCGGACTCCAACTGGTTGATGAGTCACGTTCCATTCAGGTCGCATGTCAATATCACATGAATCTGTCAAGATCGTGCTGACTACGCGCTCTAGAAAGCATTGAACTCGGCGGTCGAAAGAGTCATTCAACTTGAACTCAACCCAACGTTAAGAGTCGTAATGTGTTTCCTGCGTAAAATAAACTTGGTCGTCTGCATAATTGCGCCATCAGAAAAAGCTTTTGACTCAAATCAAATACAGTGTAGTGGTAAAGTAGTTAAGTCACCTTCACGGCTTGACTAGTAAATTATGTTCTAAATGCATTTAGTATTTCTTTTCATATGTTTTGTAACTCTCATATAACCTTAAAACTTGTAATAGGTCTGTTTTTGTTAGTACTGTTTACGTACAGTACTTTATTATTAAACAAAATATTTATTACGTATTGTTTTTCTCATTTAATATTGCATGTACACCTTGATATGTTTATGATTTTGATTGTACTCCCATACCCCGACAGGCGATCGAAAGAGTCAATAAAATGAACTCAAACTCAACCCAATGAAAAGAATTGTAATGTGTTTCCCGCGTAAAATAAACCTGTCGTCTGCATCTCACCATCAGATGGATGCGTAATGACATCTACCCCATAAAACCCTGAGAAAGAAAATTTAAGAAAATGGATATATAAAGCTCGTCAAATGAATACTTTTAGACGTATTTGCAGTAGTCCGGAAGATGTACTCTGAAAGTCGGTTTTATTCCCTTTATCGAATATTGTCTGGTAAGTTATTTTTGCATGAAAAAGCAATATGACGAGCAGCGGAAACTCCTTATGTCAAACGTATCTTTTCTCGTTTTCTCTCTCCGAGTATATCTTCTCCTTAAAGGGTAACGCCCTAGAGGTTATCGTCTTCTGCCGTAAGAGAACATCATCGAGCTCAACCGCAGCGAGTCAGTTAATAAGATACAAGACAACATCGACTGCGAGAACCTCGTATGCATGTAATGTTCAATGAAGCTCGGATGATATATGCTAACTTTAGAAAGCGTCTGAAGTGTGCAATCGATATAAAGGGCATTTGACGAGATTGCTGTGAGCAATGTTTTAATCTTTGCCTTTGTATTTTTACTATCTATGAGAATGCAGACTTTTATGTTAGAATTTATTTTCCCTTTCTTTTCCCCTGAAGCCCCTTTTTCTCTCTCATGTTATAACAAGGGAATGCCCAGAGCGTTTCGTGCATTTTCATTGCACTAGAGAGGGGGCGGATTATTTGTGATTTTTTTTTTTTTTTTAATGTAAGAACGTTTTTTCCTTCCTTGTCCCCTGACGTCGCTATTTCTGTCTCTCGCATTTCCTTTCTTCCCTCACGTATATTTTGGTTCACTGCTTGAAGAAGTTCAAAGTGCCCTTCTAACTCCTGCATCTAATAAAGGGAGGTAAAACAAAGCTAACACATCCGCAGGGGATAAAATGAGCTGAAAATGTTCATCGTGGGTAAGGTTGTGACGTAATAGAAGAAAAGAACCATCCCCTCACCCAAAAACAAAAACATAAACAAAAACAAAAAAGGAAATACACCAAATATACAATAGCTTCGAGGATTCGGAAGCAATATCGACCTGGACAAGGTGAAATTTAAAACGCTATACGAATAAGTGCGCTTCAATCCTGATCCTCCATTGTATACATAATAGGGGCCCATATTGAAAAGGAAAATAACTACATGTTATCAAATGTTATCAAAATTATTACACGTCTGCATAACATACAAAAAAAAGCAACATGTCTACTTATTTTCATTCTATATTTTGTCTTTCTTCCTAAAAGCTCATCTGCACCTTTAAAATGCATGGTCCAATGACATACCAGTATGAGCTGCGACTCCGACCATTGTCGCCAATGGTCTTACGAAGAGATGACCGGACGTCACGTTTTATTCACCGGAACAAATCCCTTCTCGAGCTCTAAATGGGGTTGATATCAAGCCTCATACCCGAGTCTCACCAACGAGACCGATCCTTGGTCGACAACAAACCGAACAAAAGTAAGGATATTATCCCAAACGGCCTAGAGTTAGTTCAAGATAATGTAATATCTGTCCGTTCTGGATAATGTAATCTCTTTTGTTCGGTCGGTTGTAAGTCTAGGATCGGCCTCCTTGCTTTGGCAGGGATTTTCGGTTTGGCGGTGTGACTGGGCTCTATAAAATGTGGTTGGTATCATGCTTAATAACCCAGTCACATCCACGAGACCGATTAAAAACCGATAGCAGACCCAAAAGTAAAATTCCATTACTCCGAGTGGCAAAGAATAAGTTCGTTTGGAATCGTTGAGTCGGTTTGGTCGTGTGACTGAGCACTGGTACCATGCCCATACCCCGTCACACCAACGAGATTTTCACCAGAACGCCTGGAGACAGAACAAGCAATTACAGTCCCCCAAATGCCTTAGAATTTGTCGGTCTTGTGTCGGTCTTGTGTCGGTCTTGTGACTAATGCTGCGGTCACACCACCTAACCGACTCCAAACCGACCAATGCTTGGCCACTCAGTGTAATTTAAGGTTTTGGTAGGTTTGTTGTTGGTTTGGTGCCGGTCTCGTTTGGTGTGACTGGCGTATTTTCCGGTGCCCAATCTAATCCCAATCAAGATGCAATAACGAGGAAGGGTTCGATTCGTAATACTTTCACTTGTCAGCGACCTTTTGGTAAGGGGTGTAGCCAGGCTGAATGGGTCGAAAAGAGAGGGGTAGGGTATTAAAGGTAGAAGTTATCCAGAAATTGAGAAACAAAGGGGCAGAATTGCATCCAGAAGGGGAGGCGGGATGGCATTGGGCAGTCCGTATGATGTAGACATACTGCGAGTAGAATTTGTATTAATGCTGGGCCTTTAAACGGGGTCGGGTAGAATGTCGCCTGCTTGGAATTATCAACATCTGTGTGGGATAATCCACTGTGGAGGGCAGCGGATAAAGCATTTTGCACACCCAGTTTATATACAGCCTACCAAACTAAATGTTACTCC
Organism: Strongylocentrotus droebachiensis; assembly: GCA_035222895.1. Lineage (NCBI taxonomy): Eukaryota > Metazoa > Echinodermata > Echinoidea > Camarodonta > Strongylocentrotidae > Strongylocentrotus > Strongylocentrotus droebachiensis. The sequence goes on from JAVYIG010000087.1 coordinate 521,795, forward strand.
ATTATTCTTATCACTTTTCACGTGACATGGCCTTGTTTTAGATGATGCACGGATGTAGCCAAAGGGGGCTGGGAATACGCCCCTCCCCCCCCCCACAAATGAAAAGAGAATTATTATTCAATAATTAGTAACAATAACATTGCATAAGCTCCCTAATCCATCAAAATGTCTAATTTTAATAACTTAAAAATACATTCCATTGGAAAATACTCGATCTTAGCGTGTGATTTAACGGGCTTCACATACAAAAATGGGGCCTCCTCCCCCCACTGAAAACAATCCTGGCTACGCCGCTTGAATGATGTACTTAGACTAATGGAATACGAAGGAAGGGGGCGCTTGGTTTAGCACACTGGTCATGTCGGATGTTCATGTGGACTGAATGTTTTTCTATTAATATCTTATCAGACTCAATGTCATCGGGGCCCATTGATGAGGGGCGTAACTATACTACATGAGAAGAAGGGGGTATATGGAGGAGATTGTTATGATATCCTACGCAGTTTTCAATTGGCGCCGAATGAATGTTGTTTCATTATTGTTACTACTTACACTTTTCATCGAGGCTCCATCAATGAAAGGCGTAACCTGATTGAATGGAGGTTGGGGGGGGGGGTGGGATTGACCTGATAGCATCCTTTTCGTATTTTTCCCTTAAGCCGAAATAATGTTGTTCCATTATCTGTATTACTTCCACTCGCCTCCCCCTCTTCCCTCCTCCCTCTTGATGAGGGGTATGACAAGCAAATTGGTGGGATGATCGGGGGGGGGGGGGGGGGTGAGGGCCCATTGACCCATTGTATCCATTGTATCCATTGATATCAAATAAATGTTGTTTCATTATCCGTAATGCCCTCTATTGCCACTGGCTCCTTAACATTGAGGCTCAACCAGACCCAAGAGATAGGACTTGGCTAATAATAGATGGGTTGGGGCACTCTCATTCACTCATTTGTATTTCTTTGGCCCCTTGGACAATAAAAGGGGCAAATCAAAGAGTGCGTTCGTCCATTGGACAAGGGAAAGGGAGCAGACTTAGGGGATAAATTGGACGTGACGGCTAGCATCTCTTTATTTGTTGATTCACCAAACACAATTACAGCATATTCTTGAAAGAAGGTGAATTCGTCACTCTTGATACACCTGACTTGCCATCGGGTTTTCTCCCCCTAGGGCGTTCCGACTAACCAGCAGAAACTAACATAATATGAAGATTCAAGGGGGCCCTATAAACATCCAATACGATAAAGATGAATGGTGATGTATACGGATTCAATGCACACACTGCGAATTCCCTGAACGACGTTTTCCCACGAAAACCAAATTAATACTAGGCAACCTTTTTCGCTAGCCTTTCGATATGCCAAAGCTTATGGGTGGAATTAATTACCAAATGCAAATCAAAATGCCTCCCTTGATCATTCTAAGTGACTATAATATGTATAAGAAGTAAAAATTCAAACTGACGCAATACATTTCACTATCTCTCTCTATCCGCCCCCCCCCCCTCTCTCTAGAAATTGTATATAAACAAGTCTCTATGTTCCTTGCCTTTTATAATTTGTATTTCAATTAATATTCGTTTGGAATTGCATATTCTGACTATGGGGTGGCACTTCCAGGGACAAAATCGTCTATATTCCATCTATAATGATTCCGTCCAAATAGGGATAACTCGCGTTTTTAGTTTTATCCCCCCCCCAAAAAAAAAAATAAATAAATAAATAAATAAAAAAGGATGCGGATGAGAGTCCAGTAAGGGATTAATTGCTTCATATCATTTTCATTCATTCGACTCCAAACCCCAAAATAGACGAAGTCCAAGCAAGCAGATGGAAGTCAAGGGGTTACTGTCTTGATCCAATTCCAAACAATGAAAAAACGGGCCAAAATGCTTTAATCGAAGATCCAAACCCACTTCCCCTCGCCATTTCGCCCCTTTTCTCTCCCCCTCCTCCCCCATCTGGCCAAGGATGTGGATACGAGTCCAGAAAGGGATCACTCGGTTTCATCTTGATTCCATCCGACTCCAAATCCAAATTGTCAATCACATTTGTTCTGCCAGAAATGCTTTACTTCAAAGAAAACAATTTCATGCGGGTTTTCTTCTTTGAGGTATTCGACCCATTTATTGCAGCTGCAGCTGTACGGTGAAACAGTAAACATCCCAAACAAACCAAACGTTTATAGTATTATTGAATGCTATAGTAAAGATCAAACAGAAACAAAAGCTCATCTCGATTCATTTATATGGGAAATTCAGCACAATGGGTGTTATTTGTTTAGCATCGTTATATTTTGAACATATACGGGTAAAAGGAAATAATCATCTAAGCCAAACAAACAATTTTGATGTCACTCTGTAAAGGCCCCTTTGTTGATATCTGACTATCAAACACTATAACAACATTAGATTTTGTGAGACACTTTCAGAGCAATCAAGCGCCATCATGGCCATGTACGCCCAACATAGGTTGATAATATACAAGAGGCCGTCATCATTGTCATTATCTTCGTACATTGCACAATGCTTCGCTTTTCATTTGTGATATTTCAGCAAGATTAGTAATTACAATATTGGTTTGAAAACTTCATAGTTCACAATCTACCATTCTCTCCAATACCGGCAAATTTGTCGTAACTTCTCAACAGCTTTTTTCAAAATGTACGCTTGCACCATCGACACCCAACATATTTAATATCAGACATCACTAATCAGTCAATTTGTCGTAACTTCTCGAAAGCGTTTTTCAAAATGTACGCTTGCACCATCTACACCTAACATAGCTATTATCAGACATCACTGAAACATCAATTACATTAACATTTCACCTCAGAAAAGAGTAAGATTTTCCCAAGATCAATGCTGACTCCATTTTCTTTTCTTGGCACGTGCAAAAACCTTGACAATCAATGTTACTTCAATAATGGATGTGAAACATATCACTTAGATCGTGCCTCTATACGAAAATTTGTCGAAATCGTTTGTGCTCGATTGAAGATGACACGACCGTGAACACAAAATTCTGTAAATTGGGTATATGATTATTTTCAACCCACTTGCCTGCCGTAAGAAATCAGATTATTTTAGACTAAAAATGCGTCACATCTCATCCATCATTCTTGGTTTCGTGTTGCCTATATTGTCTTGTTGTTCTCATATCAAAGTCATTATTATGTTACTCTTGTATGAATCTACTTAATTTCACAGAACACAAAAGAGAATAGCAATCATGAGCGATTAAAAATACACACGTAAGAAAACGAAGTACAAAGACAAAAAATGAACCATCTATTAGAGTTCCTGTGGATCGCAAAAAGAAAAATATTCATGCACAAGGTACTTCCTGATACCTGATTCCAGAACTACATTGACAAAAATCCATAGTGTTATCGATTTCATAAATTGTCATATTACTAGTAGGCAATTCATAGCTCTCTATATTCATACTTACGTATGAAGCGATTAATGCATGAATGAATGTAACAAATGAGGCTCCAACTCCTCCGAGTACGTTATAAGACCATCATGATAATTGCCTAATTCTGTTTCCATAATTTATTGTACCTCGGTAATAACAGAGCAAAAACCAGATTCAGAACGATGAGATACTTCGTGATGATTACGATACAGGAGATGTTTACGCCTCCCTCGCATGCACTTAGCAAGCAGTGCTTACTTTACCATTTAAGAGTATGTTCAAGGCCAGTATGGCTGCTTAATAATACGAGTTCACAACCTTCTCGGTCGAAACAGACGATTAGCATTCATTACCAAGGCGACGGGGTTTTAAGGATGGAATTTAAATGATTCTCAAACGCTTCTAATGTCCACTCCAACTTGGCATAATCATGACCACTCGAATTTGAAGTCGCCGCATGTAATAAATCGGCGTTGTCTTTATGGGCTCAACTATCTCAATTAGCTCCTAAGTATTATGTTCCTATCTAATTTCCCCCCTCTCTCTCTCTCTCTCTCTCTCTTTATCTGTGTTAATCTTTCCATCTCTCTATTCCCCAGGCGCGGATCCAGGGGGGGGGGGCCGAGCGGGCCTTGCCCCCCCCCCCCGCAAAAAAAAAAAAAAAAGAGAATAAAGGAAAAGAAGGGAAAGGGAAAGAGGAGAGAAAGGGAAAGAAAGAAGAGGAAGAAGTAAAGAAAAGGGGGAAGAAGAAGATCGGGGGCCGAAAGGGCCTTGCCTCCCAGGCTGTTGCCCCCCTAATAAATATTCAGACTATCACACCCAACTGCAAAGTATATGCAATATCTTGTATGATGTATAAAGAGAAACAAATATTGAAATCATCCCTGATAATGTAATCACAATGTAGGGGTTTATACCAGGCGCGGATCCCCCCCCCCCCCCCACTTTTTTTGAAAAAGCATATTAAAGAGAAATGAAATAGAATGAGAGCAAGAAAGAAAGAATAGTTAACTGCCAGTGTTAAAAAATAATAAGGTATAAAAATATGCTCATCTGACCGTGATTAAATGCCTAAAACCCCTAAGCTTCCGGAGGCTCTGCCCCCTGGATTCCACCTAGGGCCCTATACGGCGGGCCCTTAGATGCTCATCTGACGGTAATTTAATGCCTTAAACCCCTGATTTTTTTGGGCTCCGCCCCCTGGACCCCACGCCAAATAGTGACCTGCAAGTGTCACAAAATAATAAGGTATAAACAAAATGCTCATCTGACCTTAATTAAACGCCTAAAACCCCTGCGCTTCCGGGGAACCTGAATTCAGACGAGGATTAAGAGTCGAGATTTGTTCAGCCAATCTTCTTCTTTCTCTCATAATCTTATGAAACTTAAAAGCTTCCGCGCTTCGCGCGGGAGGGGGGGGGGGGGAACCTGAATTCAGACGAGGATTAAGAGTCGAGAACTCTACAACGAATCGTCTTCTTTCTCTAATGATTTAATGAATCGTAAAAGCTTCCACGCTTCGTGCGGAAGGGGGATAATCTAAATTCAGACGAGGATTATTTTCGAAAACGGTACAACGAATCGTCTTGTTTCTCTTATGATTTAATGAAACGTAAAAAATTCCGCGCTGTGTGCGGTAGGGGGGAACTTGAATTCAGACGAGGATTAAGAGTCGAGAACTCTACAACGAATCGTCTTCTTTCTCTGATAATTTAATAAATCGTAAAATTTTCCGCGCTTCGCGCGGGAGGGGAAAAACTAAATTCAGACGAGAATTATTTTCGAGAACGGTACAACGAATCGTCTTCTTTCTCTAATAATTTAATGGAACGTCAAAGCTTCCGCGTTTCGCGGAGGAAGGAGGGAAAACTTGCCCCTCCCTGCACCCACCCCCCCCCCGCATTACGTCACTGTTGGTCACCATTACGTACCAATATTTGGCTCGCATAATTTCAAATTTGGGCCCCCCCCCTAAAAAATCCTGGATCCGCGCCTGCTATTCCCTACCTCTTTCTCTCTTCATCTTTTCTTGTTTCCCCATCTCATCAAGGCTGAAGAGTCCATTAAATGTACTACCTAACAGCTTCGAGTGAAAGTGGATATGGAAGAGAAAGTGGAGAGTGGAGTTTCTGCCCGAACGTACTTTATTACTTCCAGATTACGAAGGATAAAGGAAATATTGGAGGACAATTACACTCGATAATGTTTTGAAATAGATACACCTCTCGTTTTTCTGCGTTTTATTCGTTCCGCGAATTATAGTCATAACTAACGATAAGTGTAAACATGCATTTCTGTGTCGTTCTTCACCGTTTTCTTAGAGACTATCGATTGACTCCGCTTCATATTCTTCCAAAATTCTACCATTCCCATACCCATCATCATCATCATCACCACCACCACTACTGCCGCCGCCATTTGCATCATCATCATCATCTTCATCACCAACACTACTACCGCCATTGGCATCATCATCATCATCATCATCACCAACACTACCAGCACCATTTGCATCATCATCATCATCGTTATCATCATCAACTCCACCTCTACTATCGTCATTTGCATCACTGCGACCATAACGCCACTACATTTAGCATCACCTTCAGTAATGCTCATTACATTCCACAAACTTATTTACCGAACCACACACCATTAATAACGAAGTGCTGCACCATTACGAGAGACAGTAACAGCTGAGGCATCCTCCCTGAGATTACACAAGAGATGATAGCGGAAGACAATTAAAAAAGGACCGACATGCCATATGGGAGACCATTACCATCAAATGAAAGAAATGACGTCGTAAGTTTTTTTCTCAGGTCAGGGGAGTAGAGAGGAAGAGGACGGAGATAGTTTTCTGCCCCGAAGCAGTAAATAGGGTTTGATTTTAAGATGCGTGGTAGAGTCAAGAAAAGAACTGAATGATTAGCTTTGGCATTAATATGCGTCTGTCCGATGGTATTACGATGATAATGATGATATTAACCATGTTGATTGTTTTTCTTGATGTTCCTTTCATCACGTCTAATCCTATTTTGGTCTAATTATCATGAGCGTCCTCATTTGCATCATCGTCATCACCATCCCTCTTATCATCACTAGTTTCGCCATCCTCATGATGAGATGCATTACATATGCACTCAGTGCATCGTTCTTAGCCTGACTGATGCGATGTTCATTAACGTGTTTTATACAACACCTACGTGGATCCTTGTCATTTGATTGGAGGATTGTTGGTCACATGATATTCAATAGATGTTGTATTGCACGGTCGTGCATTTTTGGTTATATGCGCCGTGCATTCTTGGTTATATGCAGACTGCGTACCTCTCAGCCGTGCGCGCGCGTATCCCTGCGTGTATCTGACGCGAAGGCAATCTGAATGTAATCGAGAAGGCTTGACTCCAACTTTAATTTATCTTTAATATAAGGAGTAAAGCATAATTTGTGGATTAACGTTCTATTAGATCTTCTTCGATGTTGTATAAAACAAATAATGAATGTTTTTCATTCGTCCAATGGTGCGAATATTTTCATTCGTTGAAAGATTAACGTTAATTCTATTCAACTCGGCTGACGCCTCGTTGAATAAAATGTTAATCTTTCAACTCATGAAAATATTAGCACTATTGAACTCATAACCATTCATTATTTGTATAATAACCCCAATGCATACCATGAAGTGGATATCCAAAGCTGCTCCTACTGTAACTCGTCTCAATCTATTCATTGTTGCCGAACTATTTCTTTCACTGGGATAAGCTAGTCGGGCTTAAAGTAGTCACCCTAAGTATCAAAAGTGTTTTGAATTGACGCAAAATTCATATCATTGCGAAGGAGAAGCCCTACTGATCAAATATAACAAATTCTCTCTTCAAAATATGTTTGGGGCCCGCATTAATCATCTCTCTAAAATGTTAATTTTGAGATCCAGATTTTCTGCCTGCAGCGGTCCTCCGTGGGGCGTCAAGATTCGTGACGTCACAGGCGAGACACAGCTCGCCATAAAGCATTTTACGCCTTTCCATGATATCTATATGATTTTTCCTGCAAATTATTCGTGTTTTTCAAGAGAAAATCTTTCCATCCATATTTAATTTGTCGATAATTATCAGTTGTCGTGAATTTTCTTCGGGTGTTTGTTGACAGTAAAGAATTATATCAGCCAACAAACGGAACAATATACCTTAGTGAATATACGAGCAGAGGATCAAAAACAGTATATATTTTTTTGTTTAGCAACAGATCGAAATTAAGACAGCAACCCCCCCCCCCCCCCCCGGAATAACACAGCCTTGTCTATTTTCGTTCACCTTCTATAATACGCAATAAGACAATACTCATTAAGACGATTTCAATGATAAATGAGAATGGAAAACGAGCCTGATGGCATATTATTGATTGAATTACAGCTCTTATCAATCTAATTAGAGAGAAAATAATCTATCGGTAGTCGGGTTCACGAGACAACGAGTTTGCCTTTATATTTATAACGTAAGGTTTGCTGTTTTCTTTGCCGCGTCAACCACCAAAAGATATTGTTTGTAGGGACTGTAAATATATATTTATCTGCATTCAAGATGGTTAGCGCATCAAACAATCAGTCAGGACTGGAGAGCCTAATATTGTACCGTTGAGCAAGATATGAATGAGTTAAAAGAAAAGACCACGAGAGCAAGGACTTTTGAAAAATCAATATAAGGCTACAGTGTATTTTGATAGACATGTGCGTCACATGTTGAAATGGGTGAACATTACAATGACATAATTATTACGGTATTCGACCATGATTACTATCATAATAAGGTATTGCAATTGCCCTTAATTTATTTTTGTGTAAGATCAATACGAAGAACAAACACCTGTTCAGCTTATTTCTTATTGATCGTTTTTTATAGAAAGGATGTATTCTTCAGAGCCCCGTCATATAAAGAGTTGATATTAATCGTGACATATTTGCGATTGTTATCAATTGCAGCTATGTACATAAGGGGTAGGGTACTGCAAACTTGCGTAGCATTAAAGGACTAGCGATTGATAAGGATCAATCGCAACTCTTTATAAGACGGGGCCCTGAACATACAACTTAAAAACAGTGCAATACTAATCATATTGTATTTAAACAATAGAAAAGCAACAAGGAGACATGGAAATCATCTGTTCCTTCATGATTAGTTAGTGACATTGTCACTATTGAAACTGAAATTATCATCACCATTCGAACAGTAGCAGTACAAATAGCTTATGCACAAACGTATTCGAATAATGGATTATCTTTCCTAAATACTCACCGATTGACTATTTATAGCCCCTAAGCCCATTAGTTAATTTCTTGAAAGTAGCTGTGATCTCGTTGTCGTAAAAATCAACTTATTGAATAGCGATCATAACTTAAATGATGTATATTCAAATTATTCAAACATAGTCGCAAATGTATGATGCGTTATAATATACACTTTGCTACGTTTGTCTCACTGTTTTTAGAGAAGACGCCTAATAATTTAGGCGGGAGTCGCCTGTCTTTCGCTGCGGCATTTTGGCATGGTGAGTGGGGCAGCCCCGCTAGAAATTATAATGATGTCCAGGGAAAAGGGCACTTAGTCACTTACCGGAAGCCAAAGTTGATTCTGAGATGGGTTTCCCTAAAGACTTGACTTTTTTTCAAGAAATATGACATGCATTAGCGGTATATTTTTACAACTGATACATGTACGTACAGGTTTAACTTATTCGAAACATGAGTGAGATGTTCAAAGTTGTTTACAGGTAAATGTATTTGTATATGCTGTGGAACGTCATGCATGGTTAAGTTTTTGAAGACGATAAAACACACACACATATATTCTCTCTCTCTCTCTCTCTCTCTCTCTCTCTATATATATATATATATATATATATATGTATATATTATATCCCCCTCTCTCTCCCTCAATATATATATATATATATATATATATATATATATATATATATATCTTTCTCTCTCTCTCTCTCTCTCTCTGCATTTATTCCCCCACCCTTGTTTGGGGTAGGTGGTCATGATTGTTTTTTTGAAAGAACTCAGAATAACAAATCTATAAAAATATAAAAAAAAGCAGAAGGAAGAAGAAAAGGTATCAATGACATGTAATTCATGACTAGACAACACAAAACATATAGTATGGTATAACAAAAGAGAAACTGACCATAGCAGCAAAGAGCCTATGGAGACAGAAAGGACACTGGCCAGGCCAGGGAAAACGGGAGAAAAGATTCTCACCAGGTGGCAATTTCAATTTTTAATGAGTTCCATTAACTTTAATGCGCAATGCTTGCAGAGCAATCACGTTAATGATTTCATACCTATAGATCAACTTTACACATTTAATCTGTGATTTTAATCAGTGACGGATTCTAACTTTTTTTTAGCTGCCCTAATTTCTTTTTAGTTCTTCTAAAATATCTGGAGTAAATATGTTAATTACCATTATCAATATATAATTGATATATTAACCGCATTATTTTAATACTCCCGTCAAAAGTTAAACTTTTTCGGACAAAATAATTTGTTTTGGGGTCTAAATTAACATGTCCTATATCTCTGCATTATAATTATAATTACTATCTCGAACGCATCAATTTTAAACAAATGAAAATAAGAGAATAGTGGTGCGTAGCTTAGTTAATTATTGTACCACTGCTACCATCCACGCATGCCAGGTGAACTCTTTGCAAAGGTTGAAAGGATGTTTCCTCCCGGAATCGAACCAGGTACCTGATTAACGAAGCCAATATTTAAACCATAAGACCACGGAGACTGTCGGGGCTAGTGGTTACATCGAGATCAGATGCAACTGACCGCTGGAAACATAATTCTTCAACTTTCATGAATTCTTACTATAATGATGAAAATGAATTGTTAAGTAAAGTAAATAATGATAATTTGTTGCACAAGGAAGCCTCATCAGCAGCAATGCTGTTCTTCCCGAAGGCCTTGCAATTAATATTACCCCAACAATTGTTAGGTTTCCATTTACACCTGGGTGGAGAGTGGCCAATGTGGATTAATGTCTTGAAAAGGACGTGAGTGCCGGTCTTGGATTCGAACCCTCAACCCTTGGATTGAGAGTCAAGTGAATGAACCACTTTACCAAGACACATCCGATTGAAATTCAAATAAAGGGACTAAGAAGAAACACTGGCCAAGAAGGTGAAATATAAATAAATATAAGGGTTGATGCGAAGTGCAAACATGCAAAAGTATTCTTTACCAGTTTGATAAGGTATTCTAGAACTTTCTCTACTCGTCGTAAAATGTTAAATCCTGTATCAGTTTAGAATCTTTCCATTTTCCTCTGTTGCTTCCCAACCTTCTTCGGAAGTTTCCCCCACTCTTCTCCTCTGCTTGTACATGTATATCTCGTTCTCTGTCAAACCACATCTTCATTTCAAATTCACTCATGTTCCTTGAGTACCCTTATATAGTTTTCCGCCACTCTCGACATGTTTGTCAGGCAATGTATTCACAAGCACTCCTGCATGCGCTTAAGCTTTCCTTACTGAGTACAACCACAGTATACATGTATGTCCATGATACAACCAATGCTCTCTCTCTCTCTAGAGAGAGAGGGGAAAATAGAGGGTTGGTAGAGAGAGAGAGAGAGAGAGAGAGAGCGGGGGAGATATAAAAGTGGACTGATGGAGAGAGAGAGAGGGGTGAAGGGGGGGGGGGGGGTGGGGGAGAAAGAGGGGAGCGATATGAGAATGATGTTTCTGAGGACGGGGGCTTGACAGAATAAGTGATGGTATAGAAATAGAAAGAGAGGATGTTTATTTATTTATTTATTTATTTATAATCTTTTGTCAGGGTAGCCTATTCACCAGTAGTGATCTTCCATGGGGCCCTGAATAAACATGAACATATTTAGAGAGGTTAGGGAGAGGGAGAGAGAAAGAGAGAGAGAGAGATAGAGAGAGAGAGAGAGAGAGGGAAGAAGAAGAAGAAGAAGATGAAAGAGAGATCCACAATTTCATAATCCCCAATCGTCATAAGACACGCAATACTATAGTCCCCTCTTAAATTGTGATCTCGGCGATGTTCACAAACATTATCTTGTGTATATACACTCGGCGAGAAAAGAAGGAGACCACGGATCACATCCTTTGTCACCATTTCTCCCGGGACCCGGCACCTTCTTACCACCTCATCAATGCCACACGTTAATGCCTCTCATCCCGTTGTCCTGGTAACAGGGATGATGCTTCACGCTATCATCCTTGAACGCCAGTCTGGGCCTCACCCCTCGCTCGTTATGACAGGATTACCCAGTGTGGCTCGCGGAAATCCACCCCTCTCTATTTCTCTCTCTCTCTCTCTCTCCCTCTCTCTCTTTGGCTCTCTCTCTCTCTCTCTCTTTCTCTGTCTCTCTGTCTCTATCTCTTTCTCTCTGTCTCCCTCTCCCCCTCTCTCTCTCTCTCTCTCCCTATTTTTCTCTCTGGCTCTTTCTCTCTCTCTCCCTGTCTCTCTCTGTCTCTCTCCCTACCTCTACCTGGGACGTACATGTATACTAATATTTATATTCGTTTTGCCATACAGACGTGCCTGGCACATGTATTTGTTAATGTATGACGATTACAGACACTCCTTAACAAAAAATGAAAATCTTTTTTTAGTGAATAAGGGAGGGGTTTGGCGAGGCATGCATTTTATATCACTGGCATTATATCACCCTCATCAATCTCATCGCGTTTGTCATCCAATTATTTTACTGTCATACTTGAGTTTAATAATCAATATTTATTTAATATCTCTTGATGCATGTTACTCATACATGCTGTTGAGTTTTATACAAGTAATTTTTCAATGTTTCTTTTAGCCACTAGTTTTGTTCTTCATACCCCTTTAAAATGTTTACATTTTCCATACACATTAAGTACGTATATTTGCGGTATATGAACAGCTTCCACTCTTTCGATACGTGTTGTACAAAGCAATTCATTTTCACATAATGTCATTATCAGTTCGCTCCCAATTCACGGGCCTTGCTGTTTTTTTTTTTTTTTTTTTGGGGGGGGGGGGAGGTATCCGCCCATGATGTACATGTTAGGTCAAGTTTCTAACATGTTCATGGTTGACCGACCAGATACGCACGTCATTATATTTAGGCCACATGAAAAATTCATAATGGCCGTCTTTGGGATCGTTCACACGTGGACCAACACCGCCACACCTGTTGCAGCACCTCACTATTCATTCTCAAAGGTGTGCTAGGTCTCCGCCCACGATGTATAGGTCAAGTTACTAACATGTTCATAGTTGACCGGTGTTTGACCGACCAGTTATGAACTTCATTATTTAGGCCACATGAAAAATTCATAATGGCCGTCTTTTGAACCGTTCACACACGGACCGACACCGACACACACGTTGCATCACCTCACTTTTCGTTCCCAATGCTTGCTGAATACACAGGGATAAACGTACACTGAAACGATAAAAGACTTAAGAGTCCTGTTTTTGGATGGTCTCCGCCTACGATGTAGGTCAAGCTTCTAACATGTTCATGGTCTCCGCCTACGATGTAGGTCAAGCTTCTAACATGTTCATGGTTGACCAACCAGATATGAACGCCATTATTTAGGCCACATGAAAAATTCATAATGGCCGTCTTTTGAACCATTCACACATGGACCGACACGGACACACTTGTTGCATCACCTTACTTTTCATTCTCAAAGGTGTGCTGAAAACATACTAATGAACGGTCACTGAAACTAAAAAGTCCTCGTTTGTATGGTCTCCGCCCACGATGTAGGTCAAGTTTCTAACATGTTTATGGTTGACCGGAGGTTGACCAACCAGATATGAACCTCATTATATTTAGGCCACATGAAAAATTCATAATGGCCGTCTTTGGAACCGTTCACACGTGGACCGACACCGATACACCTGTTGCAGCACCTCACTATTCATTCTCAAAGGTGTGCTGAATACACACTAATGAACGGACACTGAAACTAAAGAGTCCCCGTTTGCATGGTCTCCGCCCACGATGTAGGTCAAGTTTCTAAAATGTTCATGGTTGACCGACCAGATACGAACGTCATTATTTAGGCCACATGAAAAATTCATAATGGCCGTTTTTGGTACCGTTCACACATGGACCGACACCGACACACCTGTTTGCATAACCTCACTTTTCTTTCACAAGGCTCGCTGAATACATGCACAGGGGTGAACGTACACTGAAACTAAAGCATCCTTTTGGGTAAGGCCCTACATATTTTCGTCAGATGATGTTAGCTGATAAAATAACAAGATTTCAACAACCTTAAAACTGTCTGGAATTGTTTACTACTTCATCCTCTGTGAGTGAAATATTGTAAAAATAAGGGGTGAAAAACCGGCCAGAATGTATGATCGGAGTGTGTTGAAACTTTGCACGAACCCCTGTCAAATTACATTGCAGACAGAGATAACCGATAACCCTGTGAACTCCTTTAAGTTCTTTACACTACTAAAATTAATCAGAAATCTTTGACGCGACAAAAGTAATTTTGCACATGAACCTGTCGAAATTAAGGCAACAATATGAGGACATTTCAACAAGTTTCCATTTCATCTTTGCTATTTCTTGTTTTTCCAAATGTTTCATTTTTGCTATTTCTTGTTTTCCCATTTCTTTTCGCTAAAAGAACTGAATATAACTTTTCAGATGCTCCGCAGTGAAATGTGTGAACTGGACCCTGTTGCATGCAGCGGGTATTTATTATGGACACCAGCGAAGAGCGTGACTATCAAATACATAAAACGTGATGTGATCTGCGTAAGTGTGCAGTAATGAATCTCAATTAGAACAGAAGACGTTTCTATTTCATCACTATTTCTTTTATTCGGTTTGAAGCGATTCCGCTCTTGGAAAAGAAGGTGTCATGAAGAGGGTATAATGTCCCGATACATTAACACAGTTATCAGTCGGCTACACCAATCAAATTTGATTATCATTATAATGAAAAGTTTGGGTTGAAAATATTTTCAATACAGACCTATATATACATATTATTTTTCTTGTGGACCCTCCCCTGTTCTCATACACTATCATTACTACATGATTCTTCTAAAACTTTACATTAATTTCTCTTTCGATAAAAAAGAAAGAAAATTTGAGTCATTTAACTACGACAATAATTAATTTGTTGGTAGGGCTATGGATTGAGAAATGTTTTCGTGGTCTGTCTTTTCTATACATGATGATACATTTCTCAAAGCATTAGTTTGATATGTGCTATGAAAAATAAAATAAATCCTCCAAGCAAGAACGCATTTGATGATCGATCACGTTTTCCATCGACTTGAGACATGCAAACAGACTCATCATCATCATCATCATCCTCGTCTTCGTCATCGTCGTTTACCTCATGACCATCATCACCATCGTTGTCGTCATTGTCGATATCATTATCAGCATGATTGACATCACTTTCATCATCACTGTCCTCATCTAGATCACAGCCAACAGTCAACCTTGATACCACCGTCATCACTGTCATTATTATCATGGAGCTAGGGTAATTATGTTATTGTCGGCATCATCATGCTCGTGATCTTCGTCATTGTCATCACCATCCTCACAATCGTTTAATTACCCCCATTTTTAATAATTCATATTCATCATCCCCACATATACCATTAAGATTACAATCATTCTCATCATCATAGTCGTCATTATCATGATCATTATCACCATAGTCATCATCATCATCATCATCACCATCATCATCATCATCATCGTCAACTTTATCATCACCATAATCATTATCGCCTTCATCATCATCATCATATCATTATCGTCATCATCATCATCTGCATCATCACCATCATCTTCACCGTCATCATCATCATCATCATCATCATCATCATCCCATCTTTCATCATGAGTACAAGGGGATCCGACGTGCCTTTCTGATTGCATTAATCAATTTCTTATCATGCCCCAAATGCAAAATACATGCAGGGCATACATGTTCTGAATATCAATAGGAACCATGTGCCTCATCCTTCTTCCTTTTCCCTCACAAATTAATAATCCTGCGAGCCAAATTTCAGAGAAAGATTCTGTTGACAAGGATGTGCTTTTGAATACTTAGAGAAATTGATGGATCTTCACTCATCAGAAGCTTCCCCGTCGGCAGCTGTACCCGATACCGTGTTTGATCTATGATGCCTATGCTTGAGGGGGTAGTGCTAATACCGTCACGTTCAACTATAATGACATCAGTCTGCAAAGCTGGAACATGATTTCAAATATTTACATCATCACGCTTCGAGGTATTCTCGACATTCGGAACAAAATTGATGCGATGGCCCCAAGGAAAATCTCAGACAGGTGACAAATTGATAAAATTTGATATGTTGATCGAGACGATTGGAATAAATCTGTCATATCGAAAATATCCAGAAAGATATAATATTAATAACTCCAATGTCAATGTGAAACTATAGAGTTGAGGAAAATCAAATTCAATCAAATTCAGAACCCTCTGACCAGAATTTAAGGCAGTGAAATGCTGACTTGATATAGCGTTGAAATTAAACAAAATATCAACATATAGGCAAATCGAAATCAAGGAAAATGACTACCATTATCTCCAAAGAAAAGGAGAGAAAACAAAATAATCTCAATGATTCTTAAAAAAAGACCAGACTCTCCAAGAGACTATTACCCTCCCCCCCCCTAAAAAATAACTTTAAAAAAATGTGGAGGTGTCGTGGTATAGTGGTTCATTCACTTGACTCTGAAACAAGGGTTGAGGGTTCGAATCCTAGTATCCCGGTTCAGATCCTATCCCGGCACTAACATCCAATGGCAAGGCATTAATCCACATTTGCCACCCTTCACCCAGCTGTATATGGGTGGGTACCTGGCAATTGCTAGGGTAAATACTGATAACAGGGCTTACATGACGAGCAGTATTAATACTGATGTGGCGACCCTGCGTTAATACAACCCAATTTTGTTTGTCATTTATTTAATCGCGTAGTCTAATAATAATTCTTTTTGGAAATGCTCTAAACAGGGCATCATTTTTTTCTTCTTCAATATGGTCAGTCATGTCAAATTAGCCAATCAGCAGATGGTAGTCATTCAATCATTTTCCATCTTACTCCCCTTTCTCGAGTTTCTGATTAATTGATATTTTGCGGCATGTCAAATAGACTCAGGCAATTTACTGGCAAGTTTCTCGTATCAATTATTAACCTAGAAAAAACGACTAAGTCGGAAGATTGCCAAGGGTATAACTTGATCAAAAACTACATGTTTAATACTCCATGTCGGGGTAGATTCAGGATTTTTGTAGAATGGGGAGAAGTAAACATTCAGGACAAATTATCTCTGACACGCACCCCCCCCCCCAACCCCCCCCCCCCCCAAAAAAAAAAAAAAAAAAAAAAAAAAAAAAATGCTAATCACTTATTTCCGATGACATTCTGATGAAAAGGCACGAACACATCTTTTGTTTTTAATAAACAGGAAGTATAATAATAAATAATAATAGTAATAAAAAAACGGTGCTTATAAAGCGTTTACCACCGAAGTCTATAAGCGCTAGTGTCTATCTAATTTACATGTATCCATGACCTGGTGTTAATATGGGCCACAGGCCGGTTGTAACCCCCCCCCCCCCCCCTAATCTGCAAGTGCTTGATTTGAGCTTTAAAGGAAGAAGGCCGTTCTGTTCTATTATAATGGCAGAAGGTCCTTGAGCATAACTGATAAGGTTTTCACTATACACCCATCTGTATAATAGGTTGTAAAGGACTACAGACGAAACCACTACTCCCCGAATCCATCTTTAAAATATTTACAACTTCAACTATGAGTAGTCACGGAAGCCAGCTCCAACACATGTACGAATGACTTTCTTTTGCAATAACAGAGTTGTAATGGTAATTATTATTACAAAATGTCATTGATTTAAATCAGAAACAACAACGGGCCTAATATAGAACATTGTGGTACACCGCACTTTAAGAATGATATATCAAAGTTTGCAGAATTGTAGCATTCCTCCTGTCAGAGAGATACAAACTGAAGTCATAAACCAATCCAAAGCAATTCCTCTTACTCCCTAATGAGATAGTTTATAAAGAAGTATTGTTTGGTCAAGGGGGTCAAAAACCTTGCTTAGGTCCATGCATACACCAATAACATGATCGTGATCAGCCAGAGCACTGGACATATGATCATAGAATGTCAACAATGCAAGCTCTGTCGAGTGAGACCTGCGAAATCCAAACAGGTTAGGGTTAAGAAGTTCGTTGCTGTCGAGAAAGCTTATTAGCCTATACAATTCTCTACAATAATTTTGAAAAAGTAGGCAATATCGAGAGTGGTATATAGTTAGGAATGGCGGAGGTGCTGTCCCGTTTGAAGGAAGAAGGAAACACACCACTTGTTATGGACAAATAAGAGGTGTTAAGATTAAACCAATGATTTGGTTGAGCAGCGTTGAACTATTGCATCATGTCCAGGAGACCTACGTTTTTAAAGAGAACAGACAATATTTGATATCTCAAGATTATCAGTTACCCTCAGTAAAAGAGGAAATTAAAACTTCTCTTGAAGATATTCTTTAAAATTCTTTCCCTCAGGAATTATTTTCTCCGCTTGGTTAGGGCCTATGTTTAACAAAGTAGCCATTAAATGCGTTAGCAATATCATCTGCAAATTAAAGTTACCTCATTACCTTCATGGACGAATTTTCGAGCAGTTTCAGACTTATTTCGCTTAAATAGTATGTCTTTGACAATTTTCCAAGTTGAGGACACCTTACCTCTGACATGTTCAAACTGTCTAGAAAAGTATTAACTCCGCGATGTCCCTATTATAGATGTTTAATTCCAATAAACTTACAGATGCTCCGCTCAAACGTCCTCAACAGGCATCTACAGTATGTACAATAGCATACCCATGGCATGATACAATAACCCCTTGCCAAATCGAAACATTAAATAAGAAGATAATTACGAGTCAATAATGAATTTTAAAATATTCGACATACACTGCAAATTTATACAAGGGCAAACTATTCCAATTGGGGACAATAAATACTAAATTGAATTGAATTGAAGTTTCAATGACAAATGAATTTTTAAAAGTACCAGTAGATATTTTAATATATATTGGTACTTAAAAGCGATAATTAGTTTGTTATACTAATACACAAGTATCTTTTTCTTTTGATCGTCACACAGTTAATTCAATGAATTTTGAATTCGTTTACACTACAAGTTGATTAAAAGCCAACATAAAAATAATTATGTTTATATTTTTGATCGATTCAATAATATCAAGATGTAATTACAATGCCCATTTTTATATTACATTTTAATCCGGAAATACGTCATTGAAAAATACGCTGCAATATTCAAAGCTGATTACATTTCTGTTCACAGATCAAAATTATTTTTCTAAAGATAATAATCCGGATATAAACATTAAGCAATATGTCCTGAAGGTCGGCTGTAATTACAAACTGTATTTTTAATTCAATTAAAAACTGTAATAATCATTTGGTTAAACCAATACACAGGTACCTTTTACTTTCGCTCGTCACATAGTTAATTCATGGAATTTAAAATTCGTTTACACTCAAATACAAGTTGATTAAAAGCCAACATAAAAGGGATTACATTAATGTTTCATCGATTCAATAGAGTTATCAAAATGTATAAAAGTAAAATGCGCAATACTATATTTAATTCTAATCCGGAAATACGCCATTGAAAAATACGCTGCAATATTCAAAGCTGATTACATTTCTGTTTACCGATCAAATTCTCTTTGCCAAGATCATAATCTGGATATAAACATTAAGCAGTATGTCCCTAAGGTCGGCTGTAATTACAAACAGTCTTTTGGATCACTTAAAAAGAACATGTACGCTGAAATGTTCAAAGCTACTTATTTTGTAAAGGTTGATAATAATCTGGATAACATTTAGCATTATGTCTCGAAGCTTGGTTGTTGAAACAAATTGTCGTTTGGAATACTTGCTTTTATGAAAGCAGATTTAAGGAAAGAATGTTTACATAATGATAAAATTCTTTGATAAGAAAAAAAACTAATATTTTTTTGGTAAAATCACGTGGTGTTTCTACATACGTCAATAGAAGAGTGAGAAAGAAGAGTGCAGAATCTTTAAACTCACATTAATAACCCTGGTGACATTGTTTCAGAACTTCGCGCTGTATATATAAAACATAATATTTTGAAAATAACATTATCAAATCTACAGTGTATTTCTCATGCGTCACACACACTTGGTTGCTAAAATTGTTAATATATTTTGAAAATAAGCGTTTGCTTCTATGAGCAGGTTTTGTAAAATGTTCTTTTCTAAATTCAATTCTCTCATATACATTCGATTCGATATAATACCATACATAATTCAGATAAACAGACGTACAGGCTACTGCCATAACACAAATTCACTAAAGGCAACAGCAAGTTAAATACGTGGGAAGCCCGTGGGATGACAGGTTATCTTGTCATCAAGAAAGACATTCCCGCCACTCTGTTTATAGATTGTGTCTCTCTAGCACGACTGTATTAAGAGTGTACAATGACGCAAAGGTGAAAATGAACGCCTCGGGGAGAGTCTGTCAGCGGCACTGTATCTGTTTTGTTGAAGCCATTGCCACAGTCACACCACTAAACCGATTGCAAACCGACCATTTCTTTATCTTCTTTTGGAGGTGATATCGTTTGTGTGACGTGTGTAGTCGGCCTGGTGTCGACCTGGTATCGGTCTCGTTAGTGTGACTAGGGTAGTGTGCCAATTGCGCAAATTGGCTAGACAAGAACGTATTATACAAAGTGTGATGAAAATTACGGGTCAGGAAGAAAGAGATTATGGAGTGGAAGGGAGAGAGAGAGGGGGGGTGAGGGGGGGAGAGAGAGAGAGAGAGAGAGAGAGAGAGCGAGAATGAGAGAGAGAGAGAGAGAGAGAGAGAGAGAGAGACATAGGGGAGATATAGAAAGGGGGAGAAGCACAGAGAAAGAGACAGACAGAGAGAGAAAAAAAATAAAGTAGGGTGTTTTTATAAATATTTGTTCTCTGAACTATGTGAAACAGGAGGGGATAGATTTTTGTTCGGATGTCTAAGTTTATAATGTTAATTGGGAAAGAAGATAAAATGAGTAGAAGCATTTAACGTAATAATGATAATAACAATAATAGTAGAATCAGTAATAATAATGATGATGATGATAATAAAGAGAAAGAAAAGGAAGAACATAAAATAAGAAGGACAAGATGAAGAAAAGATGGAGAAGAAGAAAGCGAGGAACAAGCAGAAAAAGAAGTATATGTTGACAGAGACAAATGCGAGTAAAACACCTTTCCGAGGATGTAAGCAACGATCAAGAACGGAACGTACGATCTTTTGTATACGTGAGTAAAAAAAACCTTAATCAGTATACCACACTCTTCCGCAAAAAATATGGAATTTGAGGTATAATTACAAAATGAACATTCCTCTTTATACAATTTACCGCCTAATTGTTCCGACCATTGATCAAGCCAATATTACGTAATGGGGTTGGCGTAATAATTAGTTTTGATTAGACCCAATACATTAACATGTATGCGGACGTGTTGCACCTTGCTAATAGGCCATTAAGAAAATCGTGACTAAGTAATTATTATGTCGGTACAAAGTGTAAAATGCATTTTTGTGTCGGTATAGATATTGGAGGCATGGAAACTTTACCCTTTTCAGCGATGTTAGATCATGGAAATAGGACGTTTCCCATAAATCCTTATCAGCTATAATAAGCTTGTTTTATCAACCGGGCACTCTCTACGATGCCTTTATTTGTTTAAAGTAAGGATTAAATCGTTTGAAGACACAAGAAGAATTGCTAAGATACAACTACCCCCTCATATTTATCCTTTAAGACAACAGAGACCGTCATTTTTGAGAAAGGAGAACAATTCAGACAAAAATAATTAGGTTGTTAACTTTAAAGTCGGTATATAGATCTACGGTAGATGTGGAATTAGGCAATTATTGACAATTATTTTTCGAAAGCCCGTAACATATCTATGAAAGCGTCTTTTGTATCTCTCTCTGTTTCTTTCTTTCTATCTCTCTCTCTCTCTCTCTCTCTCTCACACTATCTCTCTCTCTCTTTCTCTCTCTCTCTCTCCTTATAAACAAATGAAATGTCCATGTTTTTTTCCAGGGGGAATTAATCCACATATTAATATCACCACACAAAATGCACTCTCATTTTGTGCTTTCATAATGCAGTACCGCACTCGTTTCCTTTTGAGAGGCTTTTTTATTGTATTAACCTGTTGATCATTGTAGGCCTACGTGGCCACATTAGAGAATTAATGTTCGTATTGGTGTAACGCTCGCTGAAGCACATTACCATCATGTCCTTGATATAATTATACGTTAGCTCTCTCTCTCTCTCTCTCTCTCTCTCTCTCTCTCTCTCCCTCTCCCACTCTCTCTTTTTCTCTCTCTCTCTCTCCCTCCCTCTTTCTCTCTCTCTTTTTTTTTCTCTCTCTCTCTTCCTCTCTCTCTGTCTGTCTCTCTCCCTCTCTCTCTCTCCCCTCTCTCTCACTCTCTCCCCCATTCACCTTTTCCCCTCGCTTCCATTAATGATGTCCTTTAACCTCGAGTAAGGGGAAAGCGAAACGACCTCAAGATCGTATCAATCGTAAAAGCATGACGATACGATGCTCTTTGCAGCCATCCTCGTTCAAGATCTTTCCGATTAGTTGCTATAAAAACCGTTATACCGGCTGAGGCTTAGAAGCTAAGTACATCGTATCATCTCTTTAATGTCATCCATGGAGCACTTACAATGTGAGCATGAGAGGCAAAATACACGTCAGATGACATCATCAAGTAGTGTTTCTCTATTTCCTGGCGTATGGCGGGGGGGGGGGGGGGCGCTTTCTGGCCCGTATCCTTTCTTAAAACCCAATCGTGTATACCTCGTAGGCACGTATGCTTCTAAGATTTTACAACCAACGCTGGCTTAAGGCGTTTGTTCTAAACGGGGCTTGACAAAAATAAGTTAGATGTTTTCTGTAGGTTTCAAAAGTGATTAAGTATTCGCAAATTGAAGCTTTCGGTAACACCATGCGGTAGCCTTACTGAAAAGACTGTCGTTATATTCTTTTGTTAAAAGAAAGTACGAGAGAGTGTAAAAGAAAGGGAAAGAAAGGAGAACATGATAATGGAATTAAAAATAATTCATTCCATTATCATCTCTTTTTTCTTCTTCTTTTTCTTCTTCTTTTTCTTCTTCCTCAATTTATCTTAACGCCCCATAAGCTACCACATGGTGTTACCGAAAGCCTAAAGTTGTGAAAAAGAAGTTAGTCCGAGGTCTAATTTTCATTTTGTAAACGTGATTCTTCACCAAGGGTCTGGTTTAAATGAGTTAGTAGATATAAACCACAAAAGTGTTCCCCAATTTTATTTTCCTCCTTCATGCTAGACCCAAACTACACCTAAAATGCGATCTCTTATCACCTACAAATTACGTTGTGCTTGTAAGAGATTCCCCACTCAATTGCCCCCACTCCTTTACAAAATTCTTGATCTGCCCCCGTATTGATCATCCTTCTGCACTCTCTCAGAATACACTTTGATAGATCGCAGTTCAAGACATCTCATAATGCCCCCCCCCCCCCCTCCTCCCCCCAGCAGTTCAAAGTACAACCATGGACGGTGTTCTCTTAACGTGTAGAGAGAGACAGAGAGACAGAGAGAGACAGAGAGAAAGAGAGAGAAAGAGAGAGAAAGAGAGAGAGAGAGAAAGAGAGAGAGAGAGAGCAATGGCTTTTACCGTAGATTGTGTCACATTATTTTAAAGGAATTCGATTTTCTTTTTCCTGCGGTAGAACGAGCATTTCTATTTTAAATGTCCGTATATTTTTGGAAAGCAAATCCACGTGGGAAAGTTGAGGCGTGAAAATATTGATTAACCGACAAGTGCATAGTGATAGAATTGAGGCCGTCTAGTGCTTTAAAAAGAAATAAAAAGGGTCAGGAAAGTGTATTTTGGTTAAATACGAAGAGCTTCGACGCTCGCCATGTCTGTTGGTGTCCTGAAGTAACCCTAAAAAGTTTATTCACGTTAGAGTTTTATAGTATAAACGTACGAATTTGTCTTTATGTTCCCAATCTTTGTTTGAAAAAACCCCATATACTACAATTTTAAAGTGCCTTGAAAGCCCCTTTTATTTCAAATATTTTACTTTACTTTCTGATCCATATTAATCTTCCTCTTTTTCATCAATTAGAATGTTTTATTTTGTTCTCTACTACTATTACTACTACTACTACTACTACAACTACTACTACTACTACTACTACTACTACTACTACTACTACTTCTATTACTACTAATACTACTACTCATCTCAATTTTGTTGAATTACCCTATAGCGAAATCCTAATATAGCAGTTAGGAACATTGTTTTAATAGTAATCATTCGTTTGTTATTGCAACCGTTTTTTCAAGAACACGCGCCTTGTACTAGTCATTATCTTCTAATTAAATGTATTTCAGCGTGAGACACACAAACAGAGGAATGTAGTAGTATTATGTGGTTAGAGACAGGGTTACAGAACGGGAATATGGAAGAGATTAGTATTAAGACAGGAGGAGAAAAGAAAGAGAGAGAGAGGGGGAGAGGAAGAGAGGGAGAGAGAGAGAGAGAGACCAATGTCATACTTACTCCAATCACGTGAACCGATTTGATAAGGTCATGTTATCGTGTTTTATTTAGAGAAATAATAAAACTGTTTTTGCCAGACATTTAACGAAATGTAACACAAAATATGGCCACACGATTATGGTCTTTGAGATTTCACGCCGTAACAGTAAAAAAAAAAAAAAAAAACGTTATTCATTACTTGAAGAAAATACAAAATATGGCAACTTATTATTCGCTAGCATTTCTATGCTCCACCAATGGAATAGAGAGCGTGGCGACATAGAATATTGATTTTCAATTTTGATAAATATAATACTGTTCATTAGCAGTTTTATGCTTCACGTTCAAATACCGAGTTCGACGGTATGGTTATCAATTTAAATAAAATACTTCTCATTAAGTCAATAAGTTACAATAAAAAAAACTGATTTAGGCAACATTAATCCCGTTTTATGAAGAACAAAAAATTAAACCAAAAGAAATTGTTGAATAGTATTTTATGCTACATAAATAAGATACAGAACGTGACTACGTGGCGTCATAGGTTGAGTTGTTAGTTTTCTACTTATGAAAAGTAAGAAATACATTTTGTTCATCAACATAGTATAAGTGCTACATTGGTATAATAAAAAAAGTGTATATAAAATTACAATGCTTGTGCAGAACCGATAAAAATTGTAATTTTAAATGGCCAATATTGTTATCGGAACTATTGTTTATTTTTAAATGTAATTTTACGATTGTCATAGACCTACCGCAAAGTTGTATTAATGTTTATCTATTCAATTTTCAGTTTGGTTGAGGAGTTTCAAACTTGGGTCTTAATACCCCGATTCCATCGAATTCGGGATGTGCCACCTCATGGAGGCCCAGTGATTCCTTGTATAAAGTTCACTGTTGTTGTTAAAAAAAGAGGAATACGAAGTAATTCATTACAATCACTGGCGTATTCAAGGAGGAGTACGAACTACACATACCCCTTAAATTTGATTTTACGTACCGACCGGAGTACACATAAGAAAAGGTGCCCTACCATTCTCTTTTCAATATTTGTTCATACTAAAAAAAAACTGAAAGATCTGATAATCTATTGTTGTTTATTGGATATTTCTGTTTTAAATAAGTTCGCCTTGAATAATGATTATTACATGTTAGAAACGTTTAGAATCGTAGCCCCCCCCCCCCCTTTTTTTTTGAGGTTTGATATTTGTTAAATAGATCTGCCCTTTAATCATAAAGTAGGGCCTACCCATGCAGTCTGAGCATTAGGTATGAATGTTGCATGTGCATGTAGAGTCCTCAATAATTATTCATGTTCATCATCCCACGCGGGTGAAATCACTTATCAGTACAAGCACAAGTGGATGGAGATGAAAAACTACCCTTCAATCCTAACCCCCCCCCCCCCCCCCCTTACCTCCTTCCCACGCACACATACACACACACCCTTAGCGCTGGCGCCTATACGTGACTTTTTCTGGCACTCTGGGGTGTATGCATTGCCTCTCATGTCACCATTGTTATTTCAGTGCACTAATCATTCATGTTCGCGGATGAATATATCGGTACAGCTGTTGCATTGCATCATTATGATTAGACAGAAATATCACTCACGCTGTTTAAAGTTACAGTTACGGTATCGCTAATGGTGAAAATTATGTGAATGAAACTGTCGTAATCGAAATTATCAAGTTGAATGGAGAAGAAATTATACCGCACAAAAAAAAACATTCATGTTCGCAGATGAATATATCAGCACAGCTGTTGCAATTAGATAAAAATATCACTCACACTGGTTAAAGTTGCAGTTATGGTATCGCTAACGGTAAAAATATGTTGACGAAACTGTCATATTTGTATTTAAGAAATTGCTGTCAGTTGAATGGTGAAGAAATTCTACCGCATGAATCATCCGTGTTCGCGGATAAATATGTATAAGCACTGCTGTTGCATTTCATCGTTTAATGATAAGACAGAAATATAACTCACGCTGGTTAAAGTTACAGTAACGGTATCGCTAATGGTGAAAATATGGTGACGAAACTGTCATAATCGAATTTATCAAATTACTGCAAGTTGAATGGTGGAGAAATTTTACCGCACAAAACATTCATGTTCTCAGATGAATATAATACGCACAGCTGTTGCATCAAGTCGTTATGAAATGGACAGAAATATCACTCACGCTGTTTTTAAAGTTACAGTTATGGTATCGCTAATGGTGAAAATATCGTTGACAAAACTATCGTTGACAAATGCATTTTATCAAATACTAAAAGTAGAATGGAGAAGATATATTCTACCGCACAAAACATTCATGTTAGTAGATGAATATATCAGCACTGATGTTACATTGCTTCGTTATGATTAGACAGAAGTATCACTTACGCTGGTCAATGTGACAGTAAGGTTATGGTATTGCTAATGGTGAAAATAATTATATTGACGAAACTGAACTGGGTATGTATTCATGGAATACTATATACACCGAAGGAAAACAAAAACTAACTTGTACTACGTACGTACTCCCTTAAAGCAACACATGTTTATACAAATCTATAATACTCTGGTAGATCCCAAAGTTTCATAATACAACTTTATTTAAATTATAGACTTTTGAAGACTTTAAAACATAGTAATATTTCTAAATAGATAATTGTTTTCACATACTTCCGGCAAAAGTATACAGGATATAATTGAGATTGACATTTCATACTTAAACGTGATCTATTTCAATTTGATTTATTTCTTTAAATAGCAGTGTAACTCTCTTGTACACTTTGCATATTTTAAAAAAAACATCGCCCTTTCCAGACAAAGTCAAGAATTATGCGATATCCCGTGGTTTATGTAGGCCTAGTTTAAAGAGAAGGTTGAGTTCTGGGAAGAGGTGAAAAATAATTTGTGAGCGTTACTCATTCTTATTATGCAAGTGTGGAAGAACATCAGATAAGACATGTTCCCTGAAAAGCATGGCTCTTCAAATGCCTTCATATTCTAAATATGCATGTAACATCGTAAACATCGGGGGGGGGCGGCTTTTTACGCCACGTGTTCGTGTAGTCCCATATACATCTTTCTGTGTACAGTGTTTGTAACTTTACCAAGACTTGGCCAAATTTCTTATCATTTTGATGATTCCAGAACCTTGCAATACACACAAATTCTTATATGCTAGATGATCAACCTTTTCTGGTCGGTTCCACACCGTTTCTTTCTCAATGCAATCGCATGACCATGACTCAACTTCATCTTTAAGCAATGCGGATTTAACGTAACTATATTGCCGTGTAGGAAGTATATCAACGGTGTGTTTGGCAATGGCCGTCGCGATATGTTTAACTCATTAATTACTTACAGCACCCCCTCTTTTAAATGTTACACCAACAGCGAACGAGAATGCACAGGGTCTAGAGAAAAACACACACGTGTACATTCGATCATTTAATGTGTTTTACCCGCCCTATGCATATAGTGTAGGTCAATTAGCCTCTCTGCCTCTGGTTGTGTAAGTTTACTCATATGGCAAGTTTTTACCTGAATCTTGTTTTGTTGTGCGTTTCCTTCAAGATGGTTGATTTTTAAATTAACATATTTAAATTCTCTTACGAAAATGATAATAACGTTAATGATAACTTTGTTTAACCAAGGGAGGCTTCATCAGCATCAGTGCTTTTCTTGCAGAGGGCCCTGCAATTATTATTACCCAAGCAATTGCCAGGTACCTATTTACACCTGGATAGAGAGGATTTATGTCTTGTCAAAGACTTAAGTGCCTGGATGAGATTCGAGCCCCAACCCTTCGTTTGAGAGTCAAGTGAATGAACTATTATAGCACGACCCGTGAACATACAATAAAAAAGTGATATACAATTGTGGCGTTATTCATGGGTACACAGTTTCTTTTATCATCTTCATATTCAAAAACATGAATGCGATATTGATACAAGTTCCTAATAAAGTAGGCTACACACACGTCTGTCCATAAAAAAACATACATGACTCGCACGCTGAATGCATAATAAACATAAATTCAGAATATAATGTGCTGCAGCCTAGACAGTCATCTTTCATTTATATCCCTTTTAAAATAACTGCATAGCTCGTTTTATTTAACCAGTTATGCATTTCACTTTAAAACATTAATTTCCGTGCACCGTCAAATACGAATGAGTCCAGCTAAATATTGACAGTGGGAAATGTATATTCTGTACAGGCCGAAGCATAAGCTATGAATATTTTATTGTATACACAAAACACTATCAATTAATGACTTAGTACTTTTTGTGCTACGTGTTTGTAACAATTGTTTTTCTAGCTAGATAAATAATACACACGCGAGACGTGTCTCCGTACGACCGTGAAATGTCACACCTGATGTTAGGCTACATGTGTGCTGAAACAGAAAGGTGTCTACGATTTATTTGGCTATGTCTGCATGATGTATCTTTGTCATGCCCAACATTAACACACTATAAACTGGTTGCGTATTGTTTCTTGTCAGGGGCGTCTTTAATGGGTTTACCATTCATTATAGCGTTATACCAGGCATTGTGTCAAACTCGAGCCTACTATAATATTAATAGCGCCAAACCACACAGTCATGCAGTCTGTCTGTATATATTTCAGAGGAGTGTTCTGTCTGAATTCTGAGATGTATTAATCGTCGACAAAAATAAGGAGAAAGGGCAGTGGGTGACGATGGTAATATGAAGGTAGTTTCATTAACCCACATGTAGGTACAAACATGAGTATAAAGGGGGCGGTTATTGGTCATGATTCCGATTTCGAAACACCATAGGCCAATATCTGAACTGAATGATAAACCTCCTATTCTACACTCTTCATTGAAATGCGAAAATGCCGACATTTCCCTTACCGTGGGAGGGGTGTCCCTCCCCGCAAGAAAATGTGTTCACGTTGTTTTCGTTATTCATATAACTTTGTGTTAAAGGTAATACAAAGTTTTGGGAAATTTTGAAAAATGGGTGGATAGTGATTCTTTACAATTTTGGTATATTTGGATGCCCCTGTGGATGTATTAAAAGCACTAGAAATTTTAGCCCCTAAAACACTTCTGCTTTCGAGAAAAATTGAATATAAAGATTTACCGGTGCTCCCGGTAAATGTTGATATATTTCAAAAAGCTCCTACGGCCGTACAGTGGTAGCTGCGACCATGAAAATCTCAGAATATGTAGTTGTCGTATATAATTTTCGAACGGGAATAGGTAATCGGTCGATTTTAGTCAATAACATTGTTTTATAGCTTAATTAATATCTTGACCTTGAGAGGGAGCTATTCAACATAAAGTGTTTATTATTTACAATTTCATAACTTTAGAGTCGATTTCGACCGCGACAACGATCACTGAGTATTATAGGATCGCATATGCTTCCAATATGTTCATTTGAACCAAATTCATGACCCCATACCAAAACTTTGTATTACCTTTAATGTCCCCTTTGTGAAAGAAGAAGGGTACATCTTTTGAATATCGCATGTTTTCGAATCTAGTAGACTAAATTCACGTGTGTTGCTCCCAAATATGGTCGGTCCATATAATAGACGCTTCATGAAATGAAGTGCAATAAATCAATTTAAGATTAATGTCAGCAACAACGATCTGGATGAGAGGATGAACAAAATGAACGATTTCTTTTTCCTTTATTTTTGCTCCCCGTTTAGTCTCAAAACGAAGTCTCATAAAATATGCAATTAAGATTCTTTGGGATGAAATAAGCTGATGAATTTTATTTCTGTCAAGCAAGAGTGACCTCGATGATAAGATAAACAGACTAAGAATGTAAATCTCTTTAATGTTTTATTCCTCCTCCTCCTCATATCTTGGCTCTGATGGGTATCCAACAGCAACGATCATTGAGTCTAAATGATATAAAATGCAATAGATGGTTTTTGTTTATGAAAGCAAGAAGCGGAACCATAATGAAGATTAATCGAGAGGAACATCGAGAATACGTCATCAAATCGCGACAATGTCGAGAAAGATTATCACCCAACACTCCATGGAGGCTAAGAAGTATGGCGCGGACTCAATGCCATAAATTTCGATTCATAAAAAGAGGCGATCAGTGGGACAGAAGGCACAGTTTTGACCAATCCAAGAGCAAAATTCAGCCGTCTTGCAATCGAACCACGTTTACGAGAGATAATTTTGGGTTCAGGAAAAGTTTTTTCGGGGAAAATATTTATTTATTTATTTATTTATTTCTAATCTTTTGACAGGGTAGCCCATTCACCAACAAGTAGTGGTCTTCCATGGGGCCCTGAATATACATGAACATATTTACATCGTTTATAACGTTTATACAAAACAGTTAAACAAAATAATACTCATTATGGGCTTTCTCTTTTTCTGGATTATGGATATCGTAAAAATATGTCCCCCAATCGGAATATGACAAGAATTAGCTAGGATCAAACTTTCATGCCAAATGTCTGTGTAAATGTATTATGTACATGTAACGTTAGGCAACATTGTTTTGACGATTCCAAAGTCCCACAGTTTACACCAATGCTTATGTTATAAGGGCGACATAAAGATTTCCCAATCACTTCTATAAACCTTTCTTTCATAATGCAATCGCTAACCGCGAATTAACTTCATCTTTAAACCAAAACATCTATCGGAGATTCCTTCCTTAGAATAGTTTGACAGGGTAGCTTGAATCTTGCCGTCTGATTGGTCAAAACTGAGATTGATATGAAATAATTGTTGTTTCTAAGTTGTTGCGTCAATCAATTGACCTTTTTGGCATGAAATGCTTGCCATAGACAGGAAGTAAGAAAATCATCGAGAAGAAAGTGATGCGAGATAGCTTTAGAGACTATTAAGGGCAGATAAATATCGTTTGGGCTTTTATGGTATACAACCGTTCATATTTACAAGATATTTGAGACATAATGTCTGGATTAAAATAGATTTATACCGCGTTTTAT
The DNA here is from genome assembly GCA_035222895.1 of Strongylocentrotus droebachiensis. Classification (NCBI taxonomy): domain Eukaryota; kingdom Metazoa; phylum Echinodermata; class Echinoidea; order Camarodonta; family Strongylocentrotidae; genus Strongylocentrotus; species Strongylocentrotus droebachiensis. Next base: position 552,910 of record JAVYIG010000087.1, read on the forward strand.
GTGGGTGATGGCAATTTAAGAAATGAGAAAATAATGTTTAAAGAAATCCGAGACTTTTTTTGTTGTTCTTTTGTTAATGAACGCTAAACGTTTAACACTATGTTCCCGGCGGCCACGGCAATCACTTTTCAGGCCACCGTGGACAAAACGGGGAGACAGATGACCAAACGTGACAGGCCGTGATTGCCGTGGATGCCGGGCCAGATTTTCGAACTGTCAACAAAATTGCCACGGCAGTCACGGTGCGGATGAGAAACCTAGTAGGCTGTAGTAAAACGGGCTGAACGCAACAAAACGTAGCAGTACGCAATAGGCCGTAACAAAACGTGGAGGCAGTCCGTAATGGGACGCGCCTATACGCGCCCGTCGCGCTAATGCGCATTGCTGCGCGGCGTCCACGTTTCATCCGTAGAAAGCCTTGACAGAACGTGAAAAACTTGTCAGACCTTGATCAAAACGTGTGGAACGCAAGGGACCCCATCAGAACGTGACGAGCCGGCAGGAAACGTACTTGCATCCGCGGTAGACCGCAGGCCGAACCGTACTGTCCCTTGGAGCCCCCGGGGCAGCCTCCCTATTCCCTCCCACGGCCCGTCACGGAAACCGTGGTAGACCGTGAGAAAACGTGGCAAGACCTAACAAAACTTGAAGACAGAGATAAAAAATGGCCGAAATCCCACTGCGCACTATACGTTTCGGGCAAACGGGGCTGCCGTGTCCGCCGGGAACATAGTGTAAACGTAGCATAAGCAGCTTTACCAGGCAACTGTGTCAAGTACATGTTCTTTTAGCTTCAACTTTTTGAAAATGCGTGCTTTCCCCGAAAGACGTCTAGGTTGAATGTAAACCTTAACTTTAAAAAGAACAAGATGAGGATTTGCCCACAGCAACAACAATGTCGGTCTCACGAACCCTCAGAAAAGTTGCCAGAAGCCCCGTGAAAGCGGCCTAATGGACTGTCGGCTTCCTGGGCTGCACGTTATGTTTAGAGGTTACTTTCATTTTGATCAACATTATGCTCACCTCTTTCTCAAGTCTCTGTCTCTGTCTCCCCCTCTCCCTCTCTCGGTCCACCCCTCACCTATCTATCTCTCTCCTCTCCCTCCCATTTATCTTTCTCTCCCCCTCCCTCCTTCTCTATCTCTCCCTCGCTCTCTCTCCTCCCCTCTCTCTCTCTTTCTCTCTCTCTCTCCTCATCTCTCTCTCTCTCTCTCTCTTTCTCTCTCTCTTCCTTCCCCCTCTTTAGCTACAATGCAGTATACATCATGATACAATTACCATAATACCAAACCACGTAATTGTAAAAACTGTCACTTGCCTCGCATAAAAAGAGTCTCCTCTTTGATTTACAAGATTTAGTCCATCGCCAAATATAGAAACCCCTCCGGAGAAAATGTTTGAAAAAAATGCATATTATGTAGGAGTACCAGGTTCCAAGCTGCAAGCTGCAACCTGCAAAAAAGCAACGATATTGTAAATTATGCAAAAGCGCAGACGTAATCGGATAACCGCTTCCGAGGCAAATCTTCCGTATTTCCGTCAGAGAATATCTGAATTTCAAATATGCCTCTGATCGAGACTTTTCGAGGGGCATTTTTACATCATTAATGCCGGTAATATTCAAAGCACGATCGGAATATCATTTAGATCAAACTCGACGTTTTGTAGCTGGAAGGTGTTGGGGGCAGCAAGGGCAAACGCCATTTTATTTGAAGGTATACTCTTTTTTTTTGGTGCGGAGAGGGGGTTCTTGTATAAATAGCGTTTTGTAATCGGCAGGTGCAGCATGCATGTATTCCACCTTTGGGCAGCATTTTGAAAGATTCAATTCGATACTAGGTTTTTTAAAAGTTCAATTTTAACATAGCAGACTGGAAACATGGACGTTTGTCATAATTTAAATTGTAGACGATCAGCGGGGGTTCGATGTTCCTTTGCTTTTAAACAACCTGTATTAATAGATCATACTCAGGACATAGTATTAGAATAATTAGTATGATCCCGATGATGATAACAGATTGAACTTCCCTTCTTGATATTTTTCATTTAGTTTTATTTATTCTCCCGTTCTCATAATTATAGCAGAAAAAAATGATCTCTTCCCCTCCTTGCTTCTATCAGATCGCCTTTTAAAATAAGTGGTCATTAGCTGGTATTATCACATTCACTTTTTCAAAATTTCCCTGAGATGGAGCTATGGTTCAACACCTTTTACAGCTATTTACAGAGTTAGTTTCCTGCGCCTGTACCCTTTTATAGACGTTATCAAGACAGCCGTGTAGATGTGGCAGAAAAATGAGGGAAAAAAGTCAGAATATAGGAGTGTTATAAGTAAGGGAAAAAAGTGAGAGGGGAAAGAGAGAGACAGAGAGACAGAGAGACAGAGATAAAAGAGAGAGACAGAGAGAGAGGTAGAAGAGAGAGAGAGAGAGAGAGAGAGGGAGAGCGAGAGGGAGAGAAAGAGAGAAGTGGAGGCAGAGAGACAGAGAAACAGACACAGAGACAAGGCAGGAGAGGGGGGGGGGTAGAGGGAGCAAAAGAGAGTCGTAGAAAAGAGAGCATAGAGGGTTGGATAAAAGAGAGACCAACAGACACAAACAAGCAGACAAGGCGAGAGAGTAGGGGTAGAGGGAGTAAAAGCGAGTGGAAGAAAGAGGAGAGGGTGGAACAGAGAGGTGTGGATAGGATTGAGAGAGGGAGAGAGAGAGAGAGCGAGAGAGAGAGAGAAAGAAAGAAAGATAGTGACAGAGAGAGAGAAGGAGAGAGAGGGAAATAAAGAGAGAGTACTATTATTACAGATAGACCAAGACGTTGCATAGCAAGCTCAGCAGGTGATTGGTATGATTTGCGCGGGAAAATACTTGAGCGGGCACAAGTCGAGGTCACGTGTAACATCTAAGTGAGATATGAAGCCAGTATTACGTATTACGTTCTGTGTCAGGCTATACTCATGCAGGTGAACATGCATTATCCGTCTATGATATATACTTTCCTTAAAGAGAAGGTTGGAATTCGGAAAATACGAAAAATAATGTGTGAGCTTTCTTGTTTATTGTAATCATTTGTGGAAGAATAGAATTGTAACATAAAACTGATCATATTTGTAATTTTATCAAAAATAAGTCAAAATTTTGGAAGAAATTTTGAAGCATTTGCTATATTTAGTCCCATATATTATATTCATTCATGAGTGCCGTGCATTTTAATATAATGTGATTTTATAAAGATTGTGACAATTATATCATTTTGATGGTTCCGAAGTCTCACATTAGACAACCCTTTATAGTAGGCAATCTCATTACCAGTACTCAACTTTATTATTTTTTTAAACACACCAAACAAACAAGTCACCTATAGGCTTACATGAATTCATGTATATCGTGCAATTTCGCAGTTACTGTAACTGTTTTTTGACCCCCTTTCTTTCGTGTAATTTAGTAACCTCTTCTGTTATAGTAGCAATCAATATAATATTTTGACAATGCATAAGCCTTCATCTCGTTCATATTTCGACTTCATTGCTATTCACGAATATCTATTTTTTATGTCCCTTTTCCGATTCTTCTTCTCAGTCATAAACCCTACTTCTTCTCCATCTAAACGTCATGCACTAAGTACGATTGATCGACACCGACTTCGTTGCCCTTGTCCTCGCTCCCTTTTCTTCTTCCATTATCCTCTCTCTCTCTCTCTCTCTCTCTCTCTCTCTCTTTGTCTCTCTCTCTCCTCTTTACCCTTCACCTTCTCCGTGTCCCTGCATATAAACATCACCTCAGACCTTTTAGTCGATGATGTATCATTATTGATAGTCACCCTTTAGTCACGGTGAACCCACTAATTCTATGCGATAACTCCCAAGACTCACCCGTTCTAAGAATCAAGAGAGAAAAAGGGCGTAAAATGGCAAGATGGATGGATGGGCCGGAACAAAACACAAAACCTCTTTGAATAAATACTGTCGTCCTCCATTACCTCATCCGTAAATTAATAGTCAAAACCCACCAGCATTTTAGGGTGAATAGTTGAGGATGCGAGAGCGTTATTTAAACAAATCCTTAAAGAGAGAAAATACAATTTGTGGAAGGGATACGGATCCCGACAACTTGCACTCTGTATGCAAAGCTAACCCAATGATTACAGTAGCAGAGGGGCTCCTCTATTATTAAGCCTTATAAGTCCAGCATGTTCTTTTAAGTATGGACATGCATAATGATAATGACTAAAATTTTGTTTCACAAATTGGAAGCCATGGTTTGTCTTATCATAATTTATCTTGATAATTGAGGTGTCGGGTTTATTCACATTTCAAAATGATGAGTTTGTTTTATTTATTCATATAAACAAAAATTCAAAATCTAAAAGTGATAGTCTAGATACTATTTTAGAATAGGGATTATTAAAGATATAGGTTTATACAGAATGCATGCTGGAGACATGCATTGCTTTCCATTCATTTTCTGCAAGGTTGCGGAACAAGCCACCCACCACATTGAGTGACTGTACATCTGTGGACCAGTTCAAGAAACTTTTAAAGAAGAGCCCACTTATTTTGTTATACATGCTAGAGAGCATGAATTATCATACGTTTACATTGGCTAAACTGGTGTTTTAGAAGTGTTTTTTATCATAGTTTAAGGGTTCCTAATTATACTACGTTACAAGGCAAATTGTGAAGCGCTCTGTAATTGTATTTGTTTTAATCAAACTGGAAGCCCGAGGGCTGAATTGCATGGGCTTTACAAAGTACAATCACAAACACAAAATATCTTATAAATCTTAACATGAATCATAGCCCATGGGTGTCGATCCCGGGGGGGGGGGATGGGGGGGATATATCCCCCCAATATTTCAGGAGGGGGGGATGCCCTGTACAATCATCACCCCCCCCCCCCAATAATTCACCATCAAAAACAAAAAAAAATTGAAGAGAAAAATTAATGATGAGAGTCCGATGAGAGGAGTTAATTGTTATTACTCGCAAGATGACCATCAATATACACATTTTCCTATTTCATTTTCATAATTACATATATACGAAGTAAATGAGACAACCGTATATGAGACAAGAATAAGTTGAATTCTCGCTCATACGGCTTCATGAGGAATTGATGAATTTATTCAATTTGTTCAATCAACAGCATCATAGAAATGCAGTGCGCCAAATGCAAAGCCGCAGCGTTAAAAAGCAACAAGCTAAATGTTAAACGCGAAGCGCAAAAGTAGCAATCTGCAATGCACATCAGACAATCCTGGACAGTGTAAACATAAATGAACTCTGTGACGAATTCGTGATGAGATCGGAGACAAGGAGAACGATTTTCGGACATCAGTATGACTTATAAGATAGTTCACTAGTTGCTATGTTGTTTCCGTTCACCTTTCTTTAAAATTCACGTCATTGTATCTTTGTTTATTTTTTTCACTTATTTTATTTCCTGATATTTCCTAAAACAATCTTCATTTTTGGAGAAAGATTATTATGTCACAACTTATTTTTTTTCCATTTAAAAGCTGATGTAAGCCTATGTCACTGGCGTACTGGTGAAGGGGGGGGGGGGCTCTGGGGCGCTAGCGCCCCCCCCAATAAAATCCAACCATGACTTATTTTCAATTTCATACAAGTGATTTATAAATGTTCGTGATATAACATGATTTTCAACAAATTCGCGTTTCTCCATTTCTGTTGCAAACTGACACATTCCCAAATAGCCAGGAAGAGCATATATTTTGTATAGTCACTAATGGGCCTAATTAGTGGCCATTTCTAATAATTGAATGAAACGTGAAAGCTTCCGCGCTACGCGCGGGATGGGCGAAAATGATTTAAGATGTGGACTAAGAGTAATAATCAAATAAAACGTCAAAGCTTCCCCGCTTCGCGCGGGAGGGGGAAAACTGAATTCAGACAAGGACACGATACAACGAATCGTCTTCCTTCTCTAATAATTAAATGAAACGGTAAAGCTTATTTTCGCGCGGGAGGGCGAAAACGAATACAGACAAGGATTAAGAGTAATAATTTATTGAACCGTCACAGCTTCCGCGCTTCGCGCGGTAGGGGGGGGGAAACTTAATTTAGACAAGCATACGATACAACGAATCGTCTTCATTCTTTAATAATGTAATGAAATGTGAAAGCTTCCGCGCTTCGCGCAGGAATGGGCGAAATTAAATTTAGACAAGGATTAAGAGTAATAATTTAATGAAACGTCAAAGCTTCCGCGCTCAGCGCGGGAGGGCGGGGAGAATTGCACTCAGACATGGACACGATACAATGAAGCGTCTTCTTTCTCTAATAATTTAATGAAACATGAAGGCTTCCGCGCTTCGCGCGGGATGGGCGAAAATGAATTCAGACAAGGATTAAGCGTAATAATATATTGAAACGTCAAAGCTTCCACGCTTCGCGCGTGAGGGGGGGGGGAACTGAATTCAGACAAGGATTAAGAGTCGAGAATGGTACATCGAATCGTATTCTTTCTTTAATAATCTAATGAACATCAGAGCTTCCGCGCTACGCGCGGAGGAAGGGAAACTTGATTCAAACATTAAGGATCAAGAGTCGAGAATGGTACATCGAATCGTCTTCTTTCTTTAATAATCTAATGAAACGTCAGAGCTTCCGCGCTACGCGCGGAGGAAGGGGAACTTGATTCAAACAAGGATTAAGAGTCGAGAATGGTACATCGAATCGTCTTCTTTCTTTAATAATCTAATGAAACGTCAGAGCTTCCGCGCTACGCGCGGAGGAAGGGGAACTTGATTCAAACAAGGATTAAGAGTCGATAACGGTCCAACGAATCGTCTTCTTTCTCTAATAATTTAATGAAACGTCAAAGCTTCGCGGGGGAGGGGGAACTCCTCCCTCCTTGCACCCAACCCCTTGGCTACGCGCTTAGGGAGGGGTGCAACCTGCCACACGCTTCTACCCCTTGGTTGCTTTGATCCATTGCCGAAAATATTTTGGCACCTATCATCCCCCCCAACCACGGATACAAATCGACACCCTTGTCATAGCCATACAATAATATGAAAGAGTAAAACAAAGAAAGACAGAGAGAGAGGGGGAGAGACAGACAGACAAACAGACGAACGAGGCAGAAAGGACCGAAGAAGAAACAACGAAATAGAGGCAGAGGTGTGACAGTCTAGAGGAATAAGAGATTGTAAATCACAAAATAAGTCGCGAAGTTGGTCCACTATACTGCAAAGAAATGGCGAAATACAAAATTCTCTGTGGATTGGATTGGATGGGATTTATAGTTCAAAATTATTGAGGTTTTAATGAGAGAAGTACATGTAGGTAGTAAATCAGGTAAAATCAGCATCTATTTCATCTTTCGCTTTAAAGGGATCCGGTAACTTTGTCTCAGATTCTGAAACAAAATTCTGGATTTAGCTCATGATGCAATGGTAATTATAAACCTTTAGGTCAGTCAGGAACCCCATGACTTTTACAAGCCGATCGCCTGTCTGATTATCAAGATATTTATGATTGGAATTACAAATTTTGAAAACCGTTCGCCTGACGGTTTTCATAACTCTACAATCTATTGGGAAAAACGAGTATGGTAAAACCGGTCACTCAAAGATTTTTACTTTTTTGAGGCACTTCTTGATCATTTTGAAGCGCGATTTTTGTATAGGGCTTCAATATTACACCATATCACATACACTGATAACACGTAGGGCCGTGTATCTCAAATTTAACATTGTTAAACGATCCCTTTAAAGTATGGTCATTAAAAAATCACGATAACTTCGTGACAAGGTGGGGAAGGTAAGGCATGATTCAAATTTATTTTTAATGAGCGAGCTTCTTCTGACCACCCATTGTACAGGGGTTCGTGTATCAACTTCGTGTCACGAACTTGGTCCACTTATCTCGATGTTAAAATTAATTAGATCGCGAAGAAAGAAAGAAAAGAAAATATAGGGTGTTCTAGGTTACACGATCAGGGTGCTAGAAAAAAAAAATCCATAATGACCTGATAAATTTAGTTTATGTCGTGTATTTTCATCGGGAACGTGTGAAGGATTATTAGAAGTAATATTGATAACATTAACATCATGAATTCTCCAGTGAATAACAAAAATTAAAGGGATAATGAATCACATTCTGATTGTATTATTTTTTTTCTTAAATAATTATGGTAATGATGTTGATGATGATGATGACGATGATGATGCTAAGGAGGAGGAGGAGGAGGATGATGATGATGATGATGTTGATGATGATGATGATGACGATGAAGATGATGAAGATGATGATGATGATTATGAAGATGATGAAGATGATGAAGATGATGAAGATGATGATGATGATGATGATGGTGATGATGATGATGATGATGATGTTGATACTACTTCTACCGCGAATCCTAAATGCATTCACGAAGTACAGCTTCTACACAACATGATACACTCCCATGAACCTATTATCATTACTCCAGCTTATATAGCTAAGCCGCCATGATAACACGCTTTTAACATTCAATAAATATCTTCTTTCAAGGTAGTGGAACACATTTACTAAAACTAGGTGGAGACTGGTAAATTGAAAAATAATTTCATCTTAGTGCTGTGGCAGGGACTGGAACCCCGTACCTATAGATCCACGGTATTATAAATTATTCACAAGACCACAGCACCTAAATGTACATAAATTATACAGGTAATGCGTTTTGAAACACACTACATTATGATGTTCTTGTATCACCTTTGACTTTCTTGTTTTCTTGTTACACATTCAATTATGTAGAGACTCCATTCTTTATTTAGGCGTTCGAGCTTTTAACGTCATGTTCAATTATCAGTGTCAAGTGAAAGGTGCTACATGTAGCTTCCAGGGTTTCATACTGTAATGGACTATACGTGTATAGGATTATCTATTTTAGTTAAGATTATATGCAGAGGTACAGAGAGAGGTAGAGAGGCACGGGTGGGGGCGCAGATAAAGGGATATGAAGAGTTAAGGGGGAAGGGAAGAGAATGGGAAGATGAGTAACGGGAAGAGGAAGGGAGAATGTGAGGGAGAGAGAAACAAGTGGAGGGAGAAATGAGGGTGGGGAGTGGGAGAAGAAGGGGAGGTTGAGATGAATTTATTTATTAAGGGATTGGGCCATCAAAAGACGTAAATAGATGAACAGAGAAGGAAAAAGGGGGAACACAAAATCAAAGAAAAGTAGAGTATGGAAGTAATACACAGACAGGTGGGTTGCAGAAAGGAATATTAAGTGGGAAAGGAATTAATGCAAATGCAATGACGTAAAAGAGGGACAATTGTATGAAAATGGGTGTTAGGTTAATATGCAATTTAGAAATAGAGATAGTGGAAGGAAGATGGTTGATGATGGAGATGATGACGACAAAGATAATGGCAATCCTCCTCGCCTCGAGCTAAGCGTTGAAGCTGAAGATAGACTGCAGACGGCTATCTTTTGGACCGCTCTGCTCCAACGCGCACCGAGGACTATTGTGTTAAAATAACGCTGATGCAAGTTGATGAGGCGAACTTGCGCATTGGGCGGGAGGTAACATCTAATAGGGGACATCTAATAGGGAAATGCACTACCATAAGTGCCATTAATGCTCTTCGCGTTCACTGATGGGGGTGTAAATGAGGAATTTCGAGCAATGCTATGGAGGAGGGGAGGAGCGGGATGGGTGTGATACATCCCGTCTTAAAATTTCAGTCAGCAAATTCAAATGGGGGCTATAGCCCAGTATTGGCGGACTGCAACCTTGAATGACGGCCAATGTCGGCCTCAAGATGCCTTTACTGACACGTTATTAGAGGGTTCTTGAAGACGAATGCCCACGAGATCGACAAACCGGTAGACTGATATGTCGGTCCTATATGGGATTTATGTTTGTGTATGAGTATGTGTGCGTATGTGCGTGTGCGTGTGCGTGTGCAAATGGACCATGAAACCATTGTAGGTTTCATTGGCTGTCGATCTACTAGGATGCCCCCCCCCCCCCCGGGCCGTCGGTAGTCGTGTTTATTGACAATTTTACAATAATTGATTGGCGATTTCATCATTTTTTTTTTTTTGGGGGGGGGGGGGCGGTCTCCTATCTTGTAGCCAAATGTAATAATAATAATTATTATAGTGCTTATATAGCGCCTAACACTTACTTTGTCAGAAGTCTCTAAGCGCTCTACAGTAATGCAGCATATTTACCCTGGCTTTAGCAGTGCAGCTGTTACGCGCTCTGCGTTTCAAGGAAAAAATTCCTACCAGGTACCCATTTTCTTCACCTGGGTGGAGTGTGGCAAATGTAGATCAATGTCTTGCCAAAGGACATGTAGTGCATCATTCGTCGGTGAAATGTACAATTTTAAGGCACATTTTTCTAGCTTGTGTGCCAATTTACTTTCAATTTATTATGTTATCATGGAAGGAAATGAGCTATTCAGCTGATGAAAAGAGGAAAGAGATGGAGATAATGAAGAAAAAAAAAGGAAAAGAGAATGAAAAGAGAAGAGAAGAGAAGATTACTCTTACATCTATTTATGATGTCACGGATGAAGAGCTGTTAATACTCTTCAGACGTGGAGAAGGTGATGCGATCCGGCGAACCGCGGAATGGTGGTCGCAAAACTTTGCACAATTTATAACACGTCCCCCCGTGAATCAACAACTGAATGTACAATGAACCGACACATCGGTAAGTAATGATAGGCCTCATTGCATTCTGCACATGACACCTTACAACCCCACCTCTCCCATAAGTTCATAACCTTAAACGTGATGAAGATAAAGGAGGGCACTTTGGTGGGTAGGTCGAATCGAGGTGAAATGTATTTACATAAATTGGAGCCATTTTGAAACCATATTTGTTAAGATGGTGTAATGAAAGTGCTGACATTATTATTCTCGTAAAAATAGTTAAATTGTTATCAGACAAATAAATAAATGCACAACATAGGCCTATGCAAATAATATATCGTTTTTGCAGAACAAAAATATTCCACTTATAATAGATAAAATAGGCCTATAAAGGAGACGATTCGATTGTTTATTCACCTGCAAATCAGTATTGCCTTTTGAATGTATTAAATTATCTGTTAAATTAATTTTTCTCTCATTTTTACAATTTTTAACAATATATTTCACTAATTTGTATTAATACCAATTGGTCAATCAATATGAAAAATAGGAAGTTTCCTTTATGTTAGTATTTCAAAACATATATTTTATTTCACACATAATTATGTATCTTGGAACAATTGATTCAAAACAATTTGTCTTTTATATTGCATTATAATTATAACACATCAACTAATTTCAGCCAAATATTTGAGCGATGTTTTTACTTCTATTTTGTATAATGATTATCGTTGTGTTTCCAAAGCTCTTTATCTACATGAAATTTGATTTGTAAAGATTATGCACTTTAACTTCTTACTAATTTTCTTTTTTGTTCTAATAAATGATCCTATTTTATGACCATTTTTACATTGTAAACACTGTACAATTCATAGTCGTTGGTGTGTTTCACAGAGATCCTAAGTCGAACTTATATCCAAGTGGGACTTAAAAATTATAGAGAGCCATTGTGTAGCCATAATATAAAAAATATTCAAAAGGGAGAAGTATTTTTGACTTTTTATAAATTCCACATCTCCTTGATAATAGAAAATATGAAAAATTTGAATCAAAATTGTATGCGTTTTAAAATAACTTGTACAAAATATTTCCATAGATGCTTTCCATAATTGTTAAGTCCAACTAAAAGATAAGTTCAACTTAGGATCTATGTGAAACAACCCTCTTTAAAATCCTAATAAACCACATTGAATTAAAACGAATCTCAATTTCTCACAAATGATCTATCTATCTATCTTTTGGCCTCTCCTCCTTCCTTTCTCTGATCAGATTCCCATTATATTCTTAAATCTTCAATTGAGCCTGCGATATGGTGGCTCCTAAGGGACACGCAAACGCAAAATTTGACGTATACCTATGCAACAAATTTGTGGATTTTCACGTCAAAGACGTGAAAATCCACAAATTTGACGTATACCAATGCAACAAATTTGTGGATTTTTACGTCAAAGACGTGAAAATCCACAAATTTGACGTATACCTTTGCTTGGTAATTTTTTCGTTTTTCTGTACTCAATGGCCCTGAAGGGACACGCAGACATGAAAATCTGCGTCCGATATTCATGTCTGCGTCTCCCAAAAGGGACACGCAGAAGTGAAATTGGACGCAGATTTTCTTCTTCTTTACGTCTTGGACGTAAAAAGACAATAAAACCCTTGCATAGGTATACGTCAATTTTGTGGATTTTCACGTCTTCGACGTGAAAATCCACAAATTTGTTGCATAGGTATACGTCAAATATATACGTCTGCGTCGGCCCAAAAGGGACACGCAGACGCGAATATTGGACGCGAATTTTTTTCCAGTAAGCTGAGCACCAGGAAGATAAGTGTATATGGGTTTGTTCAGCTATGTTTTAGACAGCTTTATCTCGACATTAATTGTACACCACTTCATTCTATTTTATGGACCAAAATTGATATATACTATAGAAGGCCTAGATACATTATGTAAACATATTTTGCCTGTACCAAGCAATTACTTCTTTTTGTGCATCTTGTTGCCATTTGCCCCCCCCCCCCTCCTATCACACCCTCTTATTCTCTCTCTATTTCTTTCCATATCTCTCTATCTATCCTGTCCTTCCTCCCTTCCCATTCTCTCTGTACTATGTGTATTCGAAATTCGACAGAGAGAGTGAGAGAGAGAGAGATCGAGAGAGAAAAGGAGAGAGGGGAGAGACAGATTGGGAGAGAGAAACGTTGAAAGAGGAGAGAGAGGGGATAAACAGATTGGGAGAAAGATGAATTAAGAGGAGAGAGAGAGGGGAGAGACAGATTGGTAGAGAGAAACGTTGAAAGAGGAGAGAGAGAGAGAGCTGGGGATAAGCAGATTGGGAGAGAGAAGGGAGAGACAGATTGGGAGAAAGGTGAATTAAGAGGAGAGAGAGGGAGAGGGGATAAACAGATTGGGAGAGAGAAGGGAGAGACAGATTGGGAGAAAGGTGAATTAAGAGGAGAGAGAGGGAGAGGGGATAAACAGATTGGGAGAGAGAAGGGAGAGACAGATTGGTAGTGAGAAACGATAAAGAGGAGAGAGAGAGAGAGAAAGGGACATTGGGAGAGAGAAATAGAGAGGGGCAGACAGATTGGGATAGAAAGAGGAGAGAGAGTGAGAGACAGATTGGGAGGGAGAAAGGAAAAGATCGAGAGAAGGGGAGAGAGAGAGTGGTGGGACATTAGGAGAGAGAGGAGAGAGAGAGAGAGAGAGATGGAAAGAAATACAGAGAAAATAAAAGGGTGTGATAGGAGGGGGGCAAATGGCAACAAGGGAGAGACAGATTGGGAGTGAGAAACGATAAAGAGGAGAGAGAGATAGAGAGAAAGGGACATTGGGAGAGAGAAATAGAGAGGGGCAGACAGATTGGGATAGAAAGGAGAGAGAGGGAGAGACAGATTGGGAGGGAGAAAGGAAAAGATCGAGAGAAGGGGAGAGATAGAGTGGTGGGACGTTAGGAGAGAGAGGAGAGAGAGAGAGAGAAGGAAAGAAATACAGAGAAAATAAAAGGGTGTGATAGGAGGGGGGCAAATGGCAACAAAGGAGAGACAGATTGGGAGTGAGAAACGATAAAGAGGAGAGAGAGAGAGAAAGGGACATTGGGAGAGAGAAATAGAGAGGGGCAGACAGATTGGGATAGCAAGAGGAGAGAGGGGGAGAGACAGATTAGGAGGGAGAAAGGAAAAGATCGAGAGAAGGGGAGAGAGAGAGTGTTGGGACATTAGGAGACAGAGGAGAGAGAGAGGGAGAGATGGAAAGAAATACAGAGAAAATAAAAGGGTGTGATAGGAGGGGGGCAAATGGCAACAAGAAGCACAAAAAGAAGTAATTGATTGGTAATGAGAGAAGAAGAAAATCAACAATTTGAGCTATATTCAATGCATTTGTTTTTCTTTGTGATTTTGTTGTCTATATATTTTGTCTGAATTGAAATTGTAGACATGATGTTTAGGAGCCACGTACATACTCTACTGCTCTCTATTAACATATCCTTCTCTCTTCGCCTTCTTTTTCCCCTTTCTATCACTCCTCTATTTCCCTCTTCTTCTTTTTTTTTTTTATCTCTCTCTATACGATTTCGTCATGAAAATGGTTTTAAAAAAAAATCATTGTAGGCCTACCGTATTTATTTGCTGTTGGTAACTAAATTAATGAAACAAATGAAGTCCACATATGGTACCAATTTTGTAATTTTATTGTTTCATAACTTCCGTTTTTAGTCATCTGATTGTCCTCAAACAATAATAATGATAGTGAATGAATAACATGTACGTTGCAACCTGTAGCATTCCATTGCCAAGTGCATTCTTGCTGAAAACAATAACAATTAGTGAGACTTTAGAGACACTGAATATAGTCTGCAAGCACAGACCCTAATTTGACACTTTACCCCCCCCCCCTCCAAAAAAAGAATCATTGTGCCTTGAGAGAAGCCTAGCCCAGCTACCTACTGGTTGTGTCAGGAGCAGCTATAATACATGGCCTATGGTATTCTTATAGTGCAGACTCTCTTTTACGACTGACCAGGGTTTGTGCCTGCAAACTACACTGAATAAGTTAGGTGTAGGGTCTGTAATTAGAAGACTGTGAATCTGGACAGAGTATTCGATACCAGCTGGTAATCCCTTTATCAGTAACTAGGGGCAGACAAACCCATGTACGCTTATCTTCCTGGTGCTCAGCTTACTGAAAAAAAAATTCGCGTCCAATATTCGCGTCTGCGTGTCCCTTTTGGGCCGACGCAGACGTATATATTTGACGTATACCTATGCAACAAATTTGTGGATTTTCACATCGAAGACGTGAAAATCCACAAAATTGACGTATACCTATGCAAGGGTTTTATTGTCTTTTTACGTCCAAGACGTGAAGAAGAAGAAAATCTGCGTCCAATTTCACGTCTGCGTGTCCCTTTTGGGAGACGCAGACGTGAATATCGGACGCAGATTTTCATGTCTGCGTGTCCCTTCAGGGCCATTGAGTACAGAAAAACGAAAAAATTACCAAGCAAAGGTATACGTCAAATTTGTGGATTTTCACGTCCATGACGTGAACATCCACAAATTTGTTGCATAGGTATTCGTCAAATTTGTGGATTTTCAGGTCTTTGACGTAAAAATCCACAAATTTGTTGCATCGGTATACGTCAAATTTGTGGATTTTCAGGTCTTTGACGTGAAAATCCACAAATTTGTTGCACAGGTATACGTCAAATTTTGCGTTTGCGTGTCCCTTAGGAGCCACCATACTGCGATAGTACGATTGACAGGCAGGACCTCTAGCTTAATCAAACCGTGAACCTCCCCAAGGGCGCCTGGCTATCGGCCTCATGCGGGCCCGCTGAAGGCTCATGAATTTGTGGTGACGTCTCGTATTACCGGGGGCGGGGTAGGTAAAATGTATATGAAGAAAGTGTAGGGGTATAGGTCCATGTCCATAATAAGGGAACGTTTACGACTATCGCTAAAGGACATCAGGGGTAAAAGGAAGAGGAGGTGTCGCGGCCTAGTGGGTACGTCACCGCCTCACCGGACAGGGGATCAGATGGTTCGCGGTTCGAGTATCGCCGTAACAAAAAAGGCCTATTAATGCTGTTATCAGTATAGCGGAGTGAGGCTCCAGTCTTTCGGGCTGGAAAAGCATCGGTCTTTGTCGGGGAGTGAAATGCACATTAAATTAAAAGCCACCGACAGGAGGAAGTGCAGGAGGGCCCTATCACGGTCTTCTTTTCTCTCCTGTACGTAGCGGCTCTCCATATCATCTTTCCTCTCACCACTTCCAACCTTCCCCCTTTTCTTGGCCAGTTGATGGGGAAAGGGGAAGTGCCCTAAAATGTTACCGCTGATTTTTATATAGTTATCCTATCAAATTAACTAAAGAATGTGTCCATTTTACTCATGAAATGCTTGTTTATATGCTAAACCTATACAGTTCTGTCGAAAAGCAATATTTACAGAAGTCGACGGAAAGTGGAAAATTCTACCCACCTCCAGTTCCGTCGCGTCTGGAAAGTGACAAATACACTTCACAGTTGAAACCCTTTCTTCTGTATTTACAGTACAATCGTAGCTTTCCATTAGTATTATGTAGCACATCAGTACTTGTCAGTCAAGAACCATGCGAAAGGTCCATCCAATTCGGAGTTGTTTTCCTTACATTACTCACCCGAGTAGATTGTACCTGTCGACTAAGGCCTTCTCGTTTGTGTAAACATGCAATTCCAACGTGGTCTATAAAACACGGTTCACTTCATGGACACAGTTTTACCAAAGATACGCTTTCCATGTTGTCTCAAACCCATCTACCCACTTACACGCTATAAACATTTAGCATCGTCGTAAAATAAATTATGGTCTTATTGACACAGGGTATTCTCATCATTATTAACACTGCTCTTCCTGAGAGCATTGGAATTGTTGTTATTTTGGTCGAGAGCAACAGAATGTTGTGTAAAATACCTTGTCCAAAGAGGATTTATGGCTCAGAAAAAGGTTCGAACCCAGGACCTCTCGCATGAGAGTTATAGGAACCGGTTTTATACCTCGATTAGTCAGTTAATTATGGGCTTCTCCCTTGGAAACTATATACCGCAATCATTTTTTGACAACATTCAACTTGAAGGACAACCCCAGAATGATACAAACAAGCTAAAAGTATTTACTCTACGTTGTACCAGGTTTCGCTTACATTTGTTGAATACATACGTCATTTGGTAGATCGGAAAGAAAAACACACACATTTCCGTCTTTTTGCATATTGACAGAGAAAAGAGAAAGCATACTACCTCCATTTTCCCTCAACATTAACGAACGCTCATCGTTTAAAAGCCAGATGAGTTTGCACTGCTCTCCAAAAACAACCTCATTCTCCCATTAACCCCATCTGACAAAAGTGTCTGCGACCATGACAATAAGTCATCGGGCATGTCGGGGTATATTCTAGCGCAGGGGGTCGATATTTAATGAGTGAAAGGGGAGCTCGTTCAAATATTTGTCCGTGAAAGTCGGCCTTTTTCTTAAAGTGGAAGCGTGCGAGCTAGGAAGAGCGACCTGTTGCGCGGCAAGGAAATTAATAAAAAAATCCGTCAAAGTACGAGAGATGTCAACAGCGCGCTCAAGGTAGAGAGCTCTCAGGACATCGTTGCGTCCTTAAAAGCTCATACCTGGTAAAAAATCACTCACACATTGCAGATCCTATCACTTATTTACTCTTTAAAACAAACAAGGCAAACAAGTATCTTCATCTCAAATCCTGTGCACTTCATTTTAAGCCATGTCCTTGATATTTAAATCATCACTTTGTACCTTTAGGACAAGTAAACTAACCGTTCGTTCGAGTACATGTTCATGTCAGAACTAGTCAAGTATGTACATGCACACAACGCACACACAACGCAGCCATATTTTGGTTTTCAATTGCCATTCCAATGTAGTCAAAGATACTTTAACTACGTTCATTGTCTCGAGAGGAATATTCAAACAAAGATTTGCTACTTTGAGTAGCATATTGCTCCGGTTGTCTCATTTTCGCTCGCTGGAACATTGCCAGCACAAACCACTGACCTCTACCTCCTGGACGGATCATCGCCCATTCCCATTCACTATACTTTACGTACTAAAAGGCTATATTGTCTGACCGTTCATAAATATTCATGTCTTTGCTTACCTCGGCAAAATGTTTGCTTTTACTAAATGGAAAAATGACGGTGGGGGGTTGGATGAAATGGACATAATGAACCAAGCAGAAGTGATCTATGATAATTCATGCTTTTTATCCTTCGTGTGCTTGACCTATAATCTTAAAATTGCTTGGCAAACTGAGTCCAAAGTTCGACTTGTTTCATATGTGTATTATAGGCAATGACGAGCTTGCAACCTATTTTGATCAAATTACGGTGGGTGAACTTTCAAAAGTCAATGAAACATGAGGGTTCCAATGAAAGAGCTAGTGATAACGTACGTCGGGGTGAATGTGCTTTTCGTTTAAACAAAAAATGAATTTTTAACGATTTTGGGGGTAAATTTCCATAGGCTAACATGTATGGCTGCTGACTCTGACGATATAGGGCGTTGTGAAATGAGACTAAACGGAGCTATATGGTAAACTATGTGTCTGATATATACCTATCGTAACAATCCCTCTAAATACATACCTAACAAAATGCTTTTCCGTTCAAACACTTATGATTATTTTAGAAACCTCCATGTGTATCTGTCGTTTCATGAACGATCAAAATCATACGACATCCCCCTCCCCCGCGCTCTCTCTCTTTCCACCATTTTTAAATGATCTTTTACTTTTATTATTTTTCTTTCTCCCTCTTTTCACGATTTCTATCTACTCTCTCACTTTACCTTTTTATGTCTCCCTCAATTTCGTCTACCACTATTCTTTCTGTCTATTTCAGATACGTTTCTTTTCATCTACTCTCTTGCTCACCTAACTAACAATTTGTCGGGCACTTTGAGATAAATAGTTGTCAGTTTTCCAGGTCGATGCGGCAGTTGGGAATGACTCCATCCATCTACTGTATCACCCAAGGTCTTCCCCGAGCTTGGATACAAAGCACCACGGTCTCATAATAATACGTCATCTCAAATTCACTATTCCCTGCAATGACATCTGACTTAACGGGAAACGATCAATATGCCTATTTGCTTCCTTAAAGACACCGTCGAGTTTCTCACCCAATTTGCTTTTTGCTGCCCTCGTTTTATCTTCTCTACTATTCGTGAATAATCAGACGATTCTATCAGTATCAGCCTTTCTGAGACTCTGTACCTGCCTATGTATATACATTGAAAAAGCCTAATTTAACAATTTCAAGATAATAACGTGGTGCTCTTGAATAAACCCAGTCACAGAAATGACAAGTGTACAATACATTTTTATTCACAATAATAATTATGTTTAGTCCTTCGCTTACATACATCTCTGTAAAAGGAAAACAAAATCCTTATTTTTCTAATGGATATAAGTCTAAGCATTTATTTCATAATCAAAGTAGACAGTGTTACAAATAGATCATAAGTATACAGAGATATATCACAATATAGCGTACATGGCCCAGGAAAATGGATTTGCCAAAGCAGGGCATACCAATTAAACAAACACACAGTTGTACAGATATGATACATAGTTCAATGAGATAATATATAATGAGGAAACTAACGTTGCATGAATATCAATTAAATGTAAATACATTATGTTTT
This sequence comes from Strongylocentrotus droebachiensis, assembly GCA_035222895.1. Lineage (NCBI taxonomy): Eukaryota > Metazoa > Echinodermata > Echinoidea > Camarodonta > Strongylocentrotidae > Strongylocentrotus > Strongylocentrotus droebachiensis. The sequence goes on from JAVYIG010000087.1 coordinate 572,235, forward strand.
TTCATACGAGAATGATGTGGTAAGTAACGTGGAGTATATTAATGATCGGGGGCTGATATTTCCATAATTTAAGGATAGCCATTATGGAATTTTGATGAATATAATAGGCTACTAAAACGTAATTTAACGATGCTAATTACAAAAGCTATGCAAATTATATATATTGATACCACCCTAAAACAATTAAAACATTCCAGTAATCTATGGTAGATATGAAAAGACTGACAAAAAAATCCTTCTTCTAAAAATAATTTTGCAATAGTGTTCATTTAAACCAGTGAATTCCCCCGGCATCTTACCATGGTATTCAAATTCACTACTTTGTAAGAAGCTTGAATGTGGCATGACGAGAGCTATAATCATAAAAGTCTAATACCTATAGCAATCATTATAAAAGTACTTAAATTAAATGAGATATTTTGTTTATAGATGGCTATTTACTGCAGCAGGATATCAATCAGCTATTCCACAAACGTGAGTGATAATGAAAATATATATTATTACCCCAAACAAAAATCATAGACGAAATGTTATGACAATGCACCATTCAGAGGAAAAAACGCTTTTTTTAATGCTATTCGTGTGTACCTTCGGATTTTATTTTTATCTCAACTTCTTTACGTTGTTACCTTCTTTTTTGTTGCAGTATAATTTCCTTGTATATTTTCTAGCATTTTAAGCATTTTGCGAAATGAAAATGGTGCGTTGTTAAGAGAAAATGTTCATCATCATCATCATTATCCTTGTCATCATCAATATCTGTCCTTAAAAAGTTCCCGGTTTACCCCAAACTAACGAACGAATGGCAACTTAGGCGAACGTACACCAAATTTCCAAAGCCCCGGCCACACGTTGTCTCTATACATGTACGCTTTATTATAATTATGTGACTGGGGCTTAAGGGACGATAACCGCACCCCCTTTAAAAAAAGTCAAGCACCCCTCATCATTTTTGTATCACCATACCAGCCCAGGCTCTGCCCTTGATCTCCAAGCTGTACTAGTCAGGAAGTCCGGCAGCATCGCCTTCACATTGAGGGTCACATGTACTGTGTTTAGTCAGCAAGCACGTGTATAGCTGGGGGCCTCAGTCGATGGCAGCGAAAATTCAATTTACCACAATAAACTGCCAGCGTTCGTTCGCGTTCAACTTGAGGTATCGTTTCTATTACCGATAGAGATAAATGTCTCCTTTTATCGATCCCTCCGTATCGGCTTCCAAGTTTTTTTTATCATGGTCTCGAAAAAAATTGCCAAAATAATAAACTTCAATCGTAAACTATATAAACTTTTCGAGTGTTTAGTTTTATCGATATTTTAATATCACCTTTCAAGTTTTGGAACATTGACATGACAAACAGGAATGGTTGAGCTAATGGTATTTCCGAGTTAGCAGTAATTCATTTTAACCTTTTGAATACATCTATATCTATGGAGATCTAGACAAAGTCTGTATTTTGAAGGTTGTATTCATCATAAACTGACTCAAAATTGTCGAAATCACAAACAGTGCACTGCACGCAGATATGAGTATAATGGGACTACGCGTGTAGTACAAAATTTGGTGTAAAGTCGAAAACTATTTCTAGTCTCGTGTGGACTTTGAGTGCACTTTAGGAGCAGCCCTTTTTATGTCATACCACCACTGTGTTATTCTTCCGCAACTATATATTATTTGTCCACACAAGTATAACAAGAATGAGAGATTTCTATACTTATTTTTTAACGCTTTTAAAAGAGCTCAACCTTCTCTTTAAATGCACTATCACTTTCAACATCATGACAAAGGCAGGCGGGTTGAATTATGTTCGTTAACGCCATGCGCTTTGCTGCCTATCAATAATTATTAGCCATAGAGCTATTAAGTACAATCACCGGTGGTTTTAAAGCGCTGAACACAATAAATAATTGACATTCAGAAAGTGCAGAAATTCACGTTAAAAATAGTCGTGGACAAAAACAAAACAAAGAATAAAAACATACTGATTCTTAGTTGGTTGTTGCGGTCACTTGCAGAACATACTATAAACACTTGAAATAACACCGCTGCTATATTTATAGTTGGATTGTGGTGCATGTATTATCATCAACCTTATAGGTAATTTGCTTGAATGATTTAACAGTAATGCTCTTAATTAATTTTAATCACTTTCGAGGTTCTTACGCTTGAAGCCGCCTTGTTTGTTTTCTTATGAACAAAGCGAAATGAATATTTTGAATTGAACTTCTTACCCATGTGCATGGTTATTGTAAACTTAATACAACAATTCCATCGAAATACGAGCTATTATTATCTTAGAAACGTTATCAGTCGGGAGATATAGGGGTATTGCACAAAGGATGTGACCACGATGCTAGCATATTGAGGACCCGCATATGAAAATTGTGTGGTTTGAGATCCGAAGGTGGCAGTACTTTTTACTGGTAGAGACATTAAATTTAATTTCAATACTTTATAGGTTTTCTAAAAAGTACAAACTATATTATACACTTCCAACAACACAGTAAAATAGGACATAACCGGACGACTCGCTTTAGGTCTCCCTCTCCCTCTCTCTCTCTCTCTCTATCTACATGTATCTATTTCTATATATCTCTCTGTCTACCTACCCTCTCTCTCTCTCTCTCTATCCCTCTCTCTCCTCTGTTTTATGGGTTGCACATTCCTCCGTTATTTTGTCTTTTTCATTGATCATCGATTTCCTTGTTAGCACACTGTCACACTCATGTCCGCCACGTCAAAGCTCGATGGCATCATAACGACGAGAGATCATTCAACGGAATTCAGTTTCATATATCTCTCTACTACAGCACAAAAATCGACTTCTGTTCACCCATTTATAAGCTCGCTAGATAATTATATGCCATATGGCATTGGCACACCACCGAACCAACTCCAAATCGACTCTAAACCGACCGTAAGGTAATATTTTGTTCGGGCGTTCAGCGGTCTGGGCCCATAACACAAAGCTTAGCAATAATAATTGATCTTACCATTGATATTTTAGATTTATTGCATATATTCACCAATGCATTCAATCGCAAAAATCAATCTGACGATCAATTGATAAGCTTTGTGTTACGATGCCCTAGTGTCGGTCTCGTATATAACAAAAACGGTAACTATAACAATACAAAACTGTGATAAGCAACTATAAAAAGGTGTCTCCTATTAAACAGAGCAAAACAAAAACGAAAAGAGGACCAGAAACTACGCCATCTCACATTGCCTGGCGAAAATCATCCAATGACGATGGAAAACGCTATAAAAACAAACAACAACAACAACAACTTCGGGCACAAAATGTATTGGATCAAAGAAAAGCAACCTTGAATATTCCTAAGCATATAGATCGGGAATACAGATAAACAGTACTGTGAGGTTGTGGACTGACCGAAATGAAATGATATTGACTAAAACCCATCTAAAAAATCAGATGCACTGCACCACAAAATTGGTATATGATACTGAATGCCCACATGTGGCATGAAGGTTTGGTCCGAATTTGTCAGGTCTTTCTCGTCATATTTTGCTTTCGGGGAATTTAAAGAGCCGGCCTTTTTGCAGGGGCCATTTCTACTATTATATTCCTCCAAAATGGCAGTAAAAAGTTAGGAAGCTTGCAAATAATTTTCCGTCTCTACCAGAACCCGACTTTCTCTTTAAACGGCAGTCATGCCAGATGTGTGCATAATAAACGAGAAAATAACTTGCAGATAATACAGACACGTGTAGCCTTTCACGTAATTGCATTCTGAAGAAATTCCCGATGCCTACCCGTGCCGTTTCCATCAATCTCTGTGAATGGAATTACTGTCAGTTCTGATTTCCATCTCAAAGAGCTTGAGATGGATTTTGGAGATAGTTGTCTCGTCTTGTGGATGGAGGAGAGACGGAATTGGGATGATGGTGATGGTGATGATGATGATGATGAGATGGGTTTGGGTAGAAGTGAGAGAGGGAAGGTGTTTCAAATGATACCTATGAATATGATCATCAATATTTTCAAAGGTCTCGTAGTGACGTGGTTTGAACACTTGACTGTAGATGCGAAGGTCGTGGGTTCGATCCCCGGTACAGGGTATTTGTAAAGCACTTCATTGATTTCTTCCTTTCACCTTATAACATTTTTTTTGTTGGTCAAATGGTCTTCTAAGTCCTCATATTTCCCTCTTTCATTTACGCCTTCTCTTTATTCATCCTTGTAATGTTTCGTTGACAACAATGCACATTGAATTTGAATCTCATACTTTCTCTCTACTATTCAATTTTTTCTTCTTCATATCAAACTCTAACTTTTATTCACCCGTTCATTTATTTTATGTTTATTCATAAGATATCCTATCTTTACCAATCCCTTTCCCTTTCTGTCCTGTATTTTCAAATCCGTTGATCTTCTAGAATAATTCCATTATAATTTATGATTTCATCTATAAGTTAACACATAATTTTATTCGTCGTTTCGGATAACCGATTGGCTTTTCTTCTCTTCATGCCTGGTTTCTGTATCCTTGTTTTCAATCAGTGTCATCTCTCTCTCTCTCTCTCCTCTTTTCTCTCTCCTCCCTCTCTCTCTCTCTCTCTCTCTCTCTTTCTCTCTCTCTCTCTCTCCTTTCTCTCTCAATCTCACTCTCTACCTTCTCTCTGTTTCTCTTTATCTCCTTCTCTTCCCCCCACTACCCTCTCCTCCTTTTCCCTTTCTACCACATTTCTTTCTTTCTTTCTTTCTATCTCTCTCTCTCCCTCTTTCTCCCTCCCTCTCGTTCTATACATAATTCATCACCCCCTTCCTCTCTACACCCCGACTTCAACCCCCCTCCCCCTTCCCTCAAACTCATCTGTACACTATCTACCTCCATACCCATCTCCACGTTCTCTCTCTCTCTCTCCACGTACGGGAGGCCGCGATGGCAGCTAGCTCATGATCTATATGGCAGCCATCGGATATCCCAAACTTCTTGAATGAAATTCAGAACAAGATTGAATGGATATGACATCAAGGAATCATCGAGCAAAATGTCCTCCAGGGCATCATAATTATTTGCCTGCATTTTTCCTTTTCTCATCTCGTTGACTCGAAGGTTTGTACATTAGTTTGCAATTGGATGCTGATATACACTGTTGATACAGATAGACTGAAGCAGCAATTGAGTCAGATCCATTGCAGCATACAATCATAATCTATCCACCTCCTTATTAGGTGTAAACAAGAACATCTTCAGATATATTCTGATCATACTTCGGTATTGTTGCATACAAATCAAGACAAGACAGATTGTTGTCAACTTTTTTTCTTGGCAAATCAGTGCCATTGTGTTTCAATTACAACGTGTTTTAACGGGGAACTTGGTTTGTATAATGTGTTTAAGTACGCTCCTGCATACACTATCTAAATCGATAACTTGAAATAAAGACATTTAACAAGAAATTATAATTAATAATATTCTATACCCGTCTTCAACCAAACCTGACCTGCGATACAATTTGTATTGACCTAGTTAATCTAATTTTACTTTCATATCAGACTACGAGTGAATGCAAAATTTAGTTACAAGTTTAAAGTTTGAAGTATATGTTAATTAAATGATCAATGATAATAAGCTAGTGAACAGTATAATATTGCCGTCATTTTGAAACCTGAATAACTAACGCGTTAGATTTCAACAAGATGTTTATTAATATTATTATTTCTTGTACTGGACTTCGTGCCACTGGACTATAGGTAGATGTAGTGTGGTTATTTTCAAACAGTAGATATAATAAAAGCCTTATAACAAGTGACTGATATTTCAATTATCTTCCGCGTCAACAGTTAGTGTAACAACGGCTACTTGAAAATAAAATATATCCTGACCAAAAACTACAAGAAAATGGAACTGACTTAAAGTTTTAGATTTTAAATGCGAGATGGCCATATAAAAACAACCACCACTAAGCTATATGAGAATTAGCATGCATCTTAAACTGCCAAGAAAAGGATAATTAATAAGAATCTATTGATATTTCAATGCATAACATTTAGATAATCCTAAAACCATACATCAGAAAAGAACAATGATATAGAAAATGAAAATAAATACTGCTGCTTGAAGATAAAATATATACCAAAAAATGTAAATAATGACCTAGAAATCCAAAGGATTGAACTGACATAAAGTTTTAGTTTTTAAATGTTAATACAAATGGCCATATAAAAAAAACGTCCATTATTAAAGCTGCATATGAGAATTATCATGCATATTAAACTTCCAAGAAAAGGATAAATACTAAGGATCTATTGATATTTCAATGCATAACATTTAGATAATCCTAAAACCATACATCAGAAAAGAACAATGATATAGAAAATGAAAATAAATACTGCTGCTTGAAGATAAAATATATCCCAAATAATGTAAATAATGACCTAGAAATCCAAAGGATTGAACTGACATAAAGTTTTAGTTTTTAAATGTTCACACAAAATTTGGCCATTAAAAACAACCATCACTAAGCTATGTGAGAATTAGCGTGCATATAAAACTGCCAAGAAAATGATAGATACTAAGGATCTATTGATATTTCAATGCATAACATTTTTGATAATCCTAAAAGTAAAACCATATATCACAAAAGTACAGCGATATAGAAAATGAATACAGCTTGGAAAAGAGAGAACAAAATGAGGATTATCTCCTACACCCACAACAAAAAGTGAGTCACCCTTACTCAAATTGATGAGTCACTGGTTTGTCCGTACAGCGAAACACTTGAAGGATCATGTGAGTCACTATGACTCGATACAAATGAGTCTTAAAGACTCACTTGAAGTGAGTCTTAGATAAATAAGACTCATTTGTATCGAGTCATAGTGACTCACATGATCCTTCAAGTGTTTCGCTGTACGGACAAACCAGTGACTCATCAATTTGAGTAAGGGTGACTCACTTTTTGTTGTGGGTGCATCATGACATAGACCCCCTACTCTCTAGGCCTATCACACACATACCATACCATGCCAGAGTCACTGTCCACATTTGCAATGGAAAATATATCCTAAAATATCACATTTTAGCGATGTAATCGGTGGCCCCGCTACCCGAATCTGAAAAATCTACTTTGTACGCACTAAATTAAGCCTTAACTTGAGATTTATTTGTCACCCATACTGTCACGAAACAATCTTGAATTAATTCGTTTTACATCAAATAACAAGGATCTAGGAGTTTCGTTGTATAAAACAATGATGCAAGATCATGCATGTTTTCATTCGACACGGCTTCGTGCGATACAGTAGACACTATGAACATGACAGACAATGAAAGCGGACAAAATATACAGTTCCTCAGGTAGACACTGAGGGACATCCCTTCACTGCTATTATGTAAAAATGTGTAGAACAGGTGTCACATGCATATTCACCTGTTCTACACATTTTTACATAATAGCAGTGAAGGGATGTTCCTTTGTTTTCCTGAGGAACTGTATATTTTGTCCGCTTTCATTGGCTGTCATGTTCATAGTGAGAATCTATAGTTAAGTTACACACAGCCTCATCAACTCGAGTGCGGATATCGTAAAATGAACGCATGCATCATTTGTATAATAATCAGAAGATTCAGCCCACGAATCCAGTCATAAAAATCATCGTTTAAAACCATATGAATAATTATGCGTACCAATTTTTCACTAGCTGCAGTCAAAACTCTTCTGAATCCAAGATATAAGATGGCGACGTCGCGTCGTCGATCGGGAATTCAAATATGGCTCGAGAATGCGCATTTTGGATGACGTCACGAAAGCATGCGCGCGCATGCATACAGCCTCACTTTCAAGTTGACTCACTTTTTTCTTCTAAAATGCTCTTATGTCGATCTTGACTCATTTTTTACGACCATGTGAGTCAGTCGAAGCATTTTGCAAATGCGTCAGCTCATGATTGACACACTGGTGAAATATAAATGAGTCAATAGAGACTCATTGGTTGTTACTAATGAGTCAATTTACACCTGACTCACGAAAATTATGCTTAAATGTGTCAAATGACTCACTTTTTGTTGTGGGTGTAAGACGAGAATTTGGTAAGTGGTGCCTTATGAAGGAATTTAATGGAGGCTCCCTAGGTCTTCCTGAATTTCGGAATTGAAGAGAAAGCTTTGGCCTTTAGATTTCGCAAAGTATTAACAAAAAAACATAGAAGTCAATATTTTCTTTTCCAATGCATATACATTATAGCTTCTTTGTTGTATTAACGTCTAGAAAGGCTCTTTGATGGGTTCATGCCCCAGTTCAAGTATGCTTTAAACGAAAGCATAATGTAAAGTTCCTTCGAAATTCTGCGTTCCTTTTCGAGATCACCGAATCTTGATGCTGCGTATTTCTCAATCCATACTACGTTGTGATGTTTTATCGGAAGAGACTACGTGTAGCTTGGTGATATATAATATTAGTTTCCTTTTTCTTTTCTAAATTCATGGAACGAATAACCATGCATGTATCTTTCAGTCACGTGTGATATATAATTTATTCATAGCCCTTTTCCCTGAACGGCATTATGACACGATCAGGTATAATTATGTACAAGAATATGGGGGTCTTTGCAGAATTATTTTGCAATCTGTTAATGTTAGGCTTTTGTACTACATGTTTATGCAGACTTTGTGATCAACTCATCAAAGAGCTCGATGCACTTTTGTTGTAATAAAGTAAGAGAGAGAGAGAGAGAGAGAGAGAGCGCGAATGCAGCTTTGAACGTGTGGAGAACCGTAAAATTGATTGGAATAAATTAGTTTCAGAAAAAAATAATTTTACAAAATGTATTTCCTACTTCCTTTTAACCCAATTTGTTTCGGCGTACACACCAAAAACATAAAACTAAAAAATAGTCTCAGTATAAAATATACGTGTTTAATATATATTTTATTTCTTTATCATATCTACCTTTCTTCATCTTTCCTTCATTCTTCTTGCTCAGTTCCTCTATAATCGGATCCTTTTGGCGTTAGAATATTAGTTACCTTTTCAGTAAGGAAACTACATGGCGTTACGGAAAGCCTCAATTTATGAATACTCAATCACCATGGAAACCTACAGAGAACACTTTAAAATGTTGTTTTATCCTGCTTAGCGGGTAAATATTATCTAGTTAATACTGCACCCACAACAAAAAGTGAGTCATTTGACACATTTAAGCATAATTTTCGTGAGTCAGGTGTAAATTGACTCATTAGTAACAACCAATGAGTCTCTATTGACTCATTTATATTTCACCAGTGTGTCAATCATGAGCTGACGCATTTGCAAAATGCTTCGACTGACTCACATGGTCGTAAAAAATGAGTCAAGATCGACATAAGAGCATTTTAGAAGAAAAAAGTGAGTCAACTTGAAAGTGAGGCTGTATGCATGCGCGCGCATGCTTTCGTGACGTCATCCAAAATGCGCATTCTCGAGCCATATTTGAATTCCCGATCGACGACGCGACGTCGCCATCTTATATCTTGGATTCAGAAGAGTTTTGACTGCAGCTAGTGAAAAATTGGTACGCATAATTATTCATATGGTTTTAAACGATGATTTTTATGACTGGATTCGTGGGCTGAATCTTCTGATTATTATACAAATGATGCATGCGTTCATTTTACGATATCCGCACTCGAGTTGATGAGGCTGTGTGTAACTTAACTATAGATTCTCACTATGAACATGACAGCCAATGAAAGCGGACAAAATATACAGTTCCTCAGGAAAACAAAGGAACATCCCTTCACTGCTATTATGTAAAAATGTGTAGAACAGGTGAATATGCATGTGACACCTGTTCTACACATTTTTACATAATAGCAGTGAAGGGATGTCCCTCAGTGTCTACCTGAGGAACTGTATATTTTGTCCGCTTTCATTGTCTGTCATGTTCATAGTGTCTACTGTATCGCACGAAGCCGTGTCGAATGAAAACATGCATGATCTTGCATCATTGTTTTATACAACGAAACTCCTAGATCCTTGTTATTTGATGTAAAACGAATTAATTCAAGATTGTTTCGTGACAGTATGGGTGACAAATAAATCTCAAGTTAAGGCTTAATTTAGTGCGTACAAAGTAGATTTTTCAGATTCGGGTAGCGGGACCACCGATTACATCGCTAAAATGTGATATTTTAGGATATATTTTCCATTGCAAATGTGGACAGTGACTCTGGCATGGTATGGTATGTGTGTGATAGGCCTAGGGAGTAGGGGGGTCTATGTCATGATGCACCCACAACAAAAAGTGAGTCACCCTTACTCAAATTGATGAGTCACTGGTTTGTCCGTACAGCGAAACACTTGAAGGATCATGTGAGTCACTATGACTCGATACAAATGAGTCTTATTTATCTAAGACTCACTTCAAGTGAGTCTTTAAGACTCATTTGTATCGAGTCATAGTGACTCACCTGATCCTTCAAGTGTGTCGCTGTACGGACAAACCAGTGACTCATCAATTTGAGTAAGGGTGACTCACTTTTTGTTGTGGGTGTGGGATTTAACGAAAATAAGAAGAAGAAGAAGGAGCGAGAAAGTGGACAAAAGGGAGAATCAAAAGCAGCAATGTTGAAATGCAAAACATATTAAGCGCCTGGCTTTGACATGCTTGAGAAAACAAGATTTGCGCACTATTTATGGTGATAGTTATGGCACAAGAGGGTTATACATTATTCATAACATCTAAATTGATTTTCACGCTCAAACATTAATGTGTGGCTATAAAATCCAAGGTCACTTGAAGACACCATCCTATTTCCGATAAAAGCCGGCCCTAAAAATAGCCCGCGCGTTTTAGCCGATTAGTTCAGGTTTCTGAACCCATGCAATTCTCTACTTATCGATGTTGGTCATTGCAGCCGAAGTAAGCGATTTTGACTTTGTAATTGTTATGGTAGGATGCACATGCTCCATATAAAACGCATTTAGAAACTTTGCTTGAAAACATTTTCAAGTGTAATCGTTCGAGAAATGGGAGGGTTGCTATCGGCATGAGGTTAGAGAGACAACAACTAAAAAGAGAAGAAATTATTTATAAAGAGAGAGCGAATTAGAGAGATAGAGTGAGAGAGAGAGGGAGAGAGAGGAGAGAATGGGGAGAAAGTAAGATTATGTGCACTGATGCAAGTACCTGAGAAAACAGGGCCGTTATAGAGGGCGAGGGTTTTAGCCAAGTTTGTCCTAGTTGACTGCATCCATTTTTCTGCGTCAACTGAAAACTGTCCTCATCACAACATGTCTTAACGTCTCAATTCTTGCCTCGGATGAGCAGCTTGCTGTACAGTTTTGGTATACCAGGACCCCATTTCACAAAACTTGTCATCAGTGACAAATGACAGTTTTTTGTTATAAGCTACTAAAATCATTGCTTCTGATTGGTTATCAGCAGAATTGTCACTGAAAAAAAGTCTTTGTGAAACGGGTCTCAGATGCATCCAGATATTTAGCAAAACTAAATAACAATAAAAGTACAGTTTTTATTCAACTTCTGTTTGTCGTTATTTTTGTTAATGTATGCCGTATGGGACAGCCAATGTCAAAAATGCCTCAGACTTGCCAATAAATGAACTCCATCCAAGGAAAAACGACATTGGGGATTTTAAAAAACACGCAATTTTTGTTGTCCCAAGTGTTTTGAGGACACGGGTTATTAACGCCACGCGGCACCTGAAACTAATGATTCCATTTCAAATAATCATTGATAATGGGCAGCTTAATTGACAGTAGACCTACTTCCCATATAAATTTGTATGACCATTAATTGCCCCACGTGGGAACTGATCAGACGCATGCACTCCAATAAACTAATTAAACACAAAAACAATATTTGAAAACGAAAATTAAAATTCATGGAGCTTTCCTTTTAGTCAGTCATACTACCAGTATTAGTATTTACATTTTACATGTATACAGTAAGAAGATATTTAATCCTTTGTCTATTTCATGATAACATGCTGTCCTGATGATCATGCTCTGCTAAAATGAAAAAGGGCACTGACCAGAGAACGAGAGAAGAAGGTAACAAGAGATAATAAGAGAGGGGAGACAGAGACAAACAGAGAAAGAGTGGGGGAATGAGGATAGATATAGAGATAGAGAGCAAGAGGAACAAAGAGAGAGAGAAAGAGAGAGAGAGAGAGAGAGAGAGAGAGAGAGAGAGGGAAGAGAGACAAAGACATGGTGGAGGAAGGCCCAAGAGAGAAATGTTTCGCGAAACTGGCAATCATTGCAAGATAATGAGATAAAAGGCGTGAACCCGGCTACGGCAAATCAAACGTATTTTCCCATCAGCTGGGGACAATATGGTGACGAGTTTAGAACTTAATTGCGGCAGCAAATTAGCTGAAGATGTCGACTTTTCCAAATCTGATTACTATAAATGAATACAGGGCCAGTCGATTAAGCACAACATTCATTGGTAGTCTGAGAAGTACAGTCATTTCTGTATGCAATCATTAAGCATGATAGAACAATCATGAAGATATGAAGTTGGGCGTATCCGGACACCTACCCCCTTGACATCCACCCCCGGGTAACCACCCCCAGATAACCACCCCCAGTCAACTACCCCCTAGGACAACAACCCCTCTAGGATCACTATACCCTCCCCCAGGACAACTGTCACAGGACAACTACCCCCCCCCCCCCCCAGGGTAGTCCCCGGGGTAGTTGTCCTAGAACTAAAGTTGGGGTGGTGGAGAAGATGATGGTGATGGTGGTGGTGATGGTAATGGTGATGTGGAGGATGCTGGTCGTGGTGGAATCGTGGAGTTGTTCTTGTTGGTGTTGGTGATGGTAATGATAGTCTTGACAGTGGTTACGGTACTGTTGCTGGTGGAGATAGAGGTGGTGTTGGGATGATATTGATGACGTTAATGATCATGGGGGTGATGTTGATTATGATGATGTTTTTAATCATGAAGATATCATCAAAGTTTCGCAATTCAGTACTCCTATTAAATGACGCTGGCGGCCGCGTGTTGGAAGTGGTTCTGGCGGTTCATAGGGTCGTGCTTAAAGGAAATGAGAGCAAGCACACCACTTTATTCTAAAATACAGAAACAATGCACATATATAATGCATCCACAATGTAGACGAAGTATGAAATAGAATTGTAGAACGGTTTTTACAGCATGACGTACGTTTAATTTGTAAAATGAAGACAAATTCTTACATAATTTACCTCCAAACATTGGCCTCGATGGTAAAACCGAATTAAAAGCTGCGTCATAGAACAGTGCCTTCATCGGCCCATACAACCCATGTTCATTAACATTTTAATTCCATTTTATATCTCTTTATTGTATCTTCAGCGAGCCAAAAATTATTCTCTTTACATAATGCACTTTACTTATGGTAATATTAGAATAAACATGTAGATTGGAACGATATAGTTGCGACTTAGAATCTTGCTATCACAAATATTAAGTGCAGAAGGAAACCGGAATTCTTGTACGACTATATAAACAGACTACACCCCAAAAGAGACATAGAAATGAGACAGTTTCGAGCAACGAAAACAGTGCGCAGGGGTTTATGTTTCGGCGTGAACATTTGTATAATCTGGGCTGATTTTTGCTTTGATAAATCAGTACTGGTGGGAATTAGATGTTTGCCCTGGCTAAACACATTATACTGATTGGATTGGTAATATGTGTAATGCGTTTGGGGACGACACTATAATTTGTATTTGAATTAGGGAAGAAGATGGGATTATGGGTGACGGCCAACAGGTCAGAAGGGTATTGGAGGAAACAACGAGCAGGAAGGAGGGAGAGATGGAAACAAAGAGAGAGACAGACAGACATGCCTATATAGAGAGAATGGGAAGGGAGAACGAGAGAGAGGGAGAGAGAGAGAGAGAGAGAAAGAGGGAAGGGGTGGACAGGCAAATGGAGGTATACATAAAACGAGACAGAGGACAGAGAGAGAGACAGAGAGAGAGTGAGAGAGAGGGAGAGAGAGAGGAAGACTTACATAGCGAGACATAGGCAAAATTTGGGAAACATTAAGGGAGAAAAATCAAAATGACGGTGAGAGACAAACAGGTAGAGAGAGAGAGAGAGAGAGATCTACAGAAGATGTGAACAGAGATATTAAGAAACGAATAAATCGAGATTCCATATTTTAGGAACAAACTTATGTCACAGCTCTGGGATTCCATTTTTCAAACAAAGATTTTCTGCAATATCAGTATTATTGACGCGAATGCCTTTGTATATTCATTATAGATTATAGATTCGTTAGATAAACCACTCCATCATCATAATCATGACCAATAATTTCTGCCTTGATACAAAATCTGAGGTGCGACTAATGGCTGACGGTTTCTTCGAGTGAGTCAGTCACCAATAAATCTCGTCAAATTTCACTCAGCATCCGAATAAATTTCACCGCTCGCCCTATAAGCCAGATTAGTTTTGAATTTCTGTTTAGCATTCCACCTTGCTTTTTCGTCTCCGTTTCCGTTCTATAATGCGGCAAGAGACGCACCCGATGGCTACCAGTGGAAAGTGAAAGACTATATTAACTCAACAACACAGACAGCAGCAAAGCAAACAGGTGTATTTTAAATAGCACAATCTTAAATCTTTAAATTGTTTTGGAGTGTAACAAATATTCGAGAACATTAGTGAAAGATTAAGAATTTTCTGGTCGGATGAGGGGGGGGGGGCAAGATTTAAAATATACATGTATATAGGCCTATATTATGCAAAGCCAGACGAAAGGAGAGTATCATATTTCATTCGTTCTCCATTCTCTGTTCGTTTACTCCGAAATACTCTGGCAACAAAATAAGTGTATACGATTTTATTATGCCTTTTACTAGGTTAAAGATCTAAACATGCTGTGGGAGGGGTTGCGGGCAAAAGTAGGGGCTAGGTATTTTGTACTCGATGTGTATTTCGGTCTGGTAGACTGGATTTTGCTTTTGGAGGCACGTACCTCCCCCCCCCCCCCCCGCGAATTAGATCAGTCAATAATGATGTATATTAGGTTACATGAGGTTAAATGACAATACCCTCATATTATCCAAAGCACGGAGGTATTCACTCGACATTAAACTTTTAAAGAGTAAGAAACATGAAAATGTCCATTCAATATCGCATTAAAATGGGCGCCCCCAGATCTTCTAATAAATTAATCTGATCGACGAAACATGGTCCGATGAATCTTTAACAAAATACCCGCACAAAATGACTTTGCTCTTTTGACATTTTAAGTTGTCTATGTGCACTAGACCAAACTCTGAAGACTAAAAAATGTTCGTGCATAGAATGGAGTATATCATTATGAGGAGGAATTACCAATTAATGTTCATTAATTGGATATTCCAGTACTTTAAACGATATAATGAGGATCTATATCTGTACCAATCGAGATTGTCTAGACTACCATCTGGTGTTCCTGCGATTGTAATAGTTTGTGACGCCAAAGTGTCATTTAGATAGCTTTTCTGAACTTTAGTGCTTAATTTAATTTCAAAAATATATTACCATGTACTTTATTGTTTGAAAATCCGAATATAATAATGTTAGTAAAACTACATTACAAGTATTTACGTCTTATGAATAGTATTAAACATGTCATTTTACACATGCTTACAGGACAAACTGTTAGCGCGTTTAAGAAGAGGTTGTACAAAAAATGATATCGTGACAATTATTGTTCCAAGGTCAAATGCGGACACTAACTGAATTCCTAACTTCAAACCTGGACTCTACCTTTAACCGACTGATACCCCCTGTCACACCGACACCAGACCGAACAAAACCTAAATTTCCCCAAACGACTAAGAATCGGTATGTTTAGAGTCGGCGTAGAGTATGGTTTTGCGGTGTGGCGGGATATGACTCTAACCCTACTCATTCATTCATTTCGGTTTTATTGAAACAAAATTCCTTATTAAAACAGTCGGGAGATTGATACAAACAAAGATTTCAAAGTCGAAATGGTCAAAAATATAAAGAAAATTACAAATAAATCAATATGGAAAAGAAACAAAAATTAGTTCAGGGAAAGAATAACAATAATAATAATGGAAACTTCAATATACTGCATTTCATACATAATATAAATCGATTATATATTTCAATCGACTATAATTCATAAAACATAATCTAAAAACCCTATCCCAAGCCTAGCCTTAAAGGTAAAGACCAGTATTGGAAACACCCCAATTTCAAAAAATGAAATGGAAGCTCTTATTACCAATCATGTGAAAGAATATGTTTTGAATAATACATGATGATAAAAATGTTGACGGGAAACCGCCTACTAATCGATATATTTGGTAAATTAGTGTATCTCTTGCCTGTTGAGAGATACAAATGCAGTGTCGCGCACGTGTGTGTAGTCCCATATTCATCTTTCTGTGTACAGTGCTTGTAACTTTATGAAGACTTGGCCTAATTTCTTATCATTTTGATGATTCCAGAACCTTGCAGTACATCTATGCTAGATGATCAACCTTTTCAGATCGATTTCACAATGTTTCTTTCACAATGCAATCGCATGACCATAACTGGTCTTTAGCTTTAAAATTAATCCTAACCCTGCATATTTGACATCATTATTTGGCGAAATAAATCCAGGAGAAAATGGCGTCGAAGCAAATTGTCGGATCACTGGCTATTTCTTTCAATAACTTCACTGGTTAATCAATCAAAATGACCTCCCAGTTGTCCAGTGTTTTACAACTTTATTTCTTCACGGTTATGGTTTTGACGCATGAGGCCAGCGCTTAAAACAGACACAAAATTAATGACCCTTCTACTGGACATCTTAATTATAGAGCTGTGATTATTTTCCCTCCTTTTGGAGATATTTTCCATCGTAAGATGAAATATGGTTGCCATTTATACGTGAGTATTATAACAGAATCGCAAATACTTTCAAGAAACCATGGCAAGTGCAATTTCAATATCATCGTATCGCCTAAAGTAATCATGTTCAGGTTACCTCATATTTTTAGTGCAATGTTTGCAAACTTCAATTTATATCTAGGCTATCAAATTGTCTTATTAGGCTGATTTTATTTTGGTTGTGTTTCGTTCTGATTTTTTTTCTGGATGGCTGCAAACCATTAGAGGAACGAGATTTGTATCACCAAAATGATATAAATATATATATACATATAAATAACAATGGCAGATACATATTTGTAGTACGACGCTACAGATATCGAGTAAATTATAAAGTACATTATTGCCATTCTTATTCTAGATCTTCCAAGAATAGTTAGGACAATATATAGATTCTTTTGACTTTTTGCAATATAAGGTAGTTATTTCGCTATGTACAAGTATTCAGATCTATTTTGCACTTGTATTTGTACACTACTATACTGTATTTCGAAAAAGAAGTCGACATTGCTTTCTTTAACTACTTTTAAAAAGTACTACATGGGTTAGTTTGTTCTTGGAATAAACTAAGATTGAAAGGGAAATTCAGTCGGATTATCAAGCAAATTAGATATGTCTTATTACATGGTCTGTTAACACAAATATATGATCCTCCGTTTAAAACGTAATATTTTGTGGTCGTTATAGCAAACATACATTTGCAATATTATAGCAATTACATGTATACACTAACAAATTTAGAATAATGCCGCGAAAAAAGAGCCAGGAGTCTGTTTGTAAGGGAAATAAAGCCCTTATTATTTTATGTAGGTAGAGTGATGTTGTATAGATTAGGAGCAAGACTTTGAATGTGATTTCGATTCTCCGATGGAAAGTAATAGACAATTTAAAAACAAATTATCACAATAAATTACATTTCTCTTAGTTGCTTACTGCTCGTGGGAGTTTGAAATCCGTTCTGGAGACACGAAACCAGCGTTGTTGATCAGAACATACATATGCTGTAAACGAGCGCAGGGATTTCAGGCAATGAATCACAACAGATTTTGTTCACTCTTTTTTTCTTCACGATATGCGATCATGGAGCCCTATCCGAACTGACACGTGCAAAAGCCCTGAAGATAGGATCTGGAAGCTTAGTAGCAGAGTACTCACCACATCAGTCTCATCACCATCATCATCAGCAGTCTGTTTTGGGTTTCTAGTGACAGAAATGGAACAGCGGTGATTGCGAGCTTGGGACGTCGCCGCGAGGGGGTCGTGATTTTGTTCTCGAATTAGTTTACGCCACAGATTCATTGGAGGGGGAGGGTCCTTTTTCTCAATAATCATTATGATTATCGTCATCATTATCACCACCACCGCCATCATCATCATCACGGTCATCATCGTCATCACCATCACAGTCATTTATCATCATCATTGTGGTCGAGTGGATATGTCACAAGGTCCGCGGTTCGAGTCCCGCCGCGGCACTAATGTCCGTTGGCAAGACATTAATCTACATTTGCCACACTCGACCCAGATGAGTTAAATGGTACCTGATAGGATTATTCCTTGAAATTTACCGTGTGCTTATATCGGCTGCCGGAGCTAAAGCTAGGGGAATAATTTTCAAAGCTCTTTGGAAGCGCATACGGAGGTTAATCATTGTCCATCACCATTATCATCAGCAGCTGCTGCAGCACATACATCATCATCACAATCAGCATACATGTCGTAGTTATCATCATCGTGTTCACCATAACGATGTGTTTCTTTTTCCTGTCACAATATTTGCTTTGAAACATTATCATTATAGATGTGAATTTCGATCGATTTTCAAACTACATCCCCACACGAAAGGCACAAGCCTTCAACGATTTTATGCAATAAAATATCTACATTTTTCAAGAGGGCGAGGGGGGGGGGGGGTTGTCGTTCATTCAATTGATTATTTGATTCTTATTTTAATAATGGATTCTAAAGGATTCTAATACACCACGTCAACAACAATCCTTACTTATGTTTAATGGATTTAGAAAGCAAGCATAATGTGATGGCACACCACGCAGGATATGATTTGCAATTCAAACACTTTCAATCGTGATTTCTTTTTTGTCTCAAGATAATCTGTAACATCAATACTTGTTGATCGCTTCGTTGATGAGACAGCTGGGGATGGAGAAAATCCTCATGAATATTCGATCAAATTTGGTTTATAAAAATACCGAGTTAGTGCAATAAGCAACGGAGCCGGAGGCGAGAAACATCTTAACGTGAAGTTCGTTTCACCCGTTCCCATACTATTTTTTCCTTCTAGTCTCTTTATACTTCTCCATCAGTCTATCACCATCAACTCTGTCAATATTCTTCTTTCTTTTCCCATCTTCATTCCCTCTACATGTACATCTACATCGAACCTTCTTTCAAATCCACCATTGTTTAAGCATGCGGAAGTGGATTTAAGATACAAACCCTGTAAAATGAGAGCATTTTTCATTTCAGTCTCTCGCGTCACGACTAAAAATGGCCTACCTTCAGGCGATCATGACGAAGTTATCTCTCGCTTGGGAGCGTAGTTACACTTTTCACCTTCCAATTTACATTCATTTATTCTCGCCCTCTCTAACATTTTTATTAGCAAGCTAAGTATGTGCACCCATTCAAGTGTCACCATTCATACAATCACGTTACGATAATGGCGCCTGTTCGCCTAATGTAACATTCTGAGCTCATGAAACTAACTTGAATGATCACTTCCCGCGGACGAGAAAAGCTCAGGTCATTTGCAGGTCATCCACCCTTTTCTACACAACGTCTGTTCGCGCATTACGTTTCTCTTTTCTGGAATTGACTCCTAAATTGCTACAAAGCATTACATTTTCTTCGTAATAACTCATGACACAGGGGCAATGACGTGTGATTTCTACCCCAAAATGGTGCTTGAAAGCGGGAGAATGGCTTTCTTTTCGTATACTATGAAATAATATGCCCTCACTTTAAGTGGCGGTTCAAGAGTTCTCTGCCGAGAGTAGTGGGGAACAAGTGCATGATTATGTGATTAAAACAACACTCGATAGCTTTAGGTGCCGTTGGGGTCTAAAGATAGCGTCGGGGAATAAATGGGGCACTCTTTTTCTTTTTGAATACTTGGTAGTCGGGGGGGGGGACGTGCCCCTGTGGAAACTCCTGGATCCACCACCGGCTATCTTCTTATGATCGCAAGATGAGTGTTACATGAACTCAGAATGCATCTAATCGGAAGAGCTGTCTCGTGTTTCACGTTGTGGGGAAGTACATCCGGTATGTGCAAATGTCAATGACATGAGTTTAAAGGTCAATACGTGGAAAGTTCGAATAGGATGATCCTTTAGGCATTTAGATATCCTTATTCCCATAAGGAGTCTTCCCGATGCTTAGTATGACACATTCTACTATGGGCAGTTCAAAGTTACGGATCTCGATGATATAGAGCACAAGCGCATCTCAAGAGGCAATGCAAGTCGGGCTTTTCCAGCTGACAAAAATTGATGTTTCAACCGTCGAAAAATATGTTAAAACATCTTCCAGTTTAATATAATGAGAGGGAAAAAACACAATAAAACTGCTCTTTAAAAATCGCGAACATCTTGTAGAATTGTATAATTCTACAATATTGTGCAAATTAATAATAATGAATCGACAATGAAATTCATATCATCGAAGAGGATAAATGATCACTGATTCGCCCCCCCCCACACACACACACGCGCGCGCATGCAGATAAATAGACTCTCTTGCTGAAATATATGGATCGCCACTGGCTCGCATGTTTTACCCCCCCCCCCCCCCCCTTCCAAGCCAAGTATGGATACGCCGTGATATGTCAGGCAACCGTGACCTTGCCGTACAAACTGACATTGGGGTACAAGGATACGGACGATTATAAGTCATCTCGCAAACTAACCATCTGTTCAGATAAAGCAGATTGACCATGTTCGGTGATAAAGGTTACGGCACTTTAAAGTAGCTGTACTGATCTATCAAGATAAGATTAAGTCATGAAAAATGAGAATATGCAATTTGCTTCCGAGAGATTCCATCAGACTACTAATTCCTAAGTATTACTCGGAAGATAATTGCTTGTGATCAATAAATATAAACTGGACGGTTTAATTATAAACAAGTATGAAGATGACTTATGTTGGATATAAGTCCCATCTCTCTATTGAGGGAGGAACTTAAAAGGTATTAACAGTGCGGTATCTGTAAAGGAATATATTAAGATGTTTTCATTCTTTACAAAATGGATGTAGAGAAAAACATATACTTTTGAGTGCTTTTAATCATTTAATATACCGTTTCTATGACTGCTGCCTGTAACCTACGCATATCTTATACATAGTTACCAGCTTAAGATCGAGATCAACATAGTGGGTGGAATACTGTACATCACGATGCCCCCCCCCCCCCGCCCTTCCTCACAATGGCTACTCATCCATCCCTTCGCCCCTTTCTCTTTCGTCTTTCTCTCCACTTCTCTCGGCTGCTTCGGGCACAAGCAATTAAAGATAGCCATTATTGAACAAAATATAATTAAGTTATTTCTGCCTGGGTTTCTATTCATTCAAAGCCAACTCAAATCAATAAACATACCCGTACATCACGGTCAATTAGATGGGAAATAAACCGACTAATACGCCTGGAAATGACGGTAATTAAGGTGATCATCGTCATATACATAAATGGGGCAGCTCCATTTGTCATATTAGCAAATGGTAATATTATTCAGATTTAGGCTACGTCCCTTCAAGTATATGATTCTGGTTGACCTATAAGGCTACCCGCAGGAAAGACAATGCGGATGCTTTAAGAAAATAATATGGTGTTGATGTAGATGGTAGATGTCTACAAATATATTTAGCTTGGCCGTATATGAAGAAGCCACAACATGATAATAATACTCTCTGTATACGCATCCATCAAACTATTTGAAGAAATATGGTTTGATAATTTATATATAGCAAGTGTTTTGAACAGAAACAAGAAGATATAGGTTTTTGTTTTAATTATTTTCTTTTCTTCAAATGATAGTCTGCACTTTTGTCCAGCCAGACGAGTCAAAATGTTTTCACTGTGGATTTATATTTGGAATACCTCCATAATTAAGATAAAAACAAGTTTAAACTTCGATTTCGCGTCGCGAATAACGTCTCCCTTTAAGTGAAGCTCATTAATTTATCAGTTTATTCATTTGTTGGTCATTTGAATTTCTCTCCATTTATACACAAACTAGACTATTAATTGCATTCATTTTTAAATAAACATCATGAACAGAACAAAGATGATTGACGTAGTGCACAAGAATAACAAAACCGGAACAGTAACCTTGACGTACGCAATTCAAAATATTTTCATTCATGCAACGGCATAATTTTGTTTATGCCAAAAGCCGAACCATAACAGTTTGCCTATTAACTTCTCGTCAGCATACAATAATAATGATTTAACCTTCCAGTGTCGTACGCACATACATGCATTATATACATGTACCTCCTAAGAGCGAGAAGGGTTTTTACTTTAATATCATGTTTTCACAGAGATTTAACTCCCTTTTGGCTCTTACCAGTCAAGTCAACATGGTCGATGGTAATACAAAGAAAATACCTTTGAACGAAAATCTCATGAATAATCTGAATGTGCATTTAATTGCTTCTTTTTATAGCACAATAGCTCTTTGCCGAAGCGAAATGCAATACAGATGCCATATTTTATTCACCCCGCACCGCTTAATAATCAATTATTGAATTCAATATCCAAAGGCGGATAATACGTCTTCTCTGCATTGTAGAGTATTATATACGCCTACGTTTGGATTTCCATGTATCTATAATTATGCTCAGTGTATGCATGTAATAGGTAATATATATATATATATATATATACTTCTACTCGGTAGTATATTTTGCTGTCATACTGAAGTTGACACCACAGCTTTTTGGCTTCTCTGTTGCTATGTCGGTAGCTCAGGCAAGCTTCAAGAAGATGCACAGAGCTTTGGGTTTTGTGCCGGAATAAACTGACATACATCGAAAGTACTGATGCGTCTACATATCAAATATGTTAGGAATAGAATTTCAGAATTCTTATATTTAAGAATGTAATATTACTGTTACACGTATATCACATTAGTCAGTAGTCAGTTAAGACATCACACTTTCAAAAATAAAATCATAATAATGATATTGCTTGGAAATAACAATACTTACATGTATACAGTCATATGTATTAAGCAGAATGAATTTGAAATGGTACATGGAATATGACTTATTCATTCATACACAATCACTTCCTATACACTCTCCAAACACACACTAACAACATACAACAGTAAAAGCCATTTATATGTAAATTCTTACAAAACTACATTGTTGTTAATATTTTCGACTTGATCACAATTATGTTTACCATATAAGATATAAACATTTCTTACACTTGGTTCGTGTCGCAACTTACGTTCGATCATTTATGTTGTACAGACCAGAATAGTGAATTCAAATTTCATGCATTTTTCGTAAACAACTGTTGCTCTATGGCGATCCAAAAGTTTGCCAGAGCTTGTCTGACATGTCAACTAATTTACGCAAGATGGATTCCGTCCATATAAATGTTGAGTGTTAATGGTTTGTCCTTTTGGACATGCTACCGTACATAAATATACAAGACATCTGAAAACGATATTATCGTAATGTAGCCAAATTTATTGCATACGTCTTTGTGAAATGCCTTGATTCAAATTATGTTTGTCCACCTGTTAGAAATAATTGTTTCTCAATAGTCAGAATACGAATTGCATTCAGTATTATTGTGTTGCTAGGTGGGACAAACAGTGTGGCTTGTCCTAACTAACAAAACGGAATGTATGCAATTAGCATTATGACTATTGAAATACAATTATTCATAACACGGGTGAATGAAATAATTGTATTGAGGCACTTCACAAAGACGTATGCATAAAATTTGGTTACATTATGAAAATGGCCTATAATTAAGAGATTTTCAACTCTGTACCTTATTTAACATCTGGCAGACATATTGGCCCGAATTTACAAAGGAGGTTTGTCGACAAACCTTGGTTTTCGTGCGTCATAATTATGACGCGTTTCGAGGCGTTTTTACAAACCAGGTTTGTAAAAAAAACGCGTAATAACGCGTCATATGACGTACGAAAACCAAGGTTTGTCGACAAACCTCCTTTGTGAATTCGGGCCAATGACAGTGACACCGACACCAGACCAACAATAGACCGAAGAAAAAATGGCTCAAACATAAATATGTTGTTTTGGAATAGGTCTGACGGTGTGATTGATATATTTTTAGGCTGCTGCTGCGAATTTGATTGTATACAAAGGTTGCGAATTTGATTGTATAAATACAAAGGTTATGAATGTGACTTACCTCATTGAGTTCAACCGTGACGACGCCATCTTTGTTTCTGGAGCCATGTTGCGCGATGGCTTGCAGTTTAGCCTTGGATGTAGTCTTTTTAAATTTGAGATCCTTGTTATACGACTGCCCACCGTGACTGCTTCCCGTCACTTGATTCATGTTTTATCCATAAAATTTACCCTTTTCGAGCCAAAAGAAATATCGCACATCGATCTCAACGAAAGCGAGCAGACTACACCATCTGCGGTTTGAAATTTTTCTCCCGCTTGAACCTCAAGCGCATGCGCTATCCAAGACGGCGGTTTTCAGCCAGAAGATATCGCTTATTAATGACGGTCACTGACACTATGACACTAAATGATTCCAAGTGATACTCCTGATAAAACAAAAACGCTATCAATTATCTATGAATTCACGAACTCGTTAGAAATAACTTTCTTCAATAAGGAGACCCAATTTTCTTGCGAGTTGCCTAAAGGGATGGTACTCTCTCGTGATATCAAAACTGTAGTAAGAATCGCTCAATTATGTTTTGATCGACTCGGAAATTTGAAGAAAAAATTGCAGTGGATTCGGCTGATGAAGAGTATTATTTTAGGTGTATGATAATTTTTTCTCAAGACATTTCCGAGGTCAAAATAAAAGGACACTCCTGTATCATATCAGCATCGACCAAAAAGAATATAAAATACGTTTTTTTCTTCTAAAAATAGGATTCCAATATCACAAATTTCCTGTGATCCAAATGCAAAATACCCGATGACTTGTTAGAAAAGCTGAATTTCTATATGGTATTTTCCATAGCACAAATCAATTTCCAGAGACAACCTTTTCTCCAAACTATCTTATGCGCAACTTCTCCATCCATACGTCATCCAGGTCAAAGGTCGAGGAAGGATTCCAGTACCAGTAAAAGGAATCACGAACTGTGATGTATATCCAAATGATTAATCCGACTTAGGTACTTGGAAAATGATCAGAGATTTGAGGTCACTGTGAGAGACGAGGGTCGCGAGCCGTCTAAACGACTGGACGCTCAAGCCTACCACGGATCACCTGTAAAAAGAGGAGGGAGGGGGTGACAGAACAAAAAATAAAGAGCTCAATTAATATTGCATTGTCTCTGGAAAGTATTACAATAATTAGCAGATTAGCATGCTCACATGAATATGGCAATACACTTTTATAACATTTAATACAAATTATTCTACTGTTAAAATCACAAAAGCTCTTCATACCGTATAGCACTATGTATGACTTCTATATCGAAATGTTCAGGCTTATATGACCGAAATGTCTTTAGCATAGTCGAATCCTACGGATGTCTGAAAAGGGAAAATGTGAGCGAAGCTCTTATTCATTTTTCGAATCTAGAACGCAGACCGCGTCGAGACAAAAAAAGAAATTCAATATCGTAGCATGAATAAAAATGGAACACCATAATATTATATTATGTCTGCGGTACGATTGTATAGCAGACAAATGTTGTTTGTATCGTTAATGAATGCATACTTATGTTGGGTCCGGGGCTATGCCCCAATGGAATATAATTTGCAAAGGAAGCTCGTATAGGTGTGCGAGCTAATTCTGCCACGGAGACCAGGGCGTGGCATGAAGTAGTGTGTAATTGATCATTCTAGCTTGAACTTTCAACGAGACAACTTTTATTTACAATAAAAGTGCGTTGTGTCATGTAGTGTTACATGACTGTGTTTGAATAAGGTTTTCCAGAGATTTTATGCTCGTTGAGTTTTATCTCTGGTTTTTTTTTATCCTGGACCATGATATGTCCGGTTTCCAGTGAAGGAAACGAGAAGAAATGTTTGTTAAACATTTATACTGAATAACAGGCCGGCTCTCAGTAGTCGTTGTCAGGCTATTCCACAATAATTGAAGTGTATTATGGCAGTCAAGAGGGATGACAGACGAAATAATATGTGAGATTATAGGACAGACCACATTGATCACTTTCTATTTACAGGACTTTTGTGCTGTAAAAACGTGTTGACATCAACTGGAATTCTAACCACTCAGTAATGTGTAATTTGATGTATAGATCTACAAGGCGGACCAGGCTGCAGCACCTCCAATTATTTTGAAATAGCCATATTTGTACACCCGTCATCATCTCATATCGGGGCAGTGAGGTGCTCTATTTGAAGTTTTACATCTATCTAGAGTAACATTTTGATGACACAATTACAATGTCAATACAGTATACTGTTAATTGCTGAGTATTTGCTCTCTCGCTTTGCTCACTTGCAAAATTTGGAAACTGTTAAATTGATATTCTGGAAAACAACGTCAGTGTCTCCGGGCAAAACTGTTTAAGTACGCTCGTAACTTCGTCGGTGTAAGATTGAAGAGCCTTGCTTCCTTTCTTTTCTTGTTTTAAGTACGTGACGCCACAGGCAATTTGTGATTTGATCTGAAGGGATTTCCCCCATCTAACACCATATAAACATTAATGTGTCGGCAAGTGTTATGGATGTTTCTTCTATCCGTGCGGTTAACCGTCTCTGGAGCAATTGGTGTGTCATTACCCCCGTAAGACACAACGTTATTTAGGAGAATACGTTGGGGATGGCTTTGGGGGGCTTTGAAGCCTTGAGGTTCTTGCATTGATTTTCAACATTTGCGTCTTCTAAATGTATTTATAATTGAGGATATTTCATGAGTTTAATCTCCGAGCCTGCCACCAGCCCCCCCCCCCCCCCCACCTCTTCTTGAACCGCTACTGTACGACCCAGATAGATCCAGGTAACGTCGGATACCTGTATACTCGGCTCCGACTTCGTTATAGACTCCTATATATATCTAGACCAAGGAATGCTTTATCCAATGACACAGCTGGCCAGGGGTATATGTTATTCCCATCCAGACAGGCCATGGCTAATAATAATTATGATTGTAGTGACTGGGCCCGTAATCTTAACTTAAAACAGTGTCGCGCTATGAAAGTGGTGATGCTAATTGGAAAAGAAAACTGCGACCGGGTAAAGAGTTTTCCAGATGCACGCAACCTTCAGCGTGCATAACGGAGACCTTCTAGTGCCGTTGATCGCTATACGGTCAGTCAGCATACTGCATGTCGAAAAGGATTGTAGCACATCATGGCCCATAAATGCCACCTGAGAAGTGTGTTATCTTGGCAAAATATTGATTCAAACGTCTTGGAATAAAGTCTACGAATCACACTTAGGATAATCGTATACATGACTTGTGTCATCCTGTCCCCAATATTCATTTCGGTTTTAGTTTATCAAAAGTATAGGCCTATAATGTTCACTATCGCCGTAAATTCATTTTTGTAAAGCTGTAATATGAAAAAATATATAATCGGACTTCGAATAAATATGTGGAAAAATAAGTCAGTCACTGACTTTTGTTACATCGCACCACTAAAACAAGTCCGGGATAAACGTTTGAAATTTGTGTTTATATGAACAAGGCAGGGGGAAAGCAATATCCCTTGAACATGATC